>VZRN01003577.1:694313-771723 GCA_013397935.1 Dasyornis broadbenti | reverse complement strand
TTTTTTTTTTTTTTTTGCTATGACTTGCTTGTCACAGGAACAAAGATCATCTGGAGAGGGTCTAAGAAGTTGCATGGCAGCAGAAGAAAAAACCACAACTCTAAAAATAGAAAATACAAATTAAATACATCAATAACTTAATATAACCCCAATACATCACACTGTAAAATTAGTAAATGAAAGCTCTTTTGATTTTACCACTTGCCGATGCTAGTGGGTGTCATCTCCCACCATACCTCTATCTTCACAAATGACTTTAGCACCAAGAAGTGATGCAGCTATGTGGGAGTGACAAATATCAAGCAGTCAATATGCCTGAATAGCCTGGGCTCAGATGGGTCTGCTTCTTTGGAGACACCCTTACGGTGAAAGAAAGTGTACACAGAAAGCTTAATTGCAGCTGTATGCATAGATGTCCCTGCAGAGTGTGAAGAAATTGAGAGTACTAAGCAGGAGCTGCCTTTTCTGATTGACACTTTTGTCACCCTTTGGATCCTTGGGACATGATCCTGCCAGCAAGCTAAATCTCTTGGCAGCACTGTTCAATGCAACCAACAACTCCAGCATGCAGCTACCCCTGGACTCCTTTTCAATGTAAGGACAACTAAAGTATCTCTCCATTTATGTAACGACATTGCACAACTAAGGGCATTTGCAACATCATTCAATTAACCATTTTAGGGAGGAAGGAAACTGACAGCTTGTTGAAATAGATCTGTTTTCAGGCAAGCAATGTTTCCTGTTTAAAATACAATTGGCAAACCATTAAAAATGTCACAAAAACATTCTGAGACTAATTTTTTTTTTTTTTAAAAACAAGTGCTACTTTCTTAGCAATTAGAGCAACTTTTTTAGAAATGCAAGTTCATATAGAAAGATAATATACAAAATAAACTCAAGATAAGTAACTTCATTGTTCACAATCCACTTTTCCCCTTCTTCCCCTTATTCTATACTTGCCAGAGTTTTCTACTCTTTAATATAATTAATTATGATGCAAGGAGTTTTTGAAATGTCAGTGATATTTGTAGAACTGGGGCTTGTACATTCAGCAGAGAAAGCCACTACGTTTATGCTTTGAAAGTAGGTGACATGGGAAAATGAGGCGTCTTGATTTTGCCAGGGTGGCTGTAAAAACCTATTGAAATAGTGTGGCTTAAGAAAAAGATTGCATTAGAGAAAAAGATTGCATGGTAAAATTTTGCCATGGGAAGATGCATGTCTGACTCCTTATATTAAAGAAGAAAAATATTAAAGTTTGTGGAAAGATATTCCACATCCTTCTTTAACTCAATCACTCTGCAAAATGCCATTAAATCGGCAGAAAAGGCAAATGCCCAGTGTATTAGCAATGAAGTCTTCTTAATTATAATACTGCAAATGCTCTACTTCAGTAGGAACAACACACAATGGTTTCTCCTGATTACAATTATGTGATGAATACATCTGAGAAAAAAGTCAATCAGAGTAGATGCTTCTCAGCCTGCTAAAAACTCACAGTTTCGCCAGGAGAGAAATTGTAGAGCAACCGAAAATGAGACCCTGTGTCTCAGAAGCTCAGATGCTGTATTGCACTGGTCGTAAGAGTCATGGATATCTGAATATCAGACCATGCAGTGGACTTTTATTCAAGGTGGAATTACAGACATTTTTTACATTACTACAAACATAATTTGAAGAAAATATCTTGAATTTTGTGCCTTTACTTCTTCACCATGTTGGTTGTAATACATTCTGAATAAATACCCAGAATACAAAAACTCAATTACATGATAGTTTAATTTTAGAATATTTTTCTAGTTACCTACTGAACTATTCTTTGTCCCATAAATGTAGGAATTTCAAAATCTTTAATGGGAGATGGAAAAAATACAGAAAAGAGTCAGTATGCAAAATCTGTAAGAGTGTAAGAAAGGTATAAATATGGCAATTATTTTCCCAATGGCCTATTAATTTCACTATATTATTTGAACAATATAAAGCTTGTTTTAATCAGGCATAAGCAAATGATGGCAATGTTGTCTGAATAAGAATGACAGTGCAATTTTACTGGTATGGTTATAAGAAGGGCTAAATTAACTAACTTTAGCTGCAGGTAGAGTAAGATTATTTAGATTAGAAATGGTGGTAGGAATTAGAAAAAAAGACGCTTGTAATAAAAATACTAGAAGGGCAAAGCAAGCAAAGGAAGAGAATAGGAAGTTAGTTATAGAATGGGTTTGAAATGAAGAAGCCTTGCTATAAAAATAGTGAAGTGCAAAAAGATATTTTTCAGTGCATTATTTGGATAATATAATTATTCAAGTTAAAAAGGAGTGACATTGTTTTGTCTCAAAGTTCACATTATGTAATATTATATAGCATCATGTAGCAGTATGTGGAAGTACTGGGGTGGTATTGCAGCCCAAGCAATTGTTTAATTCATACAATGAAACAGAGAAAAAACAAAATCTGAGGACAATTGCGTATTTTCAAAATTAAATATATCAGGTTTCCTGCTTTGGACTTCCATTAAAAGTGGCTAAATTGCATTTTAAGTGACTTTAAATTTAAAAATAGGTAATGTGTTTTGTTGGCCAAATGATGTGTTTTGTTCAACCCAGACAAAATCTTTTCTTCTATTTTTTTTATTTAATTTGATACAGAAAACTGAACTTAAAAGAAATCATGCCAAAATTAAAACATTCCCAGAAAGGAAAAAAAAAAATAATTTTTTTTGCCCCCTCCCTAAACCTCAAAAGCCAAATATTTGTGCAGTCCTCCTCCGATTGTCCGAAACTCCATTCTTGGCTGCTTCTGCAGCTGTTGCTACTGAATTAAGTCACATTACATTGTGCTGATGAGTGTTTCATTCACAAACAGGAAGAAGATCTAGCCTTGTAAGGGCAAAATATACAAGTTTAGTTCACTGGGTGAAATGAACCAATGGACGACGGATTTGATTCTTTTATTTCTTTCCCTTGAAGCAGCAGGAAAGGGGCTGCTGACAAGATATTTTGGAACAACTTGCTATTAGGAAGGAAGTATGAGTGGGTGTAGATGAGAAGTAGCTCACATTCATATGACACACACATTGTTCGTATGTTGAAGTTTTGTTCTACAACAAAGAGGGGGGACTGTCAGTTTAGTGATATAGAACAGAGGGAGCTGTTTACTCACTTGACTTGCCTGTAGTCAAAGATTTCAGGCTTTTGCCATCTGGGCTGACAGAGCACAATTCCTCTGGAGAAACCATGGTCTCTGCTAAATGGCCAGTAGTTCACTTAAGAGTCATCACTCTTCTACCAAGCCATGTGTCTCTCTCTGAATTTTTGTTAGTTTTATAATATGGAATATTAAGAACATCAGAGACACTCTCAGATAAGGGAGATTTTGATTGAAGAGGCTGTCAGGATAATCCAGCCAGATCTCACAGTTGATCATACCTTAGATCTTCAATCAAGGTAGATCAAGAAACTGTCAAAAAGCCTAGGAGCTCATCAGGAAATCCAATGGAATATCTAACTACCATAGACATTTCATGTTTTAACCAAACTTTGAAGTCAAAATATTTTAATTCAATATGAGAATTTTATGATCTCTTAGTATATTTGCAGAGCAATCTCTAGTGTCTTTTGAAAATCCAAACCTCAGTAAAAATCCACAGAAATTATTAAAAGAGGAAATAATATTTTAAATTGTAGCTATTAAGAATAAAAGATTATCTTGGTTATTATGCCACTGAATGAGATCTATGGATGTGGCAATTTGCACAATTTAACTTATGAACAGAAAAATGAGAATCAGTTCCAAATTAACATGCACTTTCATGAAATGAAAGAGAATAAGAGGTAACTAGTCAAGTTACCGAATCAGGTAAGTTAGAAATAACAAAAATTGCCATTGCTTTGCTCAAATAAAGTAGAGTTATCATACCTTGCTTACACTGTAAGAAACCTGTGGCTTAAGAAAGTCAGCTCTAGATACACCAGATAGATAGATAGATAGATAGTAGACATAGATAAAGATAAAGTTATGTTTCAGTAAATAGTTAAAATGTTGAGTTATTCAACATTTTTCCTTGTTTTTTTTAAATGAAAAACACGCTTTAAAATTACTAAGGCACCCTCCTGGTTTTAATCAACCAGCACATTTCTACAATTAAAAAGAGCTCCTCCCTTCTTTCCCTTACACATACCCACACATTTTCTATCAGAGGAATGGAGAGTCCCTGCTGTCAAATACTGCATTCCAAATGCCTGGAAGTATGTTGCGAAGTTTGAAACTTTTATAAATGTTTGATAAAATGGGGTTAGATAGATACAGAGATATAAATACAAAGAAAAGTGAGAGAAATTGGGAAATATTGCTTCTTTTTCACAGAGGAAGCAATTTTGCCAGATTTGGAAGTGATGCATTTAGTTTTAGATATAGTATAAATTAAACTTTAAAAGTAGAAAATGCTCGGAGAAGTGTGTTCATTATTGCTCACCAAGAGGCTTTTAAACAAATGGAAGAGTTCGACTGCTGTTGCAAAACATGGTTGTAAGAACTAATGAACTATTCCTACAGAGAAAGATCCCTATATTTATGTCAATCTAGATTTTAAAAAGAAAATAGAAGGACAAAAAGCCTGGAGAGGGGATCTTCTCCTTCATCCTTCTCCTCATCCTTATTTTTCTTTTCTGTGGCAATGAAGTAAAAAAATGCAAACTATCTCTCCACAGACATTTCATATTGCTTTCAAACCTGCCATAAATAATAATAAATGTATAAATACAGTACACTCCCATGTAGTTAGATCTCTTTACCCATGCCTCAAAAAAATATTTATACGTTTTTGATACAGACAGAATTCTCCTGGGCCTATGGCAGCAGGCATCTTTAATATCCATCATGATAACATCAGGAGTCTCCAGATACAGTTTGGGTGGATCTTTCAAGTATTAATTCTTTTAAGTTTAGAAGACTCACAAACTCACTCGTGTGCTTAAACATGAGTAGCTTAAATAGCTTAAACACTCACTGACAGATAAATGAGATTCCATCCTAACTGGCCTACAGGACTCAGCAGTTCACTAAAAGGCCTGAATGCCACCAGGTCCCACAGGTCTTGATGCTCAGACTACTCAGGTAGAGAAACATTCCTCTCACTCATCGACCAACACCAGGTTCAGAGATTAGAATGCTGCTGCAACTGTTTTCTCCAACATGAGTTCTGAAAACTCACCATTCTTTGAAAGCAATTAGTTTATTTCTGGAAGTGGTACACATTTTGCCACTTTCATTTACTTGTGACCTTTTCATGTCTTTAAAAGCTTTTCTGGAAACATCTCCACTTCCGGGTAACTAACTATTTTTTCTCCTCTGAAAGAATCATACACCCATGGAGCAATTTCAAATGTGCTGTTATACATAGGAAAAAATCAATCTGTAATCCTCCCAATGACAGAGTCTCTTATAGAGGCTTCGGCAAGAGCACAATGCCTAATAAAAGCCCGCAAGGAGCTGATATTGTAATCGCTGTAAATATCAAAATATAAAACCCATGGAGATACCTTTTTATCCTCCCCCATGTAATTAAGTCCTTCTTAATAGGTGTCCTTCCCATCTTTCAGGTGTAAATAGCTGTCTGCCCGTATCAAGCCTGTACTACAAGAAAAATATCTCCTTTTAAGTATTAAACATACTAGGACTTTCTAAACAGAACAAGAATCCACAGAACTGTGGGGTTGACGCTGCTTTCTTTCACAGCGTGGTAGCAGGAGGAAGTAGAATGGGAAGACCTGCCTTGATCTGGGGACCATCATCAGCTCATGAAGGATCTCATCTGCTGTTTCCTTAAGGACAACCATGATCATCATGTCACACACTATTCATGCTGAGTTTTTCAGGTTTTGGAAAGACATGTCGAACTACATGCCATGATGATGTGCCACTGAGCCACCATTGCCAGATGCAGTTTGTAATCTACTAAACAGGGTAGTCACATGGGAGGTCTCAGGCCTGAGCTGCACACTTTTCTTATATAGTCGCATTATTGTAGGGGTTATCAGGCTTCATTTTTCCTCATTTTCAGGACAAAACATAAATATTTGCCAAATGTCTCATCTGCTGAATTTCTGTGCACTAAACGTCGATGCAGAAGAGACAATTGCAATGATATACCCTCACACAGGAGTGGAAGCAGGTTAATGTAGCAGGAGTAAATAACAGCAGATGAATAATTAGAATCCTGGGGCTTGTGCTTTAGAAACTGCAGACTCACATCTCTTTTTACAACTAACTCTACACTGTGCATCTGCAGAGCTTTGTTTTTACAAAAACTGTTTTATTTTCCTTTTTTTTTTTCTGCCATAAGGTCATTATTAAGTTAATCACTCTGTGTTAGCTTCAGATTATGAGTGCTTATTTTGCCTATAATACACTATAAAACCATAATGACACAATAAGAATATTTTGTTGGGTTCCTATATTGCCTTTAACCTACAGGCCTCAAACAATTTTCTAGTCATTTACTACTCAGACATGTAGGATGAGTAGTATCTTTTTCCTTCTTAAATATGAAAAGCATGAAATATGAAATGCATGAAATTGCAAAAGTAAAACTTATTTGTGCTTACATAAACATTAAGTGTCTGCGGTCTTATGTGTCCCAACAAAATTACTATCTCCTTTTCAGAGAGTTATTTCCCTCTTTATTTCCTCATAAGTTTAGTGAAAATTGTATTTCATTGAGTTTTAGAGAATTACCTACTGATAATTGTGCTTTTTGGAAAACACAACCTTGAAGTGGTGATGTGATATATTTGAAAAATAAAGGAGTCCCATCACATGCCACACATGAAGATTTTGATGGAGTAAGTTATGTGTTCAAATCAGTCAATGGAAAACAGTGCATGAGAGTTGCTGTATACTTCCAGACAAGGAAAACAATGAACAGAATGTCGGGGGACAAAGTCCCAACCCATGACTTTCATCCCAGGATGACTGACCTAAACTCTACATGACACCTGTTAAGTGCCTGATGTTTCATTGCACAGATTGCAACCAGCTACAAGGATGGACATCCTGGAGTTGCCTATGTGCTCTATCTAAGGACTGTATAGGAGTTTGAGCTTCCTTTCCCTCGTTCATACTGAAAACCATATTTTAAATCGTCTCTTCAGGTATCATATTGGAGATAAGAAAAAAAAATACAACTACCATCTTTTCAAAAGCTTATGCACTATGTCAGCTGTATAGAAAATATATATAGAAAGATTCTTACAAAATCCTACCCTGATTCTGAGCACCTTGCACAAATACATATGAAAATAATGTTCCTGAATGTTGCAGTAATGGTCTTGTTTGTGCAATTATGTGTTTTACCTGTGAAAGCGGAAAGAATGCCAATGGAGAGAGGCCCTATAAGTTGAATATACTACACATTTTTCCCTTTTGCAATCAACTTGATGGTTATTGAGATGGGTGCAGAATAGCGTGCACTTCCCAAATATTGGAAGGTAACTTTTACTTCCATTCCTTAAGGCATCAACAACAAATTTATGAATTAAAGACCAATGAGCATCTGCTTTCTCTCTTCACCCCAGTACAACTGATGGCGTTGTGACAAAGAGAGCATAAAATAACTGTGTTATGCCCTGACAATCAGAGCAGTGGCTGTCTTTCCTGCTGAACATTCTCTGTAAATAGCTAAAGTGAAATAGTGACTAAATGAAGAAACCCAAGGAAATCTGGATCTTGGCTAGTGTGACACCTGATAGCCATGAAGAAAATATTCTGGTCTTGTCACACCACAATGCACTGCCCAAAATTGAGACAACAGGAGCTCTGGGTGCCTTCAAATGTAGAGATAAAAAGAAATAAGTGCTTTGAAAATCAAAATCTTGTTTAGATATCTAAAGGTATGCATTTCAGGCTCCCTGTACTTCACTTGTCATTCCCAGTTTAGGTCAGTATATTGCACTTGAGTATCAGCTCTCAAATTTATCATAGTCATGACATAGCCACTCACCTCAGGCTGAACATCTGATATTTGAAAGAGGACTTCAGCAGAGCTATTGAGCACCTTTGGCTTAGGGTAGATTGTCTTCTTGTTTCCACTGCAATAATTTTACTGTGACATTTTTAGCCACTGGCCAAACAATGATAGATCACTCTGAATTATTAGCAACAAATATGATACTATTCTTCTGGAAGAGCTGTATATGAAGTTTGAAGATTTAGAAACTTCTTGGCATAGAATAAAAGAGTCTTTTTGTTTCCTATGTCCAAGGGCAGAGAGGGAAAGCCATGATCTTTTCTTGCAGGTGATGTAGTTGAACTATAATAGCAGAGCAACAGGAATGTCTTGAGTATCAACTGTTGGGCTAAAGAGGTGTCCTGCATGCATTTCGCTGAACTAGCTAGTCTGGATGACATAATAGTTTGCCTGTGGGAGAAAAGACATCAGAATATTCTGACAGAAGGTTACTCTATTAAGATAAGTTCACCAAACCAGTGAACAAGAGGGATTTATTACCATGGTTGAAAACCTTTGATTTTCCTGACTAACTCTGGAGATCAGGTGAACAGCTGGGACTCCAGGCAGTCCCATTTTGTCAGTATAAATGGTGTTCTGGCTTTTGTAAATTACCCCTGTATGTTTCCTATTCTGCATTGCAGAACATGCCTGCACAGCTAACTGGCATTTACTAAACCTGGAAGATGCAGAAAATCTACTCTGAATATTCGGAACTATTACCAAACCCCTACCCGTTACCTTAGAATTATTTATTTTGGAGAAGTCCTCAAAGATCATTGCGTTCAACCATTAACCCAGCCCAGTCAAATCCACCATAAAACCATATTCCTAAGCACAACATCATGCCTTTTAAATCCCTCCAGGAATGGTAACTCTTCTACTGCCCTGGCCAGCCTGTTCCAATGCTCAATAAACATTTTGGTTAAGAATTTTTTTATAATATCCAGTGTAAACCACACCTATCACAACTTGAGGCTATTTATACTTGTTCTGGCACGTTACTTGGCAGAGCAGAACAACCCTCACCTGGTTACACCTTTCTTTTAAGGAGTTGGAGAGAGTGAGAAGGTCACCACAGAACCTTCTTTTCTCCATACTAAACCACTGTAGTTCCTTCAGTTGCACTTCACCAGACTTGTGCTCCAGACCCTTCCCCAGCTCCATTTCCTTTCTCTGGACTCACTGCACCGCCTCAATGTCTTTCTTGAGTGAGGAGCCCAAAGCTGAGCCCAGCACTCAAGGTGTGGTCTCACTATTCCTGACTACAGGGGGACAGTCTCTGCCCATGTCCTGCTGACCACTGTTGCTGACCCAAGTCAGGATTCCATTGGCTTTCCTGGCCCCCTGGGCCCATGATGGTTTGCGTTCAGCCACTGTTGACCACCACCCCAGGTCCCTTCTGCTGAGCAGCTTTCCAGCCACTGCTCCAGCCTGT
Source organism: Dasyornis broadbenti (assembly GCA_013397935.1). Lineage (NCBI taxonomy): Eukaryota > Metazoa > Chordata > Aves > Passeriformes > Dasyornithidae > Dasyornis > Dasyornis broadbenti. The sequence goes on along the minus strand of VZRN01003577.1, from coordinate 762,283 downwards.
AGCATTGCAGGAGGTTGTTGTGAACCAAGGGCATGAACCATTGCCTGGCCTTGTGGAATCTCATACCACTGGCCTTGGCCCACTGATCCAGCCTGCCCAAGTCCCTCTGCAGAGCCCGCCTACCCTCCAGCAGATCAACACTTACACTCACGTTGATGTCATCTACAAACTGAGTGAGGATGCACTTGATCCCTTCATCCCAATCATTAATAAAAACCCCCAGAACTGACTGAAACACTGGGCCCTGTGGAACACTACTTGTGACCCACTGACAGCTGGAATGAGCTTTATTCTCTGCCTGGCCCTCAGTACCCTAGGGAGCATTCCATCTGACCACATGGACTCCTGTGGATCTCAGTGGCATTACAGGCTTCTGACCATTTCCCTTGATATTATGGAGGCATCATTTTGCTTCCTGCCCCTGTCTTTTTGCTCAGAAAGCTGAGTACACCCAGAATAATTGGTCTTACTAGTAAAGACTGAGGCAAAGATGCCTTTAAGTACTCAGGCTTTTCTTCATCCTTTTCACTTTTGTTTTCCTCACATCCAATAAAGATTGGAGATTTCCCTTAGCCATGCTTTTGCTGCAAATGTATAAGTAGACACATTTTTTTATGATCTTTTATGGCAGTACCCAGATTGACTTGTAGTTGGGCTTAGGCTTGTCTAGTTCTCTCCCTGCATAGCCTCACAATATCCTTATTGGTCTCCTGAGCTTCTTGCCCCTTCTTCCAACGGTCATAAATTCTGATTTTCTCCCTGAATTCCAGACAAAATTCTCTGTTCAGATAGGTTAGTCTTCTTCCCTGCTGGCCCCATTTGGCACATGGGGGATTGGCCTACTCCTGCACCTGTACAGTTTCCTTCTTAACGCATGCTGGGCCTTCCTGGACTCCTTTACCCTTCAGGACTGTCAGCTGAGGCACTCCGTGTGTCCTCCAGAAGTCTAAGTTCTGCTGACCTTTCTCCTTACTTATCTGAGACTGAAAACAATCTAATTTTATTAGATTGCTGTGCCCAAGATGGCATTGGACCACTTTCTCTGTCCACAATCAGTTACTAGCACCTTTCCTACTTGATCCACTCACCAGTTATGTCAGGGGTTTATTTTCCCCACCTTATAGGAACCTCCTGGACTATTCTGTCTCTGCAGTATTGTATTGACAGCAGACATCTGGTAGGTTAAAGTCCCCTGTGAGAACAAGAGCTAGTGATTGTAACAAATACAACATGGTAGTTTCATAATAGCTACTTTCAAATCCATCTTGGTTGGGTTTCCAATAAATATGTTGCATGGCAAAATTTCTAATAAGATATAATCGATAATTCTGATGGTACAGGATGCTGTTGAAGGAAAAGTCATGTAACACTTAAAACAGGTTTTTTTTTTTTTGACAGATGCCAGTCTGCCCTGCAAGTAATTAATTAGTTCTCCTAAATAGGATTGTGACTGTTTCTTTATATGATATATGAAAGTGTATAGTTGACTACACCTGGGCAGAAAAGATTCTATTACATGTATTGAAGGTTATCCAACCTGCTTAATTTCCAGGTTAATTAATACAACATACTCATCTAATATGCCTTATGATTTCAGTTGAATAACACATTTTCATTTTCTGTCACCATTTACAAAAATTAACAATATACTTGATTTCCCTTATTCATTTAGAGGTAGGTAAAGTGAATGCAGAGAACTAGGGTAAATTAGAAGTTTTGCCTAAACTAGAACATTCCTTTTAACTGTTTGCACTTATAGTAATGGAGGAGACAGGGAAAAGGAGATTAAGATTTTCCTACCATCGTTCTGGGCAACAATATGTGGCAGAGAGAACACTGACCTGGTTTTATTTAAAGCACCGAGTGGCATTAAGGAGATACCAAAGAGGAAAAAGCATTCGACACAGGGTTGACTAGACTGACTATGAATTACCAGAACAGACTCCTGTCTCAAAAATAATTTCCTTATCTCTGAAGATAGTAAAATAAACAAGGGCTGAATATTTCACAGAGAAATAGCTTTTTATGATCTACAAACATGCCTCTGTATTCCACACTATGCACTGATATTCCCCATTGAAGAGACAGGTAACAATCTTTGCAACCATGCTCCCATTTCTGATAATACTGTGAAGCACAATACACGGCAAGTTTAATTGGAACCAGAGACTTTTGGACATTTCTACCCACTACTGATTCCATGGTGAAAGTAAATCAAGCCCTATATAAACAAAACAGATGGAAGTGATGCTAATAGTACAATGTCAGCAGTATCCACAGATTGACAGAGCTAGTTATGTTGCCAGATGCACAGAATGTTGCACTACTTGTTCCTTATAAACTAGACTTGATGGAGTATGTCAATGTCAAACTCCTTGCTGATTTACACACGAACATACAAAGACGTGCACACTCACAGATACTCACGTTCCTGTGATCTATACCAACCATACCATCTGCTTTCTGCTTTGCATGTGGTAGCTAACTAACTATCCTACTGTGCACGGGTATCACTGAGTACATGCTGTGGAGGCAAACAACAGGTTTTTTTCTTCCTTCTTCTACCCTATTTAGTGTTAGAAAATAGGCTTGTTAACTTTTGCCATCTAGGCACATATATTCCCCATGTATTTTTGAATCTTATTTCTCATTTGTATTTATTCCTTTGGCCAGTGTATATTTCAAAGAAATTCGCTCTCTTTGTGAAAGCTGCACAGCTTTAAGCATATATTGTAGTCTTCACTTACACCTTGAAAAAAGCACAAACTAGTGTGCTCTACACAGCAGTATTTAAAATAGAGATAACATTTCAGTAGTTTTCGTAACAGACACATTCAGCTGAGAGCCTATTGAAATGTCTTCATCAGTCAGCAGCTCTAACTGAGAGTGCAAAATGTCAAGAGAAGATGTGCTTCTTGGAGAGACAGAAAGCTGACCTAGCTACAGCCAGCGCCTAAAGTCTCTTTCTGACCCATTTCATTGTCTGGCACCTGTCATTATAACAATCTTTCCAAAAGATCTACGGAAATTACACATACCCTCTGGTAACTAGGTAACATAATCTCCCGGAGGCTGGTTAATTGCAGCCCATGATAACCTCACATACAGCAACTGTTAAATTTTTCATTTCTTTCAAATTATTATGGATCAGTTGAGAGGGTATTGATTTGATTCATTAACTGATTCCCAGTCTGTTCCAAGGTTAATGATTACATGTATCTCAATTACATCCTTAACAGGTTATACTGTATGATTTGTTTCAGCTGCAATGTACATTGCGTATCTTCCACAGCTGAAAGACTTCTTAGTGCTTGATGATTTAATAAGGCTTTTTTTTCCATTTCGCTGAACATGCCTACAAGGCACAAGTACATCTGGGACAGCAGCGAAAAGAAAACTTTTCCCAAATTCTTTAAAGAATATATGCAAGTCACACTCTGAGAAGCAGTCTCAAAAGGCCACATAGATAACATAAGATTCTTTCAGGTTTAAGATACAGGAAGACAATTCAGAAGATATTGGAAGTGATGATTGATTCTCTCTGGTTTTATAACTTTATCACTATTGAATTTTCATATTACCTGTCAATTAATTTTTAAGCTGCTTTGCGTTACTTGGCAGAAAATGACTTTACAAATCTTGGATGAATCTTTGCCATTCTCAGTTCTCTGTCAAGATGAATTGCTTTTTTTACTAGTAGCACAGTGATTTCATTCTTCTCAGATGTTTTACAGAATCCTTTTGTCTTACAAGAGCTCCCCAATTTTTATACTGAGATTATTGCTAACGCAACCACAGAAAATTAGGGGGTTCATCACATTTTAAGCCTCATACAACATTATTCTTTACATTTCTAGCAGATTGTTGCCTTGTTTAGAACTGAAACTCATGATGCCAGGCTCTGTATAAATTCCCAATGACAAATTCCCAATTTCCCCTAGGAAATCATAGTAGGAAAAAGCAGGTTTGAAAAAGGTTACCCCGTGAGGCAGTGATACAACTTCAAGAGCAATTTAAGTCTCCTGTACCTATGGTTAAGTGGCTAGAGAACAGTAATACAATGCTTTCTGTACCCATTATTTTACTTCTGCATCCTGTTTCTTTAACTGTGAGATACTGCTGATGTGTTTGGACAGACCCTGGCTGGTGAGAGAGGTTTTCCTATGTGATGCAGAAATGTAAAAGAGCAATAGTTCACTTTTCTGTGACTTGACACACCACTCTTGAAGTACAAATACTCACGCTCTCTACGTGTCTTTGGATTGGGTGGATATTGTTAAACCCATTTGCAGGCTGGGAAATTGAGAGCTGGAAGGGCTGAGTTTAATAACCAAAGGCACAGAGAGAGTCAATGTCAGAAATGGAAACACTACAGAAATTCTTGACTCTCAGTCACTGTTCTGACTCCTGAGCCACATTACTTCCAGCAGTGTGTGTTCTGCATGTATAAAAACTCTTTCATCCTTTCATTGCTCCCTCTCAATCCTTTGCTTTGGAACCCCAAGATACTGTAGTTTACTTTGGAAACATGGAAGCCAAATGAGTATAGTCATGAGGAAAGACTTCAGTTATACAATCCATTAAAGAAAACAATAGAGCTTGCAGCTGAGCTATTAAAAAGCGTAGAGCAATTTTTATTTCAATGGCTACATTTTATTTCCTCTTCTGAGTGACTGCTAACAAAGGGCTGCTGAAAGGACTGGATAAAAAGTAGACGTCAGATGCAAGATCCATGAGTTAAACAACATTATTAGATACAATTTCATAAAATCTAGTTGCTTTTCTGCTACTAGAAATCATGTCCTTTTGTCAACTTGTGGTCACATCAGCACTTCTGTTGATATAATTTGCTCCAGCTGCAGAGCGTAGCTGGCCTACAAATCAAGAACTAGAATAGGGACAGTCAGGAATAACTCAATGGCTTGGATAATGTGCAAATCACTACACATCTTGCTATTAGTATAATTTATTTTCTCTCAGAATATTTGGAACATGAAAAATTTATCTTTAGCAAAACAGCCGATCTGACACTTTACTGAGAACAGAACTGGCTGGCTAGCATATTGTAACACCCCTCCTCCCCTCACAGCTCACACACACATACACCCCCCACTCTATAACCATTTAAGTGGGATTATCATATCAAAACCCTTCATTATCTTTCATTGAATTCAGACCAAACACCTAATTTCATATATTGTTTGAGGTCTCCCTATAATATTGTGCACAGTCCTCTACATTCACTTTTTAAATCTTTGGAAGAGATTGTGGGTTTTTGTTGGGGTTTTTTTGCTGGTTTTTTTTTTTTTTTTTGGAAGTGGGGGGGCTAGTTTTTTGGGGTTTTTTTGTGATTTTGTTTGTTTGGTTTTTAATTTTATTCAATTTCCCACTTTCACACTTTCTTACCTTTTACTCAAAATGAGCAGAACAAGTAGCAGTCCATCGTCAGAGTAATGAGATCCTTCGAACTCCAGCCTTCAGGGCAGATGGGAACCTGGTTGGAAATGAAACATAGCACATCTGGTAGAGTACAGAATGAATGAATATGGTGCAAAACCAGAAAAAGACTTACTAAAGCAACCACTTCCTTTTGTCTCCACATGAATAGGAAGCATACAGAATCAAGATAGTGTTAGAAAAGCCCTTATTTCATTCTACTTTTAAAATATAATTTTCATTTAATACAAAACAGACAGTTGGTATTAAGAACCTGAAACAGTCCAAACTTTTTAAGTTCAAATTGATATCAGACATTTCTGCTTCTGTTAAACAGTTAAGGAAAGGAAAACAATAGGAAATACAGCTGGAGGCACCCCTGCGAACAACAGTGATTAATCATCTGTGAAAATGCCTCAGAATATTTGCCATTTTCCAGTGCATGCATACCGTATTTGTGCAGAAAGGAAGTACCTCAGTGCAGGTTTTAGGAGCACTGCAGACCCATTGTCCAAACTCCCTACACCAGTCCTGAAAAAACAGGTGTTTTCCTCTTTAACATACTCACATTAATTAAAATCCCATTTAGATCCAGTTTGGCACCATGTAACACCGCTGGCTTGAATTTGTTTATCATCCTTTGTCACATTAGGACTGAAGATCAACAACATCCTCTGCTCTCCCTACATTCTCCACACCAGTCATTTCACAGTAGAAAACTGTCAGATTGGTATTTACATGCATGTAGTGTGACTCACTTGCTAGCCTCTTTCAACTGAAAAATTTCCCTCTGTTTTCAGAAAACAAGAGACAATGCAAGTAGTCAGCAAACAACTTCTTCTGCAAGCAAGCTGTTTGACTGGAACAAGGCAGCCTGCCTGGAGTGTGCGAAGGCTAAGGCAGAGCCAACAGCATCCTCCCATCATGGTGGGAGGTACAGGAGCACACCGAGAGGCTGACAGTTCAGGAATGGCAGTGTACCTTTACTCTGTGGACACAAAGGAGCTCTCATCCATCAGCTATCACCACAGACTAACTATGTCTGAGACAATCCAGAACTGTGGCTTCATGCAAGGACTTTTTGGGATTGGTATGCCTGTGGAACTGATGGTGGATACAGTGGCAAAATATCAATGGCATTTCAGTGATCAACAAGATTTCATCAGCCAGTTTAAATAGATGGTGTCTTTGGTAAAGTGGTGATGGGTAGCAGAAGTCCTAGATTTTCTTTGTAAAAGTATGGAAGATGCGGCATTTTAGAACTGCCTAGTCAGTTTCTTTCTCTTTAGTTAAATTAATCTATATTATAGTTTAGGCCAAGGTCACCAAATTCAAACTGAACAAAGGTTTGGTTTTTTGGTATTTTTTTCTGTCATTAGAAAAACTAAAGAATACCTACCTCACTGATAGGAAAAAAAGTCAAACGGAAAAACCCAGATTTGGAGAAGGTAGCTGATTAAGTAGCTCACATTTCAAAATAATTTTGAGTCTTGATTTTGCAGTATCTATGGCAATTGTCTGACTTCATTTTAGCAGATCTTCCTTGTGAAAGTTCCTTGCTGTTCATGACATTCAGAATACAAAGCTGCTCTAGAATTTTAAAGATTTATTCTGTAAGATACTAATGAGCTGAAGTTATCTATTGTGCAGACACACAGAAACAAGTGCGAAGAGAAAAGATGCCAAGGAATTGTTATTGTTGGTCACTCTGCATCGAAAAAGATGCATTTAATGTTTTTCATGTTGGATTGGGATACAGGTCCCCCAAATGCAGTGTCAAATAAAGAGGTCAAATCCATTCCCTATTACATTTTGTTAACTGGAACAAGAGATTTCATACTCTGCTATGAGACAAAGGTTTTTCAAAACAAAGTAGAGAATTTGCCTTAAAGGTAAGGCTATGAACCTGTCATATCCTACCTGTGGCAATCGCTGACAGAAAGAAAAGCCTTCCACAACCCACCAACCTGACAAAATGAACTTCAGAGACAATGAGAGTGAAAATTCTGCTGATCTTTCTTAGCCATTACTTCACACTTTAATGAAAGAAGTTTTCTACATGTAATCTGAGAAACTATTGATCACATTTACCCAATATAGTTTTCACTCTGGCCTTTTATGCTGTGCACTCTTTTTGAGGCATCAGTGAATTTTACTGGCTGAAGCAATGTGTCTACAATGAAATACAGAATATACAATTGCCATGAAACCTACCACTGAGTTTCACGGAGCACTTTCAAATGCCAGAAGAAGCTTAAACACTTTCTCATTGCCACGAAGTAAAACCCTGACAAAAGCAGGGGAATTTATATTTTTCACACAATTATCATGCTGCTGGTACTGGAAGGGGCTCTATGGTCTCCTTGTAGCCTTCTCTTCCCCAGACTGAACAATTCCACCTCTCTCATGAAGAGAAGAGAGGAAGTCCAGCCCTCAGGTCTGTGTTCTACTTATACTGAAGACTCCAGAGCTGAACACAGTACTCAATTTTCCAATTTCCTTGCAAATTTAAAACAGTAAGACATCCTACTTAGCAGTTCTTGAAGCATCTAAAGTCATCAGAATCACAGAACATCCTGAGTTGGAAGGTAACCACAAGGATCATCAAGCCCAACTCTTGGCTCTTGCACAGGACACCCCAAGAATCCCAGCATGGGCCTGAGAGCGTTGTCCAAACTCTTCTTGAACTCTGTCAGGCTTGGTGCCGTGACCACTTCCCTGCAAAGCCTGTGCCGGTGCCCAACCACGCTGTGGGTCAAAAACTTTTGCCTGATATCCAGCTGAAACCTCCCCTGACTCCATGCCATTTAGTTGAGTCCTGTCACTGGGCACCACAGAGAAGAGATCAGTGTCTGCCCCTCTTCTTCCCCTCAGGAGACAGCAGTGTCTGCCCCTCCTCTTCACCTTCCACGAGGAAGTTGCAGAGTGTGATGAGGTGCCCCGTAAGTGTCCTCTTCTCCAGACTGAACAGACCAGGTGACCTAAGTTTCTCTCGTATGGCTTCTCCTCAAGGCCCTACATCATCCTCACAGATACTCTCTAATAGCTGAATGTCTTATGTTATGGCATGCGAAACTGTCCCCACTACTCGAGGTGAGGCCTCCCCAGCCCAGAGCAGAGCAGGACAATCCCCTCCCTTGCCCAGCTGGGGATGCTGGGCCTGATGTCCCTGGGACAGGCTTGGCCCTCGTGGCCACCAGGGCACTGCTGATTCATGTTCAACTTTCTGTCAACCAAGACCCCGGGTCCCTTTCCACAGCGCTGCTTTCCAGCCCCTCATTCTCCAGTCTGTCCATCCGTACACCTAGGCCTGCACCGTCTTAGGTTCATAATCCAGTGTTTTCCTTTGTTGAACAACGTGGTTGGTGATTGCCCATACCTCTGTCCTGTTGAGGTCTCTCTACAGGGCCTCCTTGCCTTCAAGGAGTCAGCAGCTCCTTTCAGTTTTTTGTTAATAAGTTCCCTTCAGAACAAGTGAACTTCCCTGCATGTTCACTCCCTGCATATTTAGGAATAGTGGAGTTGAAAGGGGCAAGGAGCTTGCTGCTCATGTTTTCTGCATCTCTCTTTTCTAACAAGTCTTTATTTATTCTCAAATTTTATCTCTTAGCCTGAATTCTACATTACTAAGAATCAGAGGATGAGAGAGTGCCTTTAACTTCTTAGTCAGAGTTCCAGTGTTTATAACAACATGTTGGTGGCAAGGAAGGTTTTGGTGGTGTTGTAAGAGAAGATGTGGTTTAGACAGTGCAGGAAACTGAAATGAGGTCTTCCACATCCTATGTCAACTGCCCAACAATGACATTATGACCTTCTGCTTTTACTGCTACTCTGAAAAGAAAAAGAAAAAAAACCAAAAACCTACAAAAATATCAAACCCAAAATAAACAAAAAACAAAATGAAACAAAATCAAAAATAAGCAAATACACAAAATCAAAACTGGGCTTTTCATCCCGGGCTTTTAATTTACAACCTCCACATTAATTACAAGATTACAATCTTTACAAAGCGGCTAGATCCATGGAAAAAAGTCCTTCAGTTCTCAGCACTGTGCTACGTGCCTTTGAAGATTCGGTCCTCAGCCTTTTTTTGCAATAGCAGCCAACCGTTTTGGGTTTTTTTAAGGATCCATGCAATTAGGTTAAAGGGTAGGTCATCAAACTGCCTTTCCCAGAGCCAAATAGCTTGTAATTTGTGAAGTGCCTTCTGAATGGGGATCAATTACTTTCCTTCTACTTTTATTGCCCTATACTTGTTCAGGTATGTATTGAGCTTGTGCTTTATCATCCTTAAAAAAAGAATTGGTTGTAGGTAGTCAGCAAAATTTACAAGGCTTGTCCTAAGTGATACTGCAAACACACATGCTTCTCAGGCCACCAAATTGCTAAGTCTGTGTCAACTCTTAAATTATTATCTATTATCTTCAATTTGGTCTGTGTCTAGACAGAGTGGTAACAAAAGTATGGGGGTTTTCCACAGCTTCCTTTCTGTTTCTAAAAGCAAAACATTTTCTTTATAGAGCTGGAAAAGGCAGAGGGGAAGCGGGAGGAAAAGGGGGAGATGGAAGACACTGCTTTTGAAAGTGTATTTTTTCCTTCAGAATATCGTGTTTTCGGATAGCCCTTCCAGAGCTGGTGAAGGCACAGTGATCTGTAAGGCCATTTAAAAGCAGAGGATTCAGCAGCACACCCCATAAAGGCTGGTTTTACACAGTGAATGAATGTCCTGCTGCTGGGGTTCAATTTCATGGAGTGTCAAAGCTCTGGTGTAAAGGTGCTTTTCCATCACTTCAGATTCAAAAGAATCTTAATATGAAATATGAGAATGAAAGGACTGCCAGGTTGTGTGGCAGCTGTGGAAATGAGGGAAGTGCTTTTTCTGGAAATAGCATTTTGTTTTTGGAAAAAAAAAATTGGAAAAAAAGGGTGGGGGGGGGAAGTCAGAAACGGTACCCCTAAAAAGACCTATTTTGTGTTCTTTTAATTTTTAAATTTATTTTATTTATTTTTTTTTATTTAGGTGGATATCCTTTCTGTAAGGTCACAGAGATGTCCATGGATTGCAGGGACATGCTGGCTGAGAGGGGAGCCCTAGCAACAATTCTGAGGTGCAGAGAAAGTGAACAAGAACTGCTGCAAGGCTGCTTGGGTAACACATGATTCCAGATGGGGGGAAAAAAGGAAGGGTCTAGTACAAATGTATCTTGGAATGCTTTCTGTTGTTCACTCCATGTTTTGGCTGGCTTAAATGGTTTATAGGATTGTTCTCATTTTGTTTTGCCTAAAGATGTGTTTGACTAGTGTGCTGTGAGCAAAGCAGAGACATTCAGAGAGCACAAGGGAAGAACAAAAATGCTGCATCTAACAACAGAATGAAAAGGTTAATCTTAAGGAGTGCACTTGAAATTTACACAGCTGACATACATGCAAGGAGTTAAGACCTAACTTACTTCTCTTTCATTTTCTGGGTGTTTTTCCTGGAGTTTGATCCAATTACGAGAGTATGTACATGGATCTTAAGACTACAGAGCTATATTCCTGCTGTGCCACTGATTCATTGTCTGACTAGAGAGCAGCCTAATCAACCTCTGTCTAGGTTGCCTGTTTGGGAAAAAGGATGATATAATTATTTCACTAAGAATTAAATCCTAGAAGATGGTCTGATATGCTCTGATTTAACACTGCATATTAGTTCAGAGAATATTATTGTCTTCTTCCTGTTCTGCAGGATAAACAGCATCTCCACTTTTCCCTGAATAATTCTTAGTCATTCTCCTCCTGTTGCCCCAAATGAATACATAAATAAAGAATCCCAAATTTGCACAACAATATTGTGTGTCATACCCTAACAACAGAAATGTCTACTGATATTTGCATAGGTGTGATGAATTTAATTTGTTTTGATACCATCTTGGAAATATTTTTTCTCCGTTTTTTCCCCCCCTCCGTATCTATTATGTCTGCATCTTAGCTGCTGTTTCTTCTCACTTCATTACAGCATGGCATTAACTCTGTAAATTCTGTAGCATCTGAGAGTGAAGGCAGGTTGCAATCATGAGCCATATTTTCCAGCTGCGGGGAGGCTTTCTCTCCCTGATCCATTCTGTGTTTCTGAAATTCTATTCGAGAACAGCAGGACTGTGTTTTGGTGTTTTGTCTATTCCAACATGGAAAGGACTCCAAATCAAAATTTACTTTGGCAAATAAGCTCTTTAGATCTGTTCTTCTAAATGAGTCAAGGTGAAAGGCTTACTGAAAATCATAGTATGGAAGTAACTGGGGGAAGTGAACAACACAAAATGTTAAAAAAAGAGAAATATCGGAGTATTTAAACAACAATACAGGAGAAAATAGCCTTTCAGTAAACAGAAATATCAGAGCATGTGGTAAGATAAGGTTGCATAAAAATAGTGGTTACAAAAAATTAGGATAAGAAATGCTATTATTCTGAGAATTGCGAGTATTACTGTATTTGTTCTCTGGCAAGCTTGCTTGGCACATTGGTGCTGTTGATAGGGTTGTCTGATCTCTGACAGATGACAAAATTGTAGCCAGAGAGATCAGGAATAGCCAAGAATTTGAAAAAAATCCTGGGTCTTCCTCATTTTTCATGGTAGGATAGGATGGATTATTATGTATCAGATTGCAGGATAGAAAGGGGTTAATGCGGAATGTCAAGGTTAAATTTATTTCCAGTATGGAAGTAATAGTGAATATGTTTGACCTGGAGCAGGGCAATATTAATATTCTGTAAGAACAAAACTCCAAAGAAATCACATAGTCCTGTCCTCAGTGGGAATCTATTTCTGAAAGATATCCAAAGGGTCCATGTGTTTTTACACATTGGAAATACTTGTAAAGTTTGTCATGCCAAGTATAATTGAACCAAACCCAAATGAAATTGTAATGGTAAAACCAGCAGCAGGAGAGGTAATCTGTAATTTCTTTGAAACCTTTGTCATTTATAATTTATTATACAACCTCTAAATATATACTACCAAGGTGTTCCATTTCTGTTTCATGCACTGTTTTCTGCATCCTGTTGTTTGTTTCCTTCATCCTGCATCCTGGGCAAGAGTGTCAATGCACTTTACATGAAAAACAAGCAGACAATCCCAATCTAAGGGCCTGGTCATAAGTGTATTTCATTACATTCATAGATCTGCAAATCACTTCCACTGCTATTGCCTTCATTCTGTTCACCTTTCACTACCCTATTGCCCAGGTGTAGGATGAGCAAGGAAACTCCTGAACTTCAAAAGTCAATCTTCAATGACGGTCTTCATGAGGGTAAAGAGCTGGGTTAACATGCTCATATGGTGCTTACATGTGACAAAATCTAGTCTGTGCCTAAGCAAATCTTCCTAGCTCAGGGCCATGCCAGCACATTTATGTCTCTTTTTAATTAACTCTGCACATGATACAGTAAGATGATAGTGCATAACTCTATTGTAACCATATATAAAACACGGTTCATCACATGGGCTTATGCAGTCAATATGGCCTTACATCTCTTTTATGAACCACGTTATTATTTTTACAGAATTATAAAAAAAAAAATCTTTTTTTTTCCTATCCAATCTGTGTATTTATTTTTTTTTGTGTTTAATTTTAGTCCACCAGTATTCTCTTTTGGAGATGAATCACTATATTCTTCAGAGATTCTTGCATGAAATAGAGTAAACAGCTTTCCATTTTCAATACTGCTTTCCTGAAAGTGCTAGCAAGCATAACTGCTCAAGGCACCCCTTGCATTTGCCTGATTGGCTTTGGCGCTCTCAAAGGGTATTCACAAAGGATAACTGTGGCTTGGAGGAGGACCATTTCTCTCCAGTCAGGGAAGACAGAGAATGTCTCCTCCCAGGGAGGGTTGCGTTGGTCACTCAGTGCTCCAGAAAACCTGGGAAATCTGGGAAGTCTTTCTGGGCTGAAGTCATCTATCATGCTTTACATTAGCTGGCATCAATCTTAAAGACACAATTTTGATGTTTAAGCTCAGAAAAGAGTGGACCAGGAGTGGAAGCAATCAAATTGGGGGGAGTTACAATTTTGTGAAGGATCATTATGGTGTGAGGCGGGTTTAGACGGATCCATCCCTCCTACTTCTGCAGTGCACCAAGAATGAGATAGGATAAACACACCTGCAGGAAAGAAGATATGTCCGAAGTGTGACATTTCGCAAATTAGATGAATTTCATTCACGTCATTGACCATGACAACTCTTCTCAACTCAGGAGAGATATGAGGCAATTGAATGTCTTTCAGAAATACAACAGATGAAACAGTAGAAGCCATCCCAGAATATCATCTCTGATGACCTGCATTAGATATATGACCCCACAAATAAGTGTGTATTATATTTGTGTATTAGCATATGCATATTGCGATATACAAAGTTGCCATGGAATTATGGAAAAAGAATTAAAGCTAAATATCCATTTTCATGGTTGTTTGACGGGGATTTAATGGTGAAGTTGATCAATTGAGTTTAAAATATATTTCAGGAACTACTATATTTTATGCACTGATGAATATTAAATCCTTTTCTTTAAATATAGACCTAACTTCCATCTCTAGGATATAGCTTGATTGGAAAATTGTTTTAAATAGATTGCACCGATACATTCCAGAAACATTATGCTCATATGAATGGGAAATTGTAAGCATGATAACACACGGAAGAAAGAAAGAAAACAGTAATGTTGTTTTCTATTTATACACTACAAAAATCAAACAACTTTTTTTTGATTTTACATTTTAAGACTTGAATTTGGCTTTTTAAGATTCTTCTTTTCCCATCTTTTCACTACAACTTCTATTTTTAACAAGTTTGCCCATACTCTGCCCTGTTTCAGGCCCAGTCCAGGAGATGTTCTTTGAGCTACATTTTTTCACACTTACTCCTCTATAGTGTTGCAAAAACACATTCCCACTTTTTTCATCCTGCCAACTTTTGTTTGAACAAGTCTGAATTGGCCAGACTAGGTGTCCACTTGTAAAGAAATGCATGAAAAGACAAATGTTGTTCTCCAGTCCTGTGCTGTATGCACTGAACCATGAATGCTGCATCTCCCACCGTTAAACTGCAGCAGCAGCATCTGTCCTGTCATGCCTGGGGATTCTGCAAATCCAGCCATTTTATATCTCAGTGCAGGAAGCTTAAATGGAGTGAGGCCAGAACCAGAGAGAACATGTGCATATATTGACTCTAGAAGTACTTAATAAATTAATAAAAAACCACTGCCGAATTCAATCATAAGTTAGCAATGGTGTAAGTTACACATTATGTATTTGTTGGTCACGAAACAGGTGTATGTGGGTGTAAGTGCCAGAGCTGTTTGATTTGCAGCAACTTGGCATTTAGTAGGAATACAATTTATACTCACAAATATGGAAGAAGGAAATGGAAGGGGAGTAGTGTAGAAATCAGATAATGGAAGCGGTAACAAGTTTGTATCATCCAGCAAAAAAAATTTCTCCAGGATACTTACATTTTTCCTTTTTTAAAAAAATTTTTAAAGTTTATTATGTCCTTAGGTTTAGATGTCCTGCAGATTTCAAGGGGGCTACTGTGATGCTTTGCTTCTCCCCTGCTGAATTGACATACAGAACATCCACAAGGTATTTTGCAAGCAGGCTCGTTTGGTTTTTCTGTGCTCTGAGCCAGCTAGATGCAAACTGGCCTCAAAGCAGGAGCCATGTAGCTGCAGCTAGCAGGCATGCAGCCCAAGATAATAAGCCTTGCTGAGAAGGCAGGATGAATTTGCTCAGGCTCAGCACTGTGCTAGTGCAGCTCCATAGCCTCTGCTTAGGTGCCAGTGCAGTCAGTTTGTGCTTGAGGCTGCCTGGACTGCAGGTAAAATGAGGTCTCCTCCACTGCTGGAGAGCAGTGGAGACAGGATTGACACCACTCACACCAGAGACAAGCCTGATCCTTTGTTTTATATATGTAGTGTGAAGCACACAATCAGTGTTTTAAAATAATTTTAAAATTCTACCTATAACTGGTGATATCACTGGGGGGAAAAGATGAATTGTCCAAAATGTCTAGAATACAGCAGAATAAACTGGCTCATTTGTCTAAGAATCTAGTGGTTTCCTGACACATTGCTTTTTAAGACAGAAATATTTTCAAAGATTTGGTTTGTTGTTTTGTTTTGTTTTGTTTTTTTAATATACCAGGAAGAGCATAGAGAATAGTGCAGGTTACAGGAAGCCCTCCTAGCAGGAGGTCAGGAAAAAGTCTAGACGGGAGGTCAGGAAAAAATCTAGAAAGGCACCCTTCCCAATTTGTATCTATGGGGCAACTTTTTGTGCCTCTTGAGTCATCTCAATAACGTTGGATTGTTCTATGCCCTTTGGCATAAACAATCAGCTGTAATCAGGGACACTGTGGGTGTATGAGGAACAGAAAAAAACTCCACCTTAAAATCCCCATACTGCCTCTGAAAGGAGGAGGGAAACTGAGGGAGATCTCCAAAGGTTTGAAAATGCATGTAATAAGCACTTATTTTTTCAGTAGATTTGCCTGTCACTAGTCAAAGGTCTTATTCATGTATCACGTGTATCTTCCCTGAGTAAAACTGTCTTTTTTTCTGGAAGATGCATCTCATTTTAAATCGCTGCCAACTCTAATCAAAACCACCTACGCGACAATACCAACCTTTTTTTCTTTTTTTTTCCTTATTTCCACCTCAGCCTAGTTTTTCGTTAGGAATGCTGAAAGCTGCACACAAGCAATTCAATAGAGAGAGATAAAGAATTTAAAATTTGTGTTGCTGTCCTCGAGAGCCATTTCTGACAGAAACCCAAATGTTTATCTAGGGGCTAAAATGTTCACATGGATATTTTGCAGCTGCATAAGAACACTTGTTGCTGCTAGTATCATATTGGGTTTAATCAATTTTTCTGCATGGAGTATTCTGATCAGCAGCAAATTATTTCTAAAATTCCCACAAGAAGATGTGATGGTCTTGATGATGTATATACTGTTATTGTACATAATAAAGCTCTTGAAGTGTTTTAAAGTGGGGCAGGTAGGACAAAATTTAGTCTGGCTGTCTGGCCTCATCTAAGTGGTGGGGTAGGATAGATATCCTGGTTTTCCAGCAAAAAGGTGCAACAGGGAATACCTCTTCTAGGAAGGGTTGACTTTCTACTTAAAGTCATGTTGTCCACTTGCTTCATGTAGAGCACCAATTTCACAAACTACGTGAGTTTCTGGATTTCTTGGCTTGTTCACTTCCATTTTAGAATTTTCCCTACAGTTTCCACTTTCCTGAAGTCCCATTGCTCTCATGCTGAAGTAATGTGCTGATACATAAAGTAATTTTTTGAAAACCTGAATTTTGTTTGCCTTTTCCAAATTAAGATCAAAGTGGCATTTTCTGTTCTATACTGAACAGATGACTTGGGTCCTCTATATAATTTTTACCATGAAAGACAGGAGCATTCATATTTAGCCTGCTCATGCCCCAGCAGTCATTCAGTGCGGCCTCAAGGTGAAATTTTACAGTGGTTGAGGATTTCCAACACTTCCATCTTACTTGAGTGCTGAAGTATCTCATTTAATTTGGTCACAGACAATTACTCTGCTGAAAAAACCATCTCTGAGAAACCATGACTAACTTTTTTTGTGACCGATGCTGAGTTTAGGCTCTTTCATTGCACTGTAAGTAGAGCTGCACAACACATCTGTAGCAAAGCCAATTAATGATCTCCTCATTTGAAAGCAGTGACTCTTACTTGTATTCTCATGTACGTTGGTTTTATGTCTGTGTAACCAGTGATGCGGGGGTTACTCATGGTTTATGCCAGGAAGATTGAAGATCAGGGCTCCTTTATGTCAGCTGTTCTGAAAATCTTCCAGGATAAGTTACCTAAATAATTTCTACCCCAGCACTTTCTTTCCTTTAGCTTAAAAACAAATGATTGCAGAAACTGTATTTCTTTGCTGGATTGTTCTTTCAGTGGTGTCTGCAATTAAGAACCATCTCATTAAACAAACAAACTTTAATTACGGCAAATTGAGGTAACCAGTGATAATTGAAATGCTTCAGTAGAGCTGGTTAGTTTTAAGATGGCCTTTAAAGATACTAAATAGTATATTCACAACTTTAAAGCATGTCATTTCGGGTTTGAGAGTATTTAAAAGATGGAACACAGCTATTTCTTTTACAGTAGAGGGTGGGCACCAGTAACAATGTGATTTATGGAATATACATAACAGGTTACCTCACAGTTTGTGTGCAGTCAACCCCTGTGGAAAGCTGCCATGTCCCTAATGTGTTCTTGGGGAGGATCTGTCTTTACCTATCCCTGCAGCTTTGTAGGAAACAAAGGAGTTTAAAGTGCCTCCAGTATTTGAGAAGAAAAGCTGATTTGGGCCACTTGTAAATAGTTTTGAAATTTATTACTCATACTTATTCTTTTGTTTTTCAGCTTAAGGACTATAAAGCTGTATTCTCAGGCAATTGCATTAATTTTACAGAGAGACATTAGGAAATATGCTCCCAGGAACATTATATGAACACTCTAAAACATTTCCAAATTTCTCAAGAAGTACATCGGTCAATGAGAAGCAGCTCAACAGCTGTATGAACTGGGTCACCCCATCACGGTGCATCCCATGTGAGCTGATTCCTCAGCTGAGTATCAAACTATCTCTGATTTTCTCACAGTAATAGCCTCTGTCCGTACCTACGTGAACTACAAGGGTTCTGATGCTGCTGCACATCGTTTCAACGAGCAGATTTACACATAGTTATGCTTGTGTAGTGATTCAGATATATATACGTACATACATACATATATATATATAAGCAGGGAATCAAAACTTGTGTGGAGCTGTGTGTAAAGGTTGGTAAGGCAGAGCTAGGAAGTGCCAAAAGGCAAGTTGTTATGTGACCTGCAACCCATTCTCATGTGTGTGACACACTGTTTAATATGCAGGTGCTTGAGAATACTGGTTGGTTTTTTTGCCCCACTCCTACATTTTGGTTTCATTCCTTTAAGCCAATCTGCATAGTGTAACAATGGCCAAAACTACAAAAGATGGGCAGTGTAAGACACTTATGCTGGATGTTCACAGTCTGTAACCTTATTTAACTCACCCTTTTGCAGCTGGCCTATGGTGATTTCTAAAGAATCCCGGTTAGGTTCGTTAGAGCAGCCCTAAAACAGATAGGCCATTAACTCTGCGATTTCTGAATAAATTTCTAAATAAATAATTTCCCGCAATGAATATTCATTGAATAGACAGAAAAAAAGGGAAGCATTTTAATCTTTCTTGAGTAATGAAATCAGAAAATCATTCCAGATGAGGAAATGGCTGTCTAAAACTGTGTGTGCTCTTTGGGACTCTGCTCGGTGGTGAGAGGTGTTTTCTGAGACCATCTCAGCACAATGCATGTAGAAACAGCAATCCTTGGTTTCTTAACTCCACCTCTGTTCTGACCTTGGCTGGGTATTTCAGTGTAGTTATTTGTTCTGTGACAGAGACTAAACATCAGGCAAGTCTTCCGTTTTACCATTTGCTTTACTGCTGCAGCCTTGGAGTCACATTCCTTTTGTCGTAATCATTAGTTTTTTCTTAATTTTCTCTTAGTGTAGGAAAAAAATGTGGAGGATGTCTGAAGTATCATAAACCTTCCAATCTACACTTCTCTTTCAAAATCTTTGCCTTTATGTAGGGTAACTTCTGCCTCTTCCATCCTAGCTCCTTGGATAATACACTTTTGGAGTGCAATACAGGTTCACAAGAAATTTTTGAGAGAGCCTTCAGGAAGTTGTGCTCAACCAGTGAAGCTCCCACAGTCATCGTATCTACAATGCTTGAATGATCCTCATACTTTTGAGAGTTGTGGAGGAAAAGACTGAGTTATCTTCGGTTTTAGAAAACTAAAATCTTCTTCCACTGGACTGTTTTCTAGTATGAACTTCTTTGCTTAAATTTGATTGAAATTGGGTACCTGGCAAAATACTAAATTAAGCAGTTTAATGCTATTGTCCATATATAGGCAGAATATGTAAAACATAAGATGTAATAAATGCCAGAAAAACAGCAGCAAATTTAGAAGAAACACACTGTGCAATGTGTAGCTATAAAAAGTTTTCATCCTGCTCATTGCTTTAAATACACTGAGTTACACTTAATATTAAAATATAATGTCAAAGGTATGAAGAATTGAGGACATTCACCACTCCAATATATATTTCTAATCCCTATATTTATTTTATTTATTGATTAGAAATGCTTATTGAGTTGTGCAGGTTCCAAGAGTGCTTCATTACACAACAAGTGCTGTCTAGAAAATGTCAGTACTGATCTGCTTCGAACCTTTTCATGTTGTTCTAATCCTCTTCCAAATGCTTTCATAAGCTTCATCTCACTCTGTGTTATTTAACTGAAAATCTTTTTTTATAAAGCAGTTTATTATGCTCAGCGATTCAGTGAGGGATCTTGGCCAGAATAAAGCACAGCAAACACTCTGAAAGCACCTGAAATGCCATATTTGCATACTTTTTCGTAAAAAGTACAGTGTAGTCATCCTATTACTCAGCTTGCAAATAGGTTTATGAGGAAAAGAGGTGAGACTCTACCTTCTGAGCCCTGAAGAAAACAAAATTACATCTGCCCTCCAGTAGCGCCAGGCATCATTTAGGAGGCAAAAACACTAAAGTGACTTTCTTCAAAACTGAGCGGGAGATTCCTCCCTTGGAAAGCTCTCCTTGACATTGGCAGACATGAGAAGAGCAAAGCTGACTGGCATGGCTTCCCCTTCACAAATTACATCAGTTCTGGCCATGTATATTTAATATCTTGCTAATTTTGTTTTCCTTATTCCCATAGAATTAGAGCTTTTGGGTTTTGTTTGGTTGGTTGTTTTTTATTTGTTTTATTTAGATACTCTGGGTGTTGTGAATGTTTTTTTTTAATAGATCAGAATGAAAATTTGCTCACTTGGAATGAAAATTTACAGAGATTAGGTTTTAATGTTGAGTCAGGATTTTAGTTTATATTATTTTCTCTTTTTCTACGTCAGAGGAATAGATAGGCAATTAAATTAAATAGGCAAAATCAGGTTAAATATAATAAAAGATTTACTGCTTAGTTGCTTGCATTTTGTGGCCAGTATCACATACAGGAAAAAACTCTTTAGAAATAAACAAAATCTAGAAGGTTGTTGATAGAGATTACAGCCTGTGAAAAGGAAAAATATTTCCAAGTTCCCACAATTTTTACTATGGAAGAGTTAAAGGTCTAGGCTTACCTGAAGAAAAGCACACACCTGGCAATGTCTGTTTCTAGGTATATGAAAATTGATACAAGAGCTGGAAGAAGTTGCAGAGAGTAATTTTCAGCCCAGCTTCTTGACTTTCTTCACATGCCTAATGGTGCGGATTGAAGAGGAACCCCTGCATTTCAGGATAATGGGAACAGAATAAACATTCCTTTCTTAGTCCTAAATCTTTTTTTTTTTTTTCATTTACAAAGAAGGATTAATATAGCTGTTTTCTGATAAAGCCACATTTTATAAGTAAATGCCATGCTATATTATTAAAAACATTGAACTAAGCTTTACATTAGCATTTTCATTAAACTCTTGTTCATACACCTGAAAAATTCCTCTATCACCAGCAGCTTTATGTGTTTTCAATCCTAAAATATGTTTGGTGACTTTTCCTAATACAAAAATTGAGCGGTCCCAGAAATCCACTGTCGGTAACCCCTCAAAGCTTTGACCATCAGCTTGTTCCTGGTCCTCTTGAACAATCTGGCTGGTAAACCCAGATCCTGTGAGGTGGGTATCCACTTTCACCACTAATGAAATAAATAAGAATATTGACATTTACTGAGCAGCTGCAGGTAAGTTATTTTATTTCAGTCACTTTGTTTGGTCAGTCAAATTAATAAAAATTGTTTCAATGTGATTTATATCAAATGATATTTCAACAAGAAATAGCTTTTTTTGCAAGTTACAACACCAAATTTCTAGGCAGTTCTGCCTAACACCAGGGTGTCTGTCCATAATATCATATGACAGTAATGAGTTCAACTTGACCCAAATTCACATTTTTATCCCTATTTAGAGTATTTCACAGAATAATTCTAAAGAAATATTTGTATTTATTAGAATGTACAAAGCCTTAGACAGCACTGTTTAATTATCTGGAAGAAAAAACAAGTTTAGTAGGACCATTCATTTATTATGGCTTTATCATTACTGATAATATTATTCACAGAAACACATAGTAGCTCATCCAAAATTAGAGATTTAAATCTTTTTCAGTGTAACACATCATCATCATGTTATACTTTATAATGTTTTATCCTGCACTTGTGCAGTGTACGCTGACAGAAATTCACAAGTTAACAAGTCTAACTAGATTGCAAGTATGCAGTACTAGGGATTGTTTGCCATGATGATATGATTCAGATTGTTTAGGGGAATGAATGAAACAGTCTTGGCAAGGGGCATTTTTGCTTCCACTTAATTGAGTAAACCTTCTGCATGGTATCTACAATATTTGATCACAGTTTGCGATTAAATTTACCACACCAAGTATTGACAAATCAGAGAACTGAGTAATCACTAATCATATGAAGTTCAACAAGGGAAAGTGCTGGATTCGGTGACTGGGACAGTGCAATCTTGTATGGATGGATGGACAGACTGGAGAATGAGGGGCTGGAAAGCAGCACTGTGGAAAGGGACTTGGGGTCTTGGTTGACAGAAAGTTGAACATGAATCAGCAGTGCCCTGGCGGCCATGAGGGTCAAGTCTGTCCCGGGGACATCAGGCCCAGCATCCCCAGCTGGGCAAGGGAGGGGATTGTCCTGCTTTGCTCTGGGCTGGGGCGGCCTCACCTCGAGTAGTGGGGACAGTTTCACGTGCCACAACATAAGACATTCAGCTATTAGAGAGTATCTGTGAAGAGGATGAAGGGTCTTGAGAAGCCATATGAGGGGCAACTGAGNTTTATATATATATATATATAATTTATATTTATATTTATAATTTGTATACATTCTCTATTCAGCATTGGTGAATCCACACCATGTCCATTTCTGGGCCTCTCATTTCACAAAAGACATTGAAGTGCTGGGATCTCTCCAGATAAGGGCAACAAAACTGCTGAAGAGTGTAGAGAAAAACTCCTATGAGGACTCTGCAACTTCCTCGTGGAAGGGGAAGAGAAGCAGCAGACATTGATCTGTTCTGAGGGGAAGAGGAGGAGCAGGTACTGCTTTCTTGNATAAGGGCAACAAAACTGCTGAAGAGTGTAGAGAAAAACTCCTATGAGGAGCAGCCGAGGGAGCTGGCTGTGCTTAGCCTGGGGCAAAGGAGGCACGGTGGAGATCCTGTCACTCTCAACAACTGCTGTAGCCAGGGGGGCTTGGGCTCTTCTCCCAGGCAACCAGTGACAGGATGAGAGGACATGGACTCAAGCTGTGCCAGGTGAGGTTCAGGCTGGACATCAGGAGGAATTTCTTCANNGACTTGATTATCCTTGTGGGTCCCTTCCAACTCAGCATCTTCTGTGATTCTGTGATTTTATTTACAGTTTATTGTACATTTGAAATAATGTAATCAATGTAAAGATGTTGATTCAGGTGTTCCATCCTGAAGGCTTTAATAATGAAAGCACACAAGTTTGAGCACTTGGAGCAAAGGGTTGAACCTCTTAATTCCAGCATTTTAGAAGAATAATTCTTCCTGATAGTTAAAGAGTAAGCCACAAAGAAAGGGAAACCACTTAAATTGCTTAGGCACCTCCAAATCCAGGTAGCATCAGAATAGATTTTTTACCAAATCTAGCCTATAAACACTCATTATATACTGCCATCTATACTACTCTCTCTCTCTCTTTNCTGGGGCAAAGGAGGCACGGTGGAGATCCTGTCACTCTCAACAACTGCTGTAGCCAGGGGGGCTTGGGCTCTTCTCCCAGGCAACCAGTGACAGGATGAGAGGACATGGACTCAAGCTGTGCCAGGTGAGGTTCAGGCTGGACATCAGGAGGAATTTCTTCACTGAAAGGGTTGTTAAGCATTGGAACCATCGCACTGGGATGTGGTTGAGTCACCATCCCTGTAGGTGTTCAACAAAAGACTGCTCATGCCGCTTTGTGTTACGTTCTAATTGACAAGGTGGTGATCAAAGGTTGGACTCGATGATCTCAGAGGTGTTTTCCAACCTAAGCAATTCTGTGATCCATAAAAGGAGGAGATTCCTCCATCTCATAAACCCATGAAAAGAAATACATCAAACAGTGATGTGTTTATCTATCATGGTGCAATTTATAGAGTAGAGGAACCCAGTACTCCATAATCTCTGAATATATGATTCTACCTAAGATTACATGCTATTATCAGTGTTTCTCCAGCAACTACACTGCAAAATGACCATAGCCTAACTGTTTAGCTATGCTTGGCTTGTTTATGCCATACTGTTTTGAATTTAGAACATACATTTGCCCATTACTATTCCTCCTAATGTAGGCAGATCCAATGACCTAAATGTACAAGAGCTTGAAGAGTCCATCCATCGAGAGTTCCCAAATGGATGCCTCACTTGTAAATAAATACATGTAACCCATCCCAAATTTCAATAAATTTTATGCTTTCATTCCTGTTACAGACTGAGACTTCTGAAAACTGTTTTGCATTTCTTATCTCTTCACCTATTGTGCCATAGTCTCAGCATTTTAACAAAAGCTGTAATCATTAAAACCTGAGTGATGAGAAAAGGTTATAAGAAGTTGAACAATCCCATAATAATCATTATAAAAAAGTGATCTGCAGAAATGACATCTCCTTAACACAGGTTCTCAGAATCCCCCTTTGATTTCACTATTGCAATAAAGGAGCAAGATTTTACCTAATATTCAATGTGTTGTGGGTCCCTCGCACAAACTTTGACCCACAGAAATATAAATTAAGCTAAAGAATAAGTTTTGTAAGCAACTCCATTCAACTCTGAGATGACAAATTAGGCAAAATTGCTCTGCAATTAGTAGCTTCGATGTCCATCACACTACTGGAATTTGTCCAAGTTTCAGTATTTTTAGGAATCTGGATTGTCTGTACATTGTGAGATTGTCAAGGAAATAGAATTAAATATGTTTAAAAACCCTAAACTATGCTGTTGAAACTAACTTCACACTAAACAGGTTGGATTTTGGCTGCCCAAGTTGTAGCAACCCAAGCTCAATACCATACAGACTTCCCAATAGCTGTAGGTGTTGCCAGCTTTCACTTGCTCCATGAACTAACACTCGCCAGGAAAAATACCTCTGTCCTGCTCTTCACCTCCTTGCTTCAGGGCCTGGCTTTCTTTAGGAAATAATGATAAGCTGAAATGCAGCACTCAGGAAGTTTGTTTCTTTCCTTCTGTGGCGGGAGAAACACAGAAATATAACACCTAAATGAGTGCATTTATAAAAATGGGACTGATGGCAAAACTGAAAAACTACCAGCAAAATTTCTTAAGATGGGTACTGAGCGGCACTCCACTCCATGGACTGTACACTAGATGACTTGAGATTTTGGCTGCCCTTCCTGAGAGACTCTCTACCCATCCCACCAAACAATAGTGCTTTTGGTAAGGGATGTCTAGTGACTGTAGCCAAATTGGTAGGAGCAAGGAGAGGAATTTTCAGTGGAGTACCTTCTGCTGTCGAATAAATTTTATTATTGGTCCAACAGAGCTCAAGCATCCTGACTCTCAGGGCAAATAGCCAGCTGAAACCTTCCTAAGAAAAGAGAATAAATGTGATAGGTTAAACTAATTCTTGGAGGAGCTGGCAGTGGCTCATATAATAAATGTTGTCTAATACATTCCATTAGATTTCAGGTCACTTCTTGGCCCATGATTCTTAAACTTCTACCATATTCATCTATATATTTTCATTTCTCTACTACTTTCTTCTGATGGTAAAATACCAAATGGTTTTGATGGGTCAAGAAGCCTGTTTTTGTATTTTTCAGCTAGTGTTATCAACTTTTTTTTTTAACATTTTAAGGCCTTTATTGCTGGAGGTGATACACCTCAAGAACAGGAAGCAGGCAAATGTGGTGCTTCCTGAGATGTGCATCAGTCACTTTTGTAGCCAAAGTGCCAAAAGAAATCACTAAGCCAGTCAGGTTGTGATCCACAAGTACTGTCCTCATGGTTCAAGATGCATATTAATTAAAAGCAAATCCTGTGGACACTAGTTGAAGCCTGGGATTCTCAACAACCTGATCTAGTGGGTGGCATCCCTGCCATGTTGTGAGGGTTGAAATTGGATGATCTTTCAGGTCTCTGCCAATATAAGCCATTCTTTGATTCTATTATTCTGTGACTCTATGATGAGACTACACAAGAAACATGAAATCTCTTATCTGGAAAAGAAACCTAGTGACCAGACCATTTTCTTTTTTCCCCCCTCTGCTTTTGATATGTTTATCATTTGACCATGAGTTTAGCTTAGTTGGCTAGACCAGGCTGCTAATAATAGCAGGGATTCAGGTTTGAAATCTATATGGTCCATTCACTTGGACTCAATGATCCTTGTGGGTCCCTTCCAACTCAGAGCATTCTGTGATTTTCTACCTGCTTAAATTTCATCTCTGTATAGGCAGATCATAATCTTCTATCCACCACACTGGACAGAAAGATCTTCAGTTTGTGAGAAATGGACCCATGTTCCAAGGAGGTTTGGAATCCAGAAAAAAGTGCTGGCAAAAAATCTTTCCAGTGTTTAGAAAGCAGGGCAACAGCAAGATGATGGGAGTAGACTCCAAAGATGCTTCAACTTTCTTTCCACAGTCTGACCTCATTCTTTTACTGGAGGAATTCTTAATCCCAGGCAAAAAACAGCTGTGTATTTGGAAGGTATAATCCAAGTGTCCCTAGGCCTTACAAGAAGTGACACTGTCCCTCTTTCATAATTCCCACGTCAGCATTAGTCCAACACTTCCCATGATCAGAGGAAGCAATCACAGCAGCTCATTAATGACCCTCTGAAGTGCATGCACATTTGTAAGACCGTGCCTTCTTTCACAGTCCGCTTTACATCTAAAGCTGAGTAGATGCTATAGGTAACTTTGTATCTATAAGAAATCATTCAGAAACTTTGAAGAAAAAAGAATCATTCCTTGAGTAATTTTTTTTTTAATTAATGTCAGAGCTATGGTATTTATAGCATTGCATAAATAAAAATAAAATGAAATAAAAATAAATACAGCACTTGAAATTAAAACAGGTCAGTGGTTTGATGACAGCTTTAGAAGTGGATAGTGGTCATAGTGTATTCATTAATGTTTATTTATGCTTTGACATTCTTGGTCTGAAGGTAGGCTGTAAAATATTTCTTCAAAGGTCAGTTTCATCAAATATTCAGACATGAGGTTTTCTGGGGCACTGTCCCAAAGCCAGTTGGGGTAAACATTTGGTTTAGAATCTACACAATTTTAAATGTTTTTATTAGGTATTCATTTCAGTGTTCAAATATGTCATGAAGTGGACACAGGAAATTGCCACAAAAAGATAAAGGATTTTCATATGCACACACAGATATTTAGGTTTTGATTTTTCTTTTTTTTCAGGTAAATGGAAAACTCATGTTGATATCACAGACATTCTTCTCATTGTCTGTGACCTCTGACTACTGCAGAGACAGAACAGTCTTTTATTGTTGTGGGTTAATTTTCAGCTAAAGCTGTTAGATTTTTTAAAAATTTCCTACTATTTTGAGGTTATTTCTACATTTTTCAGCTAGTTCTTAAAAGTGCAAAATTTAATGCAATGTATTTAGGAAAATTTTTGAACAAAAGGAAGAGACATTAATTCCTGTTCCTCCTGTACTCTACTCTGAATTAACGCAACTAGCTGACGATTCATCCCATTAAAGGAGAGTTATACTGATGCATGCTAGAGAAAATTGCATGTGGGTTAAAAAAAAAAAATTCTTAAGAATCCTTTAGTCACACTAATGCTCCTGAAACCCTTCCTGCATTTATACCCTGCCACAGCCATGCAGTTTTCCCAAGATACAAGATCAGAGAGAGGGTTGGATATACAAAAGATAGGAGGATAACGAGATGTAGGAGAAGACCTGGAATTTGCAGCATTCATGGAAAATGAAACAAACTGAAGTCATCTGATAGCTCTGTTAAAAAGAGCCTAGTGAATTAACAGGGCTACAAGACAAGTGAGTTCTGCCTCAAGACCGTGATACCACAGGGCAGCATTCTCTGGAATTGCTTTGTCTGGGATCTTGCAGGGGACTGGATCAGGCACTAATTATTTTCTGCCAGAGATGGGCAGCCTGGATGCTTTCAGATTGCACTTCCCCAGGAGAGTTCCTCAAGTTTCTGCCTCCTCAAAAGGCCTCTTTGGATGCAGGCAGGACCATCCTGCCTGAAAGGACCATCTTTGATCTTGGCTGGGGATCCACTGTTAACTGCTGCTGGGAGGTGGTTTCAAATCATTAGGTAACCAGGTCTTTTGAAGATAGAGCCATTTATTCAACAGCTAGACAGGAACCACAGGCATAAATTTTATGTCTGGTATTGGTCATTAAAATATAGGGCTTTACACTCTGTGGTCTTGAGCTGAACACAGTTGCGCCACCGGAGTATTGCAGTGATAAGTGTGTATTCATTGCTGTTGTATAATTTGGTTATTGAAGGACACTTTTAGTGTGGCTGTTTGGGGGCAGTCACAGGACTGCAGATCCATCCTGGTGCCATCGTGTAACTCTGCATAAGAGAGGTGTGAAGGCAAGGGGACTGTGGTGACATCTGTGATAGGTCTGCCCAAGCTGAAGGAACCTGCCTTTCTTCTGCTATTTATGTCTTACAGATGAGCAGCTGCACTGTTAACATGTTTGCCTCTGCTGCAAAAAGCAAAGATGGCAAAGTTGTCTATATCCTGCCTGAAAGTCTGCTAACTGAACTACTAATATTCCAGTGAAGGCTTTCAATAACGTTGAGTATTTTTATTATGCAGGTGATGGCATATCTGTGCTAGAAACATAAGGTCGGGTACTCACTTGGTTTATCTCCAAATTAAGCTGAATACAGCTACATCATGAGCATTTATCCAGTACTGCCCAGAATCAGAATATAATCATGATTTATAGAATGAAGTGGCATTTGAAACAGCATGAAACTCGTGTTTTGATTCTTGGCATAAATTCTTTAAATGTGTAGCTCTCGAAGGCAGTCTCACATATTTGTAAAGTTCTAAGATGAGTTGGCTTCTATGTGTGTGATATTTAGTAACAAAATAAGGCAGTTAGTCTTCTGGAATTTTTTTTTTTTTATTATTATTTTTTTTTTCCAGGAGTATAAGCC
The DNA here is from genome assembly GCA_013397935.1 of Dasyornis broadbenti. Taxonomy (NCBI): domain Eukaryota; kingdom Metazoa; phylum Chordata; class Aves; order Passeriformes; family Dasyornithidae; genus Dasyornis; species Dasyornis broadbenti. Next base: position 733,500 of record VZRN01003577.1, on the reverse strand, counting down.
AGATGTGAGAGCCTGAGGAAGGCTGCACTATCTTTTCAACCCTTGCCATAGGCCAGAACCATTTAGTCTTTAAGCAGATTACATCCTGTGGAAAGATACTTTCGCATGCTAGACTTAGTGTCAATCCACAAAAAGATTGTAAAAAATGATAAATCAGTGTGGGAAAATAAAACAAAAACCACTTTCCCATTTCAATTGTATGTTTTTATTACAGTCAGGAAAGCAAAGCAGAGCTAGGAGGAAATTAGGATTCTCTGAAGGTATTGTTAGTTTTGAAAGGTAGCGAACATATGGCCATGTCATTAGAGATGAAATTTTTGCACTCCTTGAATCCTTTATCAAAATTGTGCTTCACAAGTGGATGCACAGAACACAGAAATATCCCTTCAGTGGCTTTTCCAAGGTTATATTTCAAAACGCTCTCTTGTTTGGTGGTCGTGTTCCACTGGATGTTCAATCAATTGGATGTTCAATAAAAAGCGTAATCTGTTTGTCTATAACATGTATGTGAGAAAACCTGTTGTTGTTGTGGTAAATGCAGTGTCCATGGATTTATTAGGAATTCTTTCATTTCCAGAAGCACCAGCAACTCCCATAAATCATTGCTACCAAGATTTTTAAACATGCTCCTTTCTTGCATACCTCATGAAGTGGAAAGACATGACTGTAGTCCAACCACTGGGATCAGTTCTTCCCTTGTTATTGGATCACTTCATTTGACACTTATCTTGTGCAAAGGGCCATGCAGAAAGCTCCCAAGAGTTTAATTTCCCGTGCCTATGCTAGTAACTGCAAAGTGCTCACATTAAAGATTGCATTGATGTAATATTTTATAGTGTGACAAAATCGACAATAAATGGTTGAGGCAAGGAGAAAACAGCGGGAAAAGATGACAAGAAAAGGAGATTTTCTTTGCTCTGTCTCCCTGTGGACTACTGGTAATTTTCAAAAGGATGGGAGCAGACCTGTATGAATATTGGGTACAGTGTGTACCTGTTGCTAAAGCAAGGTGCTTCAGGCAAGTTCCATGTACTTCATGGAGAAACTGAGTTAGCTGTGCAAAGGAAAAAAGTCAAATATTGTACTTAACATTTTTAAGTCCATATTTCACATCCTAATTTGATTACAAAACACAGCGGCCATTGAAAAACTGGTTCTTGCTGTAACTTGAGAAAACTTTTGTGAAGACTTGGAGCTTCTTTACTCATTTTCATAATAATTAACATGAAACCATATCACAATATTCAATTACTGTAATGTTAGAATTTTATAGTGCTACATCTCAAATTCCCTTCCTTTTCCTTCCTTATTTACAAGTTATCTCATTCAGCATTTAGCGTGCTGTAGAGCGAAACCTTCAAACTACCAAGGGGAAAACATCTTGTGTTCATGCCTCCATATTTAAGAACGGATGTATGGGTAGAAGTGTGAAATCAATTACGTCAACAGCAAAATAGTCTAAGTGCCATTTTCTTGTCTCTGTTTTGCATTTTTGCATATACTTAAGGCTAGGATTACTGATTTCAAGATACTACCAAATTTATTCTTACAAAGGTGTCTGGTATACTGACCTGTTGTTTACCCATAGCTGCAGGGATGACATTTCCTAGATTGTAGAGGAATAAAAAAGGGAACAAAATTTGTCCAGAAAAATACTCTGAAGAAATTTTAGTTTATCTGGTTGACAAAAAAAAATAGACTTTTTTTTTACAAAAGAAATCCCTTCATATTTATGAAAATCTTGTGGTTTATACTTCTGCTGTATCTCATGCTTTCAACATTCATCTGGTATTTCATTCTGGTTTGTATTAACATGTCATAAATTCTCCCTTGAATTAGTCCTTCTTCAAAGCTTTTAATGACTGTTACTCATGCAAGAAGTATTATCCAATTTATAAATCATATTTCACAGGAAGTCAAACATTTCTTACCTCTAGTTCTGTAAAGGGTTCTGAAAATTAGATATCTACTCCTTACAATTTTTTTATGCCAATCTGTCTTTTGGATAAAACATGAAGATGCAAAAATACTTAGAAAGGTAGTAGCCTGGTGATTTTTACTTTCAGTCTTGATTTAAGATTTGTTTGTAAAGAACAGTCAAAGAAATGGAAATATTGGACATTACTGCTACTCTAACTCCCACAAATCTTTAGAAATACACTTCATATTCACATTCAATGACCAAGATCTTATAAGGCGCTAAAAACCCACTAGATATAACTACATATAACATATTTAGGAAGATGAGATGAGCTCTCAATGCCAGCTTTCCAAAGACGGACATTGATCTTTTCACACAAAATACTAAGACTGGAAAAATCTGTCTCCTGTTCCCAAGCACGTAGGGATGGGAAAACGTGCAAATTCCAGTTTGCAGATTTATTGCAAATATGCTGTTGTTCAAAAGTCTAATTTACCTTTATCAATAGTTGTTCATATTAATTGTATTAAAGCAGCACATAGAAGGTCAAGTAAAAAGTAAACCCATTTTTTAGGACTCAGAATATAAAGTATTCTGGAATGTCTGGATTAAAACTGAAAAGTAAAAAAACTTTGCAAAGATACACAAAGAAAGACATAGATAACTTGTCCAAGCAGTCCAGCAGATTTGTAGAAAGGCTGGGAGCTGAATTCAAGCCTACCAGTTGTCAGTGTAATGTTTTCTTCGTAAGATCAGGCTGGCTTCAAAATGTCATTCATGTTTTTTGAAGATTTTCTAAATGAAATTTCTTGAAATACTTACGGTCCTTGTGGGAGAAAGGAATGTTAGATCCTTCATGGAAGACCAAGATAGCTGCCCCAAAGACATTAGCATTAAAAATACTAGTTAAATCATTAGGTCTCTCTTTAAAAAAATGCTAAACAAACAAGTCCAGATTCAGATATTTTGGAAAATTTTCTCAAAATGTATTCGTTTCATTAAGAGTACATTTAGACAGAAAAGCAGACTTAAAACTCAGAGTCTGATAAGTTTTTCTCAATTTTGACTTAATGTCTGATTGATATTCCTCAATTGCTAAGTGCCTTATGCTTTCATTAGATAATCTATAATACAGATGTAATAACATGTATTCAGAAAAAAAGTATTTGGACTTTTTTTGGTTCATGTGTATGGTTACTTTCATTACAAATGCAATTCTTTCATTTTAGGTTAGCCATAAAAATTTTCTCAACACTACAACTTGGAAAATAAAATTTTCCTTTCAAATCCATAATAAAGTAAGAAATTAAAAAATACTTCAATGTTCTTCAGTGAAGTAAATAACAATTAAATCCACTAAAAATACAAAGAAATTGCAGTACTTGTTTAGCTGTATTTATTTATAAACAGTCTAGACAAATACAGCCTCTTGAATTTATCCATCTCACATAGTTTGAAGTTTTTCAGGCACTCTCAGCTCAGCTATCAATGTCAAAAGAAAATAGATAGAAATTTGCTGAAAAGTTCCTTTGGTTTTGTTTAGAAGATGTAGTTCAGTCTTTAACCTGAGAGTTTAGATGCTTGAAAGCAAAGCAAGCAGATGTCAATAGTTTCTATTTTGTTTTCAGGTAGAATATTGTGAAGTTTTGTAGTAAATAAGCTGTTAGAGAGCAAAACTTTCCACAAAACACCCAATGTCATATTTCAAATATAGTGATATTTAAACAGAAAACGCAAAAACCTTTTGGCAAGGGAACAGACAAGGACGCTCACAGCCAACAGCGCTCCCATCCATAACCGAGTATTTGGCTCTCCTTAGTTGCCCCAAGCAAGAATCTGTCACCTGAAGCTGAAGCAGTGTAGTTATTCAGATGCCTTTGTGACATACCTATTCCCAGGGTTTCTTCAAATCTGACACGGAGCAGCTCATTCATTGTGTAGGTATGGTACAGGATGAGCAAGCATGCTTTGTCCCACAAGTGCTGCCAGGGAACCAAAATCATCATCCGAAGAAGCTGTAGACCCTGCAGAGATAAACAACCACTTTGGTTAAGTCTTTTACCTAATTCTTAAGCACCTGCACCAGAATCCTCCTGTCTGAGTAAGGCAGTAGCTCCTTGTTCGCTACATCAGACGGGTAAAAAAGGCTGAAATATGAGAGGAGATATTAAGTGTAGACAAGAAGAGAAAGAACAGAGGGGTATCCTCAAGCCATTCTATCTTGGGACTTAGGTGCCTTTTTCAGAGCTAACTGTTAATTGTTCCCTTTGTTACAGTCCAAAAACTTTTCCAGAAGAGATATAATGATGTCTTTTCTTAAAAAAAAAAATAGAAAGAAAAGAAAAAAAAATCACAAAAAAAAAAAAAAAAAAAAAAAAAAAAAAAAAAAAAAAAAAAAAAAAAAAGAAAAAAAAAGAAAAAAAAAAAGAAAAAAACAAGCAAAAACCATGGCAGAAGAGTGGTTTCTTAATTGCTTGAGAAATACAAATAACAGAGGAGGTGACAGGTTCTCCATTACACAATAGCTCTGTGATTAGAGCCCTCACTCAACATATGGGAGCCCTAGATTCAATTAATTTCTCTGCCTCCAATGTTTTCAACCCCTATCTCTTAGGAGGGTATCTGAACTGTCAAATTATAGTCAATTTGTGGTAGGAGGGAATAATATTCTCCTCAGACTGTGCTGGAGCAGTTCCACTGGCCATTGGAAGGTGACTCAGTGGGCCAGGGAGAAACAGCAAAAAGGGTCAGGATCATCCAGCAGAGTGGATGAGCTTTCTGTCCCAGAGCACATGACAGTCTTGTCCTGTTCTGGGATTATTTGCATGACTCTGCCAATGGGTGTTTTGTTCCCCTTGCACATCTGCCCAAAGAGTGGTGAGTGGCTTTCAAGACATCCCATTTCTGTGGGTTAATAACCATCAAATATTCTTGCCCAAAGTTGTTTTCTTGTGCTTACAGAGTCTGAGGTTTTAGGGAGGATGCAGGTTGTTACAGAAGGGATCTACAGGAATCTATCCAAAAGCTGTTCCCTACCTACTTGCAAGAAATGCAACTAAAAGGTAACGTCATTGGAAGAGGTGTGATATTTATGATATATTAGTTAGATCCTATACTTTACCTTTTTCATTCATCTAAGTTCAAGGACTTTAGTGCATATACACTGGCAGGCAAAGTATTAACACAAATCTAAGTATTGTACAGGTATTGTTATAAAAGTGAGTGAATAGGAGATTAGACCCTAAAAAATCATAATATCACAACGAATTTAATAGTGGATTGCTAAGAATGGGTTTCTACAATGCATTTCACTTTGGAAAATTTTATTCCGACTCATAGAAATTAAGTTCAAAGTATGATTATTCTCATTCTGTAGAATTTTGCTTTACTTTGCCATCATTTTACCCAAGTAACTGAGTGTGAAAGATGCATCCTAGTAATATTTCTTCAGTTTTCTTTATTCACTGAGCTTTGTCTCCTAAAGCAGGGTTGATCAAATCATAGGAATAGTAATCTGTGGGGTATTGTGAGCGCCTCTAGATAACCATTGGGGGAAAAAAGTTATTTATACACTGATGTAACATTTAACAGTCAAGAAGGAATATTTTAAAAAATTGAGCGATACTCTGAGTATAGCCTAGCTTTAATTCTTGAATGTAGAGCACCATACAGAAAGTTCTATGAATTTTTTTAAGAGAGTATTCATTAAATTAGAATTAAATATATGTTACTTATAAAAATAATATTTTAAAAATATTTAAAAGATTGGATGTGAGATACTCCAGTCTTCTAAGCTTTTCAGCCCTTCATCAACTCATTTCAAAAGTGAGTCAGGTAACAACTGTATTAGAAAGAAAGTAAATGCGTGGAAAAATGACATAGCCTGTAAACTCAATATGGAGAGTGGGAGGGCAAGCAAATTCATTTTCCCAGTTACTGTTTCATTAATCAAAATATTATTGTTGGCTACTCCTGCCTCCCCTTCCCTCTTATATCTAAAGATCTTCTACTGCTCTGTGAAAGACTATTTTTTATAGTCTTGCAAGATTACTTCCTTTTCTTTTTAAAGTCATGGATTTTGGAAGTGTTGCACTGAAGTCCCCTGTTTATAAAGATCATTCGTGTATTAGGGTTCTATTAGAAACTGTAGGAGACAATCAAACATGGTAACTATCCTTAGAAATCTTTTTTTTTTTTTTTAACAAATAATATTTTCAGTTATTAAAGTAATCTAGTGCTTGTCTATCTTTTGAGGGAGGCCCTTGATACACTGTGCTCCTGAACTTCTTTCTACAGCACCAAAACCAGCAGAAAAAATCCCTGTCCTGCTGCAGAGCCTTCACAATGGTATCTCCCAAACATTGCTACTGTTCAATAGCAGAAAAACACAGCAGGGATTGATTTTGTGTGAACTGCTTTGCATACAGAGGTGGCTAAATATTGCATTTAGGCTGAGTCCTTGGTGCAGAGCATGAACTGTTAACTCATTTCAAGAAATACAATAACCTTGGTGACATTTGGCTCCCTACCTGTTGTTTGACCTGCTTTTCCCCCAGTTGCACATTTCCTCTGTAAAGCTCCAGTTTTAAGGTCTTCCAGCTACTTGGTCCCTAAATCCAAACAAGGAGACCTCTCACAAGAAAATCAGGTAATGGATCTTTGCAAGCACAGATGATAATATGTACTTGTGATCTTGATATCCATCTTAAAAAGGAATGACCTTGTGTGAGAACATTGGCTTCTTAATTTGGATGGCAAAGATTTTCCACAAGTTACTGCAGCATGAATAGCGACTCAAAGACCTACAAGTCAACTTGGTCATCTTGTAGTTAGTACTGTAACCTATTTATAAGGTAATAGTCCCAGACTGGCTGCTGCAGTAGAAAGAAGAGCAACACTCCATGTGAGAACAGAATCCACCAAAAGCTTTAGAGCAATGGGAACGGGAAAGTTGTAGAAGCATTGGCTTTGTAGAGCATTTTGAAAGGATTTTTAAAAATCTTTCTCTGAAAGCTGTATTTTAGCACCTCTGTTGTTCAAAACATTGTTAAATACTTGGTTTACTTCCTCATGAAGTGGTCAGGAGTAGTGATTGCTACTTTGCTGTTGTAATTGCTTGAACTACTCTCTATTACCTTGACTCATCTTAATGGATTGGGCCTTCTGCTAAAGTCACCTGCACACGTCTGGTCTTTATTTTGCTTTCATGGAGTCACTTCAGATTTTCCCAGTTTAAAAGAAAACAGAATTCAACCTAAAGCGAGAAACAGTTACTAAAGCTGAAACAACAGAAATGGGTCTATCTCTTTCTCTTTTATATACATTCCAGAAGAATGAATAGCAGAAGACCTACTGAAGAACTCTTGCCCCACAACTCTTGTATTACATCCGTCTCAACAGGCCCTAAAAATGTTAGCAAAGAAAACCATGTCCCTGAATAAAATCACTTTGTTATAGTCCTCATTCCTGCTGTTGTCAGCAGTGATGGAAAGCTATCATCTCTGACCTCAACCAGGAACAATTTGAAACAAGCACTCTTATCTCCAGTAAGCTCCACCTGTCTTGAGAAACTAGTCTTTGCGGATATCTCCTATGGAGATTCCCAGTAAAGTGAAGCCAGTCTTGGTTACTGGTACAGTGTTGTGGTGTTGGAAAATGCTTAGTGGAATTAACCATAAATTACTATTTTGCATCTTGAGGTTTGGGTTAAAGTACAATCAGTACAAAGGTCTTGGCTTTTTTCTTGCTAAGTATTTTTTCAGCTGCAAGGAGCAAAAGCAGAGAGTTCCGTGGGAGCAGAAGCGTTTGTGGTTTCAGTGGAGATGCAGATGGTGGCTCTTTGAGAGAGGTGGAAGAGTAGTGGGCAGAGAATCATTTTCCCCACTTTCCTTGTGACAAGTCACAACTGGAGATGAATGAATAAGTTGCATTGTGTACTTTGAGCATTTAGCATTTCCATTGGAATTCACACAGAATATTTGCTGCAGATACTACCTTCTTTTCCCCACATGCATATTTTATTTTACAGTACTAGTACTAATGAGATGATAATTGTATCACAAAGTGAGTAAGATTTGATTTTATCTAAATAGTACATGGCTTTGACTCGAGTATTGTTTTCCATATTTGAAGATCCATGCCTTCCATCTATAGTTAACCACTGAATGTCATTTGGAAATCTCAGAAAAAAAAAATCACTCCCTGGTGTGCACATGACTTGACACTTGGTATGTCTACACACTCTTCTACGCAGGATCCAGATTATTATGAAAGTTCAGTCACTAGTGTGACCAACCACCTCTGGCAGAACACAACACTCACCCAGCTGTATGTCTTCAGGTGGAGCTGGATGGAGACCAGCTGATCTCCAAGCAAGCTCTCAGTTGGATGTCCTCAATATGCAGCTCAGCTACCAAGTAATCTCTTGCTATTGACAATCTTACCCTGGAATTTTTAACTGACCAAGGGTAATCATGTTTACCTTCATGGGCTCACCTGCACTGATACTTTCACTGTGAGGCATAGAAAAGGACCTTTCACAAGTACTGAAACTGACTGATAGAATTTTTAAATGTCAGTCACACAGGCCTGAATAGATGCTTTGTTTCTGACACCAGAACCTGATTGCTATAAGGCCATTCTATTATTTTTACTGTAAAATAAAGTGTAATTACTGATAATCCTTTATTACAGCAACACAAGAATATAGATAGTGGTTATTTCTGCTAATAGTTTATGTGGTTTGGTAAGTGATCTAGACATTATTATTTAGCAGACAAATTCATTTCTGATTTTACTGTTCATCTTAACTACATGCAATTGTTGTGCCTCTTTCTTCATCTATGAAAATGGAAAGCAAGTAATGAGTGTTTGACATCTCTGAAAGAGTTTCTGTGTCTAAAAATAATTCTCTACATAATGTATATATGTATGTATGTATGTATGTATGTATGTATGTATGTATGTATGTATGTATGTATGTATGTATGTATGTATGTATGTATGTATGTATGTATGTATGTATGTATGTATGTATCTATTTATCTCTCTATCTATCTATCTATCTATCTCTGAATACTTAGACAAGTATTAGCCCAGTCTGTTTCAAGCACCAGATTTTCATCTTAAAAAATTAAATGCTTTAGCAGAACCGTAAGTAGACTTACATTTTAGTAAAAACTTTATTTGGTTGGAAGCATTGAGAACAAGAACAAATTCCCATTTACTAGATCTGTGCTAAAGCCGCTGAGGCTTTCATCCAAAATCTGCCTCTTAAAACCTATGAATTGAAATTTATGGGTTTGAACATACTATTCTCTTACATTATTACGCTTATTTCTTTGTCAAACACAGGGGAAGACAAATCTACCAAAGCTAAGTGGAGAAAGCAGACTGTTTTTCTGACCCTTCCAACTGTAATATTTTCTGTGCTCACATCCTGTTTCTTTGACCTGTATTAAACAGTTTTTGAACACAGCCCAGTCCCACTCTAGTAAGTACTAAAATGTCTACTCACTGCAGCACAGCCAGGATTTTCAGCCTAGCATTTTGGTCTACATTAAGATGGAAAACACTTTCTGCTGAAGTCCTCTGGGCACCAGGTTGCCATTTGCTTCTCACGTGTGAAGCACTGCACATGGTTCTACAGCAGAGTTTTTCTTCTCATCTTGGTGGGTTACACAACCTTGCTAAAGTCAGTATATGTCAAGTTTTGAGCTATGGGCTAGACAATGTTGCCCAATAACCACTACTACAGTTTCCAAAATCTGCTGTTCCTCATTTGTTAATGGCACTGATTCCTGTTAAGTGATACACCATGCATGCCTGCACAGAACCAATTCTGGGCAGTAGGTCCAGAGCAGCCTGTGTTTTTGTGGCCTTTGGAGATGAGTTGATCCCCGCTCACTGGAAAAGTGAATCCCCATGCCTTTGACACATGCATTTATAGTGGCTTTTGGGGCTGGGTTACTGAAAATAGAAGCCTGCATTTCTCTCCTCGCCCCTGGCGATTCTGTCCAATGTAGGCATTCCAGATTTAAAACCTGGAGGCAACAGAATGGAAGTGCAGAGTCCATGTACACAGAGCTGGTCATAGATGTGTGCCTCACAGGACTTGTCTGGTGCGGATGGTGATTTTTCTTACAGCACACACAGATGTGTGTGCACACTAACTGGGGAAGGATAATATGACCTGCAGGAAGGCTGGACAGTGACAGACACAAATAGAGTTGTAAAAGGGAGGAATCCTAAGGCTCCCACTCACTCTATCCACCCAGACCACATTTGTCTCCCAACACAATCCTATGGTCTCTACCCACTGGCAGCAGCTGCAGTCCCTGCACTCCTCTGAGGCTGATAAAGTGAGCAGACTGCAAGACATCCACATTGCTCTTTGGCCAGCTGCTAGAAGACACCCTCCCACAGGAGATGGAGAGCATCCCATCCCTAACATCTCACTGCAAGCCAGAGAGGCTCCGGCAGCGTGGGAATTGAGCATTTCTAAAAATAAAACGGAAAGGTCTGCAAAACTACATATTAAAGCTGCATTCCAGGCCCAGATACTTGTATGTCCGGCTCCAAAGCATTGTATGGAGGGAAGGGTGTGGAGTTGCTTTGACCACCTGTCTCTGGCAAAGATCAAGACATATGATGATGGCTTATGCCAGCTGTTGTTTTCCCTCTCTGCTGCTGGTTGAATATCCTCATGTCTGGACTTTGCTAACAGACTGCCCCTGTTGTGCTGCTGCCCTTGTTATTTGTCAACCTTCACAAGCTCACCAAAAAAAATGGTGCTCTTATTAGGCACTGAAGTCCTCCAAGTATTACATCTCTGACATAAATATTTCTGCTTTCCTCTCTTGTTCCTGTTACTTTGAGTCTTCGCAGACATAAAAGTCTGGCAGTAGAAAGGCAGAGAGGTGGAGGTGGGGGAGTGAAGGAGAATAAAAAGAGGATCACATAGTCTTTCCGTTTCTTATCCCAACTTTATACTTTTTGAAATATGTCCCATCTGAAAAGCATTTTGTTTAACTCCTGTGACTGCTAGAGCATTGTATTGGTGCCATATTCATCTTGCTATGGGTTTGGGATTTTTTTTTTTATATCAAATCAAAATTCTCACAAATATTTAGGCAAAGAAAACCTGGAAATGAACTTGTAGTCAGAATTTGTTTAAAATATAGCAGCTGTTGTGTGGCAGGTGTGCTCAAGACCAAGCTTTCGATAAACCTTATGATACAGTGCTGAGGTAATCCAGCCACTTTGATGCAGCATTATGATGATCAGGCTCTTAGAGACCACTATTAAAATGATATAATCTTTTCTAATTCTTTACAGAGTGGTGGCCAGAGCCCCAAATTCAGCACCGGGATACTCCAGGTGCTTAGATAGGGCAGTGAAGCAATTCAAGGTTTAAATGCAGTTCAAATCCTCTTTTGATGCACTGAAATAACCTACTTTCTTTCCTCTTGAAGAGCTTTGATAAGATATTGTACTGCTGGAAATCTGACAGTATTGTACTGGTGGAAATTATTTAACCCTATTACAATATGGTGATGCAAACTCCCTGCTACCAAATTCTCTAATACACAATTGCAAAGGTCTAGGATTTTTTGTAGTCGTCTGTGGACATTTAAATACTTGAAAGCATTTGTTATTTTGCATGCTTGACAAATATATTCTCATAATACACAACAGATGCCAATACTCTGCAGTACTATTTTTAAAGGACTGATTAAAAATTGCTTTCATTTAAAAACATGTTGAACATGAAAACTGTCCATCTAAAATAACTCAGCAGTCATCATCTTACTGATTGTGCCTAAGTTTACAAATCACATCAGCCAAATAGCTGAAGCAGGAGAGAAGCCTGAGGCTTGCTGCATAGCTCTGCTGTAACACAGGAGCCAAAGTGGGATCCAGATTCCCTTTTTTTTCCCTAAAGCAGACTGAAAACTGCTTCCATCTTTATATTGTTTTAAGCTTTTCTCTTCATCCTAGAATCTGATTTTAGTCTAAGCAATGATTTCCCAATGTGCCATGGTGGGATGCTGGGCTCTCTCCCTGATTTATACGACAGACATAACCAGTTTACAAGGAAAGCACTTGGATCAGCTCCTTGGCTAGTGTGAATAGGTGATGTGATTCTTCCCTGACTAGCACAACTTCCTAGCCAAATGCCTGATATCTAAAAAGTACAGCCAAAAAGGATCTAATGGATTTACAAATATACTGAAACCTTTCTGCATAATCCTGGTGTATAAAAGTTAAGGTTGTTGAATTTCAGCCAAACTGAAAATGCACATGTGGATGCCTCATTCACATGCACAGTTCTGGCAATTACACAGATCGGGTGATGGAGTCCTGCTCACAAGATTGAACTGGCTCCTGCAAGCTCTGTCAAAAACTAAATTAACAACGGCTAAACTGAGCCCAGTATCTTCAAGGGAAATGCACTGTGAAGTTCACTGTATGTATAAAATACCCGTTGGAAGATGAGGCTGGATTTCACATAGCTCATCCCTGATTTTTTTTTTTTTTTAAACTCACCTCCTATTTGCTTTTTAATAGATTAGTCACAGAAGTAAATCTTATTCTTAATTCTGTTCATCTACTAGAAATACAGCCATTTAGCCTCTTTCTCTTTTCCCATTTTCACATGTTCATTTCATATTTAGAAATTCACTTAGTGTTTTGAAGTTATGAGCTGCGGAGTTGCATTGTTCTAGACACCATCACCCGCAAAATACAGAGTTTATTCTTACTCCACAATGACTCTTATTATGGAAAAGAGGGGAAAGACCAGCAAACATTCTCCAACTCATTTCCTGACAAGCCTAAATGATAATCAGAATTATCTAGTTTTTTGCAGGAAAGGAAGGAAGAGACCTCTTGGCACCCTCCTTTGTGGAAGCAATATCTTGGTTTTCTTCTTTCCAGACAGCACATGCCTGCCTTGACTAAGACCCAGTTCTTCCCGCATTCCCCATCTTATCAGTGTTAACACTTTGAGTCTATCATAAGCATTTTTTTTGCTTACAGTTTCAGCATTAGTTTCCTTTATACTGCCTGGGACTGCACTGCTTGGCTGCTGCAAGTACTATGGCTGTTTCTCTCAGTAGTTCTCATTAGTTTCTTCTGGAAAAACTAGATAAATATTTTTTTTTTTTTTGCAATAAACTTTAAATACATAACTTCCAAGCACCAACTCTGATATTAAGTAGAGTTAGAGAAACTTCAAGTGGGTTTTGTGACAATTAAATATTCAACTGCATATTTGCATGTGAAAACAGGTTTTGTGGTAGAATGTGTATTTTTTTTCAAAAGCACCCATTTTTGGAGATGGTCTGAGTAGCAGAATAAAGATTGTCAGCTTTTTCATTTGATTTTGAACTCATTCTAGCTTCTCTGATAATAGACATGATCAGCTGGCTAGAAAAACATAGGAATTTATTTAAACGAACAGAAATGCTCCACTCCTTTTGCCATTGCTAAAGAAATTGCAAAGCAGGGGAATTGTAGGTGGCTCTGCTATCTTTATACATTTCTAGAGTACAGAAACACACACCGATACATACCCTGACAAGTCACACATTTCTTCCATCCATCTATAATCCTGTTATTCTATCAATCAACAATTTCTGCTTTTTTTTTTTCCCCCTTCCCTCTGTCCCTTCATTTATGAAAGTGGTTATATTGTAGCTTGAAAAATAGGAAACTTTGAAAGTTTGTAAGAAACTAGAATAAACTGCATTTGAAAATCTGGGAAATTCAGGAGAACGTGCAACATATTTTCCCTTGATAAAATTGTGAAAAGCACAAAAGTACTCTTGAGACATATGTGTTTCCTTCTGCTGAGTGACAGCCTTAAGGACAGTACATGTGAGAGAGAAGTTTTAGAGGTAAAAATATTTTTTCTTTTAACTGAGTAGCATAGAATCAGGGGTGTTTGAAGTGTATGTAAATTGGCAGTACAGTCTTTGTCTTTTTATATTATTTTTCCTCTTTCTATTGCTTGCACATCCATGGATTTTGCCCTTTGACTTACTATCTGCTTAGAACCATGACCACACTCAGGGCAGAAATAGAAGTATAAGATACAAGATTTTGAGGAGTTCTAATTTAAAAAAAAAAAAAAAAAACTTGTAGATTTATACTGATATTTTATATAAAGCATCTGTCACTTCCACCATCAGTTTTGCATAAATAAGAATTGCATGCTTGCTGATCTGGATTTTCATCACAGTGATGCGTTTTTCAAAGGTACTTCATCATTCCGCTGAACAAGACTGAAATATATAGCAATTTATTTGAATGTGGTTTAAACGGAAAGGAAGAATAAAGCCTATTAGGAGAATCCAGTGGACGTGGTGGAGCTGATTTTCTGTCTCACAACATGGATTTCACTAAGTGACAACACTGTGGAAAGAGGGGAGTGCTGGCACAGTGGTGTTACTGACAGACAGTGAGATGGAGAAAAAGGTCTACCGAACCTGTTTTTTTATTGAGCGAGAAGAAGCAGCAATGAAACCTAAAGATCAATGTTGAAAGCTGCTGGTGGTTTGAAGGAGAGCAGAGCTTGACCTGGTGGTGTTGTCAGAAAACTTCATGAGAGGTCTTGCAGAGGTTAAATTCCAGATCTTGTAGGGATCCTGACAGGAAGTTACTTGGCAGAAGGAGCTGAAAGAAGGGAAGGGGCATTAAGCATGGAATTCGTGGTTCAAGTTCTTGAAAAAAAAATCAGAGCTAAACCACTTTCATTGGAAAGACCATATCTCAGGTTAAAACTACAGAAAGGGAAAGAAATAAGAAGAAAAGAATGCGGAAGACTCACGCCAAAAGACCAAACTGGAGATTTCCAAAAGGATAAAGGAAGAAAAGGGAAAGGAGGAAGTGGGAGACAATGGATTTAAGAAAGGTTTTTCAATAAGCAGGAAGGGAGCTGTGGGACACACAAAAAGTCTTCAGTCAAAATTGGAAATGTTGGAGTAAGAGATGAATTGTTACTAAATTCTTGTTCGTAATAATTCTTTAATTTATTTTTTTTATTGGAAGGACTTTGTTTAACTGAAAGTTTACTGAAAGTAAACTTCTGATTCTCTGCAAAGCTTACATATATTTTAACAAGCAGACTGGTCCAGCATAGTATAAAAACCAGGAAAAAGGTTGCTAATATGACACTTCTTTACTTTGAGTGTGAGTAAACACTGGAAGAGGCTGCCAGAGAGGTTACGAACTCTCCTTTTCTGGAGATATTCAAAACCCATTTGGACAGACCCTGTGCAACCTGCTCTGGGCAAACCTGCTTGAGCAGGGGGGGTTGGATTGCGCAGTCGCCAGAGTTCCCCTTCAACCCCAAACATTCTGTGGTTCTGTGATTCTGAATCCATAGTGATATATCAGCAGAGCAGACAGCTGGAACAGAATTTCATTTTTGAGTGAAAATAACCACTTGCTAATAAACACTTCCAAATCTGAGTGCAGCACTGAGGAATTTAAAACCTGTAGCTGGAATAAATTGTGCAGATATTACCTTAAAATAAATCAAAAGTCATATGAAAATCAGTCTCACAATTCTGCCCCTTTGTCAGTGTGTCTGCAACTGCAAAGCATTCTCTATTGTCATTTGTCCAACACAGCTCTGCTTAGAGAAATGTGAATGCTCTGTATCATCCAGAGACAAAAAATTCCCGTTAGATTTAAATAAAATTACAGAATGGCAAATTTTTTTAGCAGTTCTTGAGAACGTATTTACAATTTCCAAACTCTTTTTAGGAATCTTAGTTGGCTGTTTTCCACTCTCTAACCTCAAAGCAAAAAGATTAAACAAATGGTTCAGAAACAAATAGAAAAAATGGGTTTGAGGTAGTAACCAAAACCAGGCTACAAAAGGTCTCAGTGCAGCAGCTTTATCTGCTGGTGGGTATTTGCTCAGTTCAGTAGTCACATGATTCACACATTGGTTCTTTTTTTTTTTTTCCAGAAATAGAATCAATAGAGAACAGAGAAACCCACAGTTGCCCGTTTGTACAGTCTTGTGGCTTTTCTTGAGGGCTCCAGGCTTGCACAGGTCTACCAGATAATGAAGACAAATTATTTCAGTTCCTGCGTGTCCATATGCTCCTCTACTGGGTTCTAGTTATCAAATAAATGCACAAAAAAGAAAAAAAAAAAAAAAAAAAAAAAAGAAAAAAAAGTAAAGTGGTGTTGAAACTGTCTAGCTAAAGTTTATATCAAGGAAAAAAGGGAAAAAAGCCGCCTTTACATTTTCGGCAATATTTTATTTGCCAAGTACTTCATTAATTACTTGTAATTTATGTTAAAAGTCTTTTAGCAGAAAGTTTAAGCCTTGATTAAAGCATATTGCAGTATTAGATGTATGGCAGTAAATGTTATTTACCAAGTCTTTTGCATTATACACGGGAATCTACCTTTTCTGACAACAGACCATACTAAGAGAATTTTTGAGTCTTTCAACAGTTTTCGCAAACTTCTGTGACAACAGATTTTGATCTCTCTAAATATGTGTAGCTCTTCCACTAAATGGAATGCTGTTTCTATGCAAGCAGCAAACAAAAAAGTTTACATATGGATGTTTAGACAAGAGAGAAATTTTTCTTAAGATAGTGAGTGAAATGGACATCAGAGTTGGAAAAAAAAAAACAACCAAAACCTACCAAAAGCAATGATATCTGATAAGGTTTTAGATACAGATAAAACTAATTTTCTTTACTTCTAAACCCTAATTCCTGCAACTGTCTTTAAGAACCTGTGTATTGCTTAAATCCTTGTTGAAAATGTTTTAAAAGTCTTTGAAAGAGATGCAAGTGAAAGAAAGCTATGGGTGTTGTTTCCGCATATTTTGTTAGAAAAAAGGGTTAATACTTTTAATACCCAACAATGTGAGAAAGGACAAAGCACAGAGCAGATGGGAAGGAAAAGGAAATCACGTTGCTCCTAGAAAGCTGGTTCACAAGGAGCCCAAAACCATCAGTGAATCTGCTTAGGGCTCCACATCACACCAAAATATTCTTTTGCCTTTCTATATTTACAGCATTCCAGCTGCATGATAACATTCATTTGTGATCAGGTACTGAAGGAGCAGCATGTGAAACACTGTTTATAGCCCCATTCTGCTGTCTTCTAACACATGTTGTAAATGGCCTCACACCACCAACTTCTGATTCTCTGCAAAGCTTACATATATTTTAACAAGCAGACTGGTCCAGCATAGTATAAAAACCAGGAAAAAGGTTGCTAATATGACTAAGTATGAATCGTAAAGAGCCTGCAAGAAATATTTCCTGTGATGTGGCATTACAGAAACAGCCATTCAGTGAGCTGCATGTTCCTTCCTTTTCAGAGCCCAATTCTGCAAACTGCTGAACATTAAAAATACCTATTCATTTCAGTAATAGCTGAAAGACTCCTCATTAGCTCCCAACATTATGCTTAAGGACTGAGTTCAGTGCTGATAAAGAATCCCTGTTAAGATGCTGTGCAAGGATAAGAAAGTTTCAGATCTTCAAGTACACTTGAGTAAGTATCTCCTGTTTAATTGATTTGAATGAGAGATAGAGTCTGGGTACCAGTGCGGAAACCTTAACTGTATTGTGTAGTAGAATGCTTTGAGAGCTGCACTTTGAAGACTCATAAAATAAGAAACTGTTGAGACCTGTTTTGTTTTGAAATACTGGTTACACCTCTTCTCCATACCTTTACAGTGTGGGCTGGTGCAGATTAAGGCTTTCCGAACTGCCTAGTACACTCTTCACTTACAGCATTTTCAAATCAGATAGAAAACAAGAAAGTAACAGCGATCTTTCTAAAGGACTGAAAGCCTCTATTCACTCACACTCCAGAGGTCTGGATGGGCTTCGGCAAGCAGCGAAGCTTTTGAGTAGTTACCCAAAGCAACAGCCAGAGCTTCTTCCTGCTGTTTTGTGGATTCATTTCGGGGAAAGTTCAGCTCTGCCTCTGCAGCCTCTAATTGGAAAATGCCTGAAAGTGACATGACGCTTGGACTAAGCGTGTCAGCTTGCAGAGGAGAGCGGGGAGGGCGAGGCGGTGTGCAGGCAGCCTGTGCCCTGCCCGGGAGCTGGTGGCAGCTGATGCTGCCCTGTGTGCACTCGGGATCTGCAGCTCTGATCTGCAGTATCTGAGTCCCCAATAACCTTCCTCCTGCAAGCTTTCAGCAGCTCCCTTCCTTCATCCACTGCTGCCACGGAGGTTTGTTTGCCCTCTGAGTTCTTGGTCTCCACTGGGGTTCTTGCCACCTTCATGCCCCAGGGAACAGACCTCCTATTTGTACACAAGTGCTAGGAACTATTATATGAACCTTTATAAAGGTTGTGGGGTGTATTTTATGGTTTGAGGGTTTTTTTCTCTTTTCTTTTTGTTTTTCAGCCTTGGTCAAAACTCATTGCTTATTGAGGTGTAGTCTTCAGACACAGGCATAAAACCAGTCCAAGAAGTTAGAAGGAAAGTTCAACTTAATATTACATAATTTACATTTACACAGATGTATAAGGGACAACAACAAAGAGTTTGGAAAATGCTGAAGTAACATTTTCTTCTTTCTGAGAAGTAGCATTCTCAGCTTTTCTTTCTGAGAAGCTTGTGATTTCCTACACGAATTACAAAGTCCAGAATTTAATTTCAATTCAGAATTTTAAAGTCAATATTTCCAAAATGTTCCACACAGAAGAGACCCAGTTTAGATGCAAAATTCCACTCTGCTACCAGTTTCAGGGGAAAAAAAAATATATCCCTAAAGCATACTGACCCACCACATTAGTTAAAAACAGTGATATATTTTAATGCACAGTTATTTGGATGCCTCTGTTGATCAGCAGATTCTATTTGCACTTTTCTTTTATTCCTTTTTGTATACAAGTGATTTGTTTTCACTGAGAGCAAGATCAGAGCTTGCTAATATGTACTGTATCTTGCAGGTTCAGTGGGAAGTATTTATTTCTTAATCATGTATCTCTTAGATTAATTGTTTGGGATGATCAAAGGCTCAGCAGGTGGTGGGGATGATTTAGAAACCACAAAATTGATGCTATCTTTCTGATTGACATCCTATTAGTGTGGCATATATTTCCTGTTTGTCAGGAATGTAAAGTCTGAACATTCGGTAATAATATCTAGTAATATTTTGGAAAGGGAAGCCATTGGCTGACTGCATTTTAACAAGATGAAAAAAACTCTTTTGGTTTCCTTCTGTCAGGTTTGAAACAGAAGCTGAGCACATGTAGCCCAACCTTTCCTGAGAAAAAGAAAAACTAGCTACAAGGCACCTGCTGCTGCTTTTTCCTGCTCGCCTGAAGCCACAATCCCTCTCTTAGCATCGCCTCTTAGAAACAACCAAGCCTGTAATGTTTTAGAAATATGCAAAATAATTATCACGATAAAATAAACCAGCTTGTTTAAAACAGGTTTGAGGCACAACTGAAAAAAAAGCCTGCCTGAAAGCTTCTTCCTCTCACCTACCTCAAGCTGCACTTCTCTGGTTTTGGGGTCAGGATTTTCAAGATCACAGCCCTTCTCCTTACAAGAATAATTCCAGCCTCACGAGAAAACTCAGGATGCAGTCATTTGAGCTCCCCTCTGAAACACTAGCAATTCTGGCAGCTTGCTTTCTTTGTTTCCCAAAAGCTCAGCCAGAGTAGGACAAGCCTCACTTTTTTCTCCTTTGTTTTCCCTCCGTTATTGTCTTTCTTTTTTTTTTTTTTTAAATAAAACCTTAGTTCAGCACTGTTGCATCCCATGCTCAGTATGAAAAAAAAAAAATGTTTTTTTTACTTTTTGCAATAGGAAAGTGTAAGATAAATTTGTGAGATTAAAAAAGGGAATGAAATAAAGTATCTAAATAGTCTGAGTGAAGCAATACTAGAAACTAAATGAACCTGTTGTTTGTCATCCTATTCTTTTAGATAAGAAGCCTCTCTGGGCAGAAACCTTACTGTAATAACAGCTTTGACCTCTTTCTCTTAGTAAACAATTTGCCTTAACTTAGAAATATACATTGTCATTGTCAAAGGCAGAATGAGCCATCCCAGAGCATGTACAGATCCATAGGTAGAAACATCTGAAAAGGAAAAAAACCTCCAAATTTCCACGATTCTGTATCTTCTCCCATGACATGGAAAGATCAACAAAAGGAACCCACTCCTGGCCATGGGGGAATTGGGTCCTTCAAACACCCTTCCTCTCCTCTTCATCCTGCCACTCCACAGTGGTGGGCTTTGTCTGCCACTAGCTCCATTCCTGGCGTACAAAGGATGGTTGTCCAGGTGTAGTCCCCTAAGGGATTTCACGTGGTGTGAACTGGATTAGGTATGGAAGACATTTAGGGGCATCTGGAAACTGCTGAGGTATAGGGGGAGACTCCTCATTTTGCAGAACTGCATCCTCCAGGTCCTCCTGAGCACAGCTGATGAAAAATTGCAGTGGTGTCTTTTGGACAAAAAGGTGTACTTAGGCTATAGTAACTGCCCTCTAAATGACACCTTTTGCTTTATATTTCAAAACCATAGCAGAAATAACAATGCTGTCTTCTTTACACGTGATTACAGCTGCTAACCAGGCATCCCAAACTAACTTAGTGTAGAAGCTGTTGAACCTTTATCTGGACTTAACAAGAAAAGGTGCTAAGAAATAACACCTTCTATATCTTTTGTGCTGAGTATTTTAAGCACATTTTATTACAGCTTTGTTTTTTAAGACTTGTAACATTCCTCTCTACTCTTTTCCAATAAAATGCACATGGCAATACTTATGTTTACATCAGCTCGAAAAACTTAAAAGTGGATGCTCGACATTACTTCAGCCTCCATTTATCATTAAAAGCAAACAAGATCTGCTGTCTGCTAATGCAAGGGTTAGAAACCATCTATTTGTGGGTATGAGTGTTATCTTGTTCAGCACAGAATATAAACGAATTTGTTGCTAACAGAAAATGCAGTGGGAAACGCACAAAAGCCTGGACAGTTATCACACTCACTCATCTCTATACTTTGTGTGCATACATGTTTATGTTTGCAGGATGCCATGCCCCATAAACAGGCTCCTGAAACATTTTTGAGATGCACAGAGCTGTGTAAGGTAAACTGTTATTTAAAATCAGCTCAGGATGGTACTCAGCAAAGGTGTTTAGTCATGCCCAGGCCATTCCTCACCATTTATGTTGGCTCTTAGATAACCTCTCAAGAAGGAAAAACAGAAAGGAGGAAGAAGACACTTAAATCAACACCTGATATCACAACAAATATGGGGTACTTGCAAAATCCTTGTATGGTTCTCCACTGAAAATACTCGGTATGGACTCCTGAGAGTCAGAGGGCCTGAAAAGCTGTGAAAAAAACCTTAATGACAACGCCTGCATTAGGACTCCCACGTTTAAACCAAGCCATTTGAGTTATTTGTGCAAGAAAGGATGCACCTGGCACTAGGGGTACTGGCCAGTGTTTGGGGTCATGGAAGCAACCTGTCCAAACAATTGAACAATGCAAGTGAAGGACAATCTGGATACCTGAGAACAGCAGTAGCTGCAGAGAAGCACAAAACCTGATCTGTACCCCAAATGGTAACAGATGGTTTGTAACAAAAAAGAGAACATCAGATATTGCCAACAGGATGCTGAAATGACAGGTTATTCAATTGGAGCAGGACAAATTTGAGCTGAGATAACCACAGCCTTGAACTCAGACACATTTCTCCAGGCTTCAGAAGAAGTCCTGGGACCTCTGTACCATGAGTGCCTGGTAACCATTGAACAAGTGCATTCTGGCAGACCAGACCTCAAGAGCAATCCCATCCAGGACCCAAAACTGGACATGCACACTGGTGCCAGTGGCATAGTATGAAATGGAAAATGGGCAGCTGGGTGTGCAGTGGGAACCTTGACCCAGGTAATAGAAGCCCAGGCTTTACCTTTTAATGCATCAGCACGAAAAGCAGAATTAATGACCTTACCTAGAAACAACTGAAGGAAAAAAGGTAAACATTTGAACTGATTTAAATTATGTTTTTGGAATAATATATGCCCATGGAGCCATATGAAAGAATAGGCAATTGTTATTGGCACAGAGGTCCTCTGGTAAGTACAAAGAAGAAATTAGTCAACAACTACAGCATGTACAAAAACTGAAAGAAGTGGCTGTGATGCCCTTGTAAAGCCCATCACTTTGGAGACTCCCCAGGTACTACCGGACATTAGCTAGATGACAAAACAGCTAAAGAGGTTGCTGAAAAAGGTATCCTTGCACTAATACCTAACGAAAGGTTGAATGACCTAGAACAAAAACCTCATCAGGACAGGCAGTTAGTTCCATAATTGGAAGCTACAGAAAATCCCAGCAGGTGATTGGCAAACTCATGCGGGCAGATAATTGTACCCCCTAAGAAATGTATATGATAAGAGAACTAAAACTTCAGGAAACACATTAAGAAGTAGAGAGTATGATAGTAAGTTTGCAAATGAATGTAGTAAGCATGAAGGTGACAGAAATTAATAGATAAGTTATTGAAAAATAAGTAATTTGTTTTGCAAAATAACCTCAAGGAAAGAAAAGGCCACCGCCATGGCGAGTAAAATAGGAATTCACCAGGTAATTATTGGCAAACTGATTTCGCAGAACTGCCTAGGCAGAATGGGAACTAGTAAATTTTGGTATTTTGGTACTTTTTCTAGATGGCCAGAAACTTTCCCATGTCACATCAACAAGGCAAGGGAAGCCTTAAAATTTTGCTGAAATTAATAGTACTAAAATTAACCCCTTTAAGTTTCAAAAGGTATATTTTCATCACCAAATCCTTGAGACTAGACTCACATGCAGGTCCTTTCCAACCATAAGGTACACTGCGCATCAGAACCTGGAGTTTTGGGCCGATGCAGAGGAAGTGGAAGGGACCCTATCAAGCCCCACTGGTAACCTACATTGCATCCAAAGTGGAAAGAATTGAACCAGAGTTGATCGCAAAACCAGCAAGGGCACATCAAACACAGCAGAAACAAGACTGACTCCACCAGGGTGTTTTTATGTATATATGTAACTCCTATTGTTTTAGGTATAGAATATTATTTTCTAGGGGAATATTATTTATTAGAACTAGATGAAAATGATAAATCTGTATTTATAATAATTATAGAAACTATATTCTTAATTCCTGAGAAGACTAATGGAGTGTTAAAGTTAGTGCCAGGTTTTGGCAGGTTACAGAATGTAACATCTATAACACCTTGTTTGTCAACACCAACCTCTGCAGAAAATCCACTTCCAGCGGGAATTTTGGTCAACAATTTGAAAAAAATTTGGGAACACATGTGGACCCTACAAAATAAATTAGCTTTAAACCTATTACTGTTTCATGAACATGACGTATGTGGTTACTTGAATTTAAGCAAAAATACTTGTATGCACATTCCAAATGTGACTGCATCTTGCAGAGAATTAAGGGCAGGATTAGAAACTAAGTAGGTAAATAAAATATTGAAATAATTTGGATTTGCTGCAACTGTTTGGTTGGTGTCACTTTTACAAAAGATGATTGTGATCATAGTAATAATTGTAATTTTGATACCTGCCTTAAAAATTCATATGATGTTAGTAAAAAAAAAAAAGCAAAGTGAGTCTTATGAAGGCTTAAAAAGAAGACAAACTTCACAAACCTCAAAGGGGGGGGGATGTTACCAGATGATAAATTGTCTACACCTGGTGCGCTACCCCAATGCTTGTTCTACCGAAACCTCTGGCCTATGGAACTGCTCAATGCCCATTGTGTAAAGAGAACTGGGAGCTCACCAGCCCCAGTGCCCTTGCCAGCTCCAGTATGTCAGCTGTAACATGGGGCCCCCGACCACCAGGGACCACCAGAGAGACCCCCAGGATAGAAGAATGGATGCATGAAGGGGAGGGAAAATGTTAATGATTTCGGGAAAATTATTATGATACATCTGTTCAGTCCGGAACAATCAATGAATATGTTTGTAGAATACAGTATATAAACAGGAACTTTCCTGCATTCAGCATGCATGGATTTGGGAGGACCTATTCCCCGCTGCATCCAGCCAAATAAAGAATGCCTGCTTCTTAATGATACACTGGTGTTATAAGGGGTAATTTTTCTTTTACTGAATTTTTGGTAATAAATCAACACCTGATATCACAACTGTCTGCTTATGTAACAAGATAATAATAATAATAATAATAATAATAATAATAATAATAATAATAATAATAATAATAATAACAATAATAATAATAATAATCTTACCAAAACTAACACTGTCTAGTCATCCAGACATCCTGAAAGAAAATCATATTTGCAGAGTTTTGTAAGGTTTATGAGGTGAGTATTTAGTGAAAAGATAAGCTTCAAACTAGGAAGTCGTTCCTGTTTCTGGGAGATTTCCAAAGACTTATGTATCTAGTAGAAACAACTCGACTCATCAAAAAGCTTTTGAAACATATCAAGAAAGTTAATCACGCTATAGCGTCAGTGCCTTCTTTTGCACAAATATTACATTTAAGCTCCAGCATGAATTATTAAAGCTCCTTATAATGGTTGTGATTAATCTTCTACCAGCTAATCATTTTCAAGCCATACCTCCTCAATGCATGCATGATTTTAGGAACGGTTTCTCTTTGCATCCTATCCCATCACTAAAATCTATGTACGAAATAACCTCCCAACTTTTGGAGCTTTGTGTAAATATTAGTCTGTTTTCCTAACAAAACCAAGCATTTTCCTCTGAAGCATAAGCCGTGCTTCAGCAATTTCAGCTTGTGGCTCTCAGTGCAAAAAGGAGTACTGAAACTAGGCATGTAAAGGACACACTGGTTGGTGGCAGTGGCTGCGACAACAGTGTGGTTACTGTCAAGTCCTTCAAACTGAAGATGCTAAACGATTCAACGAACTTTTACTCTCCAAGTCTAAGCCTGACTGAACTTCTCTTTTGTTCCCTACTGCATTTAATTCCCATTTTGCTTTTCCCAGCTCTAGGCACAGTGAGTGAGTTATCTTATTGCTCCCTCATCGTATTATTTGGCCGCAGAGATGTCTCATGACTCTTCTCTGACATCTAGCACAGTTCCTGATCATTATGATCCCAGTCTAATTTTGCAGAGGAGACAGCTCACTCATCAAAATCTGGAAAACCAAAGATTTCTATGCCCAGTAGGGATGCTCAGAGCCTTGCATCAGTGGCTATGAGAGCCTGTAGCTGCTGTGAGACTCTTAGCCCCAAAATCTGGTGAGAGTTTGAATGTGCTACACCTGATAGAAACTTTCCACAACTGAGACAAAGCCATCACCCAGGAGGGTACTAGGTCCATATATATTTCCAATTATAGGTCCAAATATATTTCCAATTACTTCAAGGAGACTATGGATAAGTCCTTGACTCCCAGCTTATGGACATCTATCTTTTCAATGGGTTTAGGTCTTCATTGTGGCTGACATATGGATTTGGGATTTTTTTGTTCTTTTTGTTTTAAGTAGGTGGTTTCTATTAAAATATTTTTGTTGAGGCTTTTTTATAGAAAGTTTTTATTGTACAGAAATACACCATGTCCCAGTAGGAAAACATTTTATATGTTCAGGCTTATTAGCAATACTTATTATTATTTCAAAAGGTTTGATTGACTCATTTGTAAGCTAAAGGCACAAAGGCATTATGTTCTCTGTTTTCTCTAAACTTTAGATTAGGAGAACAGAAGAATAGTGAACCAGATCCTGAGAAGTCAGCTATACTATTACTATCCATAAATGGCAGCATTTATGCAAAAAAAAATAGTGCAATTATGTATAAATAAATAAAATCTGCTGTGAAATGGATCACATTAATAACATTATAACAACAGCCTTTGAAACTGGAAAACAGAGGACAAATACCTTGTTACTGAAAGGTCTTAGGAGTTTACAGAGAAAAGTTACAGTGGGTCAAGGAAGAGAAAGGAAGGAGAAACATTCAGTATGTTTCTCAGTGGGGAAATGAGGCAGAGAGGGATGAAATGGCTTGGAATAGGCAACAGTAAACAGTAAAACAGTGATTCCAGGTCTTTCAGGTCATTTTGGCACATGACCTGGCTCAGGCCTTCTTCATGAATTCTGCTTCACGAATTTAGGTTGTATTTCATACTCATTCACAGCAAAGGATGCTGAGTGCTAGGAAGGAGGAAATGAGCTGTTGGTTTGATATACTGGGAATCCTTATAAACGTGGTCTCTGCACTCAAAAGAGGAAAACATTTTCTTAGAATCATAAAGCTGTCATAGAATAAATATGCTGAGTCGAAAGGCACTCATAAGGATCATCAAAGTCCACCTCCTGGCCCTGCACAGCACCATCCACAAGAATCACACCATGTGCCCAAGTATATTGGCCAAACACTTTTTGAACTGTGTCAGGTTTGGTGCTGTGACCACTTCCCTGGGGCACATGTTCCAGAGACCAACCATCTTTGGGTGAAAAATTTCTCGTCATGTCCAGCTTAAACCTTCCTGAACTAAGCTTCAGGCCATTACCTCAAGTCCTGTCATTGGTCATGAGAGAGAAGAGATCAGTGTCTGCCCCTCCTCTTCCCCTCAGAAGGAAGTTGCAGACTGCAATGAGGTTTTCCCTCAGTCTCCTCTTCTCCAGGCTGAACAGACCAAGTGACCTCAGCTACTCCTCATATGGTTTCCCCTCCAGAGCCTTCATCATCCT
Source organism: Dasyornis broadbenti (assembly GCA_013397935.1). Lineage (NCBI taxonomy): Eukaryota > Metazoa > Chordata > Aves > Passeriformes > Dasyornithidae > Dasyornis > Dasyornis broadbenti. Next base: position 706,868 of record VZRN01003577.1, on the reverse strand, counting down.
CATGGCTCTCCTTTGAACACTCTCTAATAGCTTAATATCTATCTTATATTGCGGACTCGAGGTGAGGGCACCCCAGGGCAGAGCAGAGCCGGACAATCCCCTCCCTTTCCCAGCTGGTGATGCTGGGCCAGGTCATGAAAAGGCAGAGCCTCTTCTATAAAGGATGCTCATGTTGTTTGCCTACAACTCCTGCAGTGATTGTTATCAAACATAATAACACTAACACTTAATTTGATGACGCTTGAGAAATCTTTGACTTCATTGAAAACTAAACCTAGACCTAAATAGGGAAAACCAGTCCTGAGTGAACTCAGTAGGAGAAAATGCTAGATATTTTGCGTTTTTTTTTTTTGTTGTTGTTGTTGTTCATTTTCCTTAAGAACCAAATCCTCAAGTGTCTCTGCAGGCAGAAATGGTTAGTATTCTATTCTTAGGATGAATGGAGTCTAAGAGACAAAGAATTAGAATGGAGTCAGACAAAGAATTAGACTTCACAAAGTTTGACAGCAGCTTTTTTGTCGCTCCTCCTTAAAAGATGAAATTAGTTTGTACGTTCTGCTTAAATTAAATGATCATCTAAAATTATATTCTGTTAGTTCAATTCATTAAAAAAATGTATGTTTTGGGGGATTTATGGACACACTTGTGACAGTTAAGCTTGGCTGGAAAATAGCTGCCATATTTGTCTCATCACAGCATGACTTGGCTCTCATTTTATCCTAGATACAGATATCAGTAAAAATACTGCACAATAATCTAAAACACCAACATTGTGAATAAGTCTCCATGTACATTTTCACTTTGTTAACTTACCAATATAAATAAAGAAACAGTACCTGAAATGTATGTATTTTGTTTGACTTATATTTGCCAATTTTTAGTTTTGGGGTGCAAATTCTGGAGTACAAATTCTATTCATATATGCAATTCAAATCCAAGAAAATGGTAAATCCCCTGAGCAATCTCAACTAGTTGCTTTTCCAAACACTTCACATGAATAATTGGTTTGTTTGTTTGTTTGTTTGTTTGTTTGTTTGTTTGTTTGTTTGCGTTTTTTTTGTTTGTTTTGCAATATCATCTGTATTTTGAGATCTCTCTCTCCCATTCTATGACGATGCTTTGGAGTCATTCTGAGACACTAAAATGAAGGCAAGTGCCAAAAAAACAAAGGTGAACAAAGCACTTTGAACCTGAAAGAGAAAACTGACTTTATGTAAAAGTTTACATCAGCTCTTACTTTGACTTTTGGTGATCCATGCTATTCACATTAATATTCATGCACTGAAGTTATGAATAGCTTGCTGCAATATGTCTGTATTCTGTTGAATCACAAGTATAGAATAGACCTGCCCCAGCCCAAACTACCAAAAAAAAGCTAACAAACTGTAGTGAATATAGGGGAAAATGAGCAACTGCTACCCAGATTGCCTTACAAGCAAGTTGTAAGAAAAATGGACCAGACAGAAAGTTTAACAGGAAATAGTAAGGAATAAATGAGACTAACAGCAGGCACTGAGGGCAATGACTGAGACATTCCAGCGGATCTCCTCTGGGATGAATTTCTACAACTGAAGAGTCTCATGCAACAAATATCTGCCTTGGGGCTACATCTGAATGAAACCAAGGATGGCAAGCCTGTTGGCCCCAGCTGACCAGAAATGCTGCCTGCAGTTCAAAAGTGGCATCAAATAAAATCTCTTAGAGCCCTTGGCTAGTAAGATCTTCCAGCTTAATGTTCGGCATTCACAAAACGTGCCTTTCTTCTCTGCTTTCAAGGGATTTCTTCTGCTGCACTTGAAGACCTTGCTCCCACTGAATTCAATCGCAAAAGTCTTACTGGCTCTAATGGTCGTGGGATCAATATGGCAATTTTTCTGTCTCTAAAATGCAATAAAATCCTCTTCCATAAAATAGCATCTGCACTCATTAGTAAACCTACTTAAGGAAGGCACTTGCAGAGGAGAATATCTTATTTCTGAGGGTAGCAGAATTTGCTTCAAATCAACCTCCTAGTTTCAAAATGGTTTTGATTTTTTTCTCATCCTTTCTTTAAAGATTTCATGGCACGAATCCATATTCTGGAAGTCAGTAAATAGGAAAACCAGCAGTACACACTCATCCAAAGGGGTGCACGGACATCAGCTGTGATGCTGCTCCTGCAAGGGATGTATTTCCTGTTCACAGACATGATGTCTGATCCTGGATAGTTTTCTGCCCAGCTCTCTTTTGGATGCTAAAGAGCACATGTCAGGGAGACACTAATCTCAGCAGGATGATTGTACAGCTGGGAGCAGCCCCTGCTGTAGGAGCCTATCAGAAGTCTCTGCAACACCCATGAAGGCCAGGGTCTCCTGCTGTGGGCAGATCTTTATGTGAGGCTTGCAAAGAGAAAGAGGGTTTCTCACTTTTCTGCCAATCCTGGCAACTGCAAGGCTGGAAACCAGCCAAGGGGAGCTTCCTGGAGAGAGAGGGGGCTGCTCCTGATGCTTCAGTCCTAAGTGACAATACCCACGTGAACAAATTAAAAAATACTACGTTCAACGACTGTGACACAATCTATGGATTCAAAAGTAAGTAATAAGGATTATTAGATTTAAAAGGGAAACCAGATGATTTGTAAGGAACAAGTGGAGAAAAGATTCAGCATAATTTATACAATGGATCCTTTTAAATAGATAAGTTTACACATTTGTAACCAAGATACCTTACCAGCATCAAGCACATCATAGTTTGTTCTCTGTCCCATTCTGCATGGCTTTAGATTGTCTTTCTGCCTCCATGGTTTTAGAAAAGCACCTGATCATTTCCTAAAATCAGTCACGTGTTGAACAAATATTAATTGGACCTGTATCTGAAGTAACTGATGTATATGTTGATTAAAAAACTCATTTAACATTGTGATTGTTGATCCAGTCATTACCTTAACTTTACATTGTTACCATGGCTGACATGGTTTTACTATCTGAACTGCATGTTTAGGCAGAGAATTTGCCTTCCTGTCATACTACTGTTTTATGTGTGATGGATGTGTGGATGGATCCCTGTTATGGACCAGTATCCATCTGGTTTTGCATTTGTATCCTACCTCTAAGCTTCTGCAAAGGTTATACTCTCCTTCACGGCTTTTTTGGCCATACAAGAAATCATCTCAAGTTTTCTCACAGTAGTCCTACCAGCTTCCTCATTGTATGCTGAGAATATCTAGAAGTACAAAGCAAATAAAGAAGGAGAAAAAGAAAATAGGAAAATAGAAAGATTCAGAATTTCTTTTTCTAACAAAATCCTGTCTGTTTCTACATCCAGCATTTCTGACTGAGGTATAACCTCTAATTTTGCCTGAGATGATGAAATTCTGTGCAACTCATCTGCCAGCTTCACAAGGACCCTTATTTCTTTGATTTCTATTCTGCTCAAAATGTGTTTCAGATTTGGCACGTCTGTGTCTCTCCTCCACTCCAGTTTGCTATCTGCAGCCACTGTAGGATCTTCAAAAACTAACAGTAAAACATTACAGAAAAGCAGTATTTCCTCCAATTTTCATCTCTTATTCCATTTTAATTTTTACGTATTGTTATTTTGGTAAAAAGTGGCATTTTGGAAATTTCTGCCTCAGTAGTTTCATTGGGGTTTTTTTTTCCATATTTGCCTTCATTTAAGCCAGTGTGTGGATGCTATGCAGGATGATTATGGCCCCAGAAATATTCATAGGAAATTTTCCTGATACTACTGGGAGGTGTGAAAGAGGCAAAACACGACTTCTTCCTATGGTATGATCTTTAGGGCAGTTGTCATTTTTTTTATAATGTCTAATAACAGGGACAGTATCAGATGGAAAATGAAGCAATTGCCAGATATTTTCCATCTCAGTTAATAAGCCCCTTGCTCTGTGTCAGAGTGAAGCTTATACTAACAACAGCAAGGATTTTATTTTTTGCTGGAAATTCATCTTTAGTGTTCCTTAAAAAACAAAACAAAACAAAACAAAAAACAAAACAAAACAAAACAAAACAAAACAAAAAACCACAAAAAACAAAAAACAAAAAAAACCCCAAAACCCAAAAAGTACTGGTTAGGGGACAAATGTTGAGTGATTGCACAATATAAGCCCAGCCTGGAAAATGTACAGAAGAGGAAAATGATTTGCCCTTGGACCTTCTGTCACTTCTCAATATGGTGACACTGAGTGAGATTTAAGGTACTGAAAGATGGCCAGTGTGATAATGCAAGATTTGAATAGGCATGCTACTTGTTAGGTGAAACTGTGGGTATTTCATGGTGTTTTACAGGACTGTTTTACATACAAAATAATGAGATACATGCAAAACCTAAATCCCATGACAAAGTTTCTGACTCACTGAGTTTTACAATGTTTCCTGTTAAGAAATGCTGCTTCTGTGCGTGTCAAGAGTGCTTTCAGTTATTTTGTTCAGTTTGCTTTTACAGGCTTCAAAAATAGCTTCCCTTTTTTTTTCCCCCTTCCTTTCTTCATACTCTTTTTTTGTCTATTGATATGATACTTATCTACATTTCACAAAAATATGTGATAACCTGTATTATTAATTCAGTTTACCAACAGTATCAGACATGCACTTTATTGCTGATTAGTCCAATTTGACATTCATCATATGGTATGTTAATAAAAATTATTTTTCTCAGGCTGGTGTAAGAACTTTTTTATTTTTTTTTTTTTTTTTTTTTTCTACAGACTTTAGGAAAAGCACTGTAAAGCTCAGATAAAAATTTCAACAAGGTTTTGGTTCTCTAATGGTATCTCTTCATTAGTGTTGATTTTTCTGATTTGGTTGGATTTTGTGGGTTTAGGGTTCTTTTCTTTCTTTCTGTTTATTTTATGCTTTTATTACTCATGAAAAATGATGGATTAAGTGCTCCATTACATCTATCTACTACTGTTCCCAGTGAATCCACATAAAAATATAGAAATCTAACTTTGGATATGCTAAATCCAGGTGTAAGCCCTTTTCCCACCTTTTTTTTTTTTTCTTCCCCCATGCAAGCAGTGAGAATATCCCTCTCCAGGTCTCAACAAGACTATAGCTTCCTGTGGGCAATTTTAAGCTTAGTTACATCAGGAAATGTTAGAACTTTTCACTCATGCAAGTTACCAGATAAGAAATGTATCCTTTCTGTTTGAAAGGTTTTGATGACACAGATTTGTCTATCCAGAATTTTGTGCAAGGGTCACAGCTACTAAAAGCAGGTCCAAGATGCAGGGAAGATAACATTCAGTTTAAGTTAATGTAAAGTCCATACCAGAAGGAAAATCTAGAAAGTATTACTGTACTTTTTGTATAAAGTATGTACTGTAAAAGAGATGGAAGCTATGAATGATTAAAAAATTAATATTATTACTGAAGTAACAACATGCAGCTTAAAGAAATATGGGTTGCCATCCTCACAGCCAACAACAAAACTTTCCCAGTACTCAAATAATTTTGAGATTGCAGCTAAGAGTGCACCAGGTATTTTGTCTGCCTGCTTGCCAAAGTTCAAATTACTCAGTAGTCTGGCTTAGCCCATGGCATTGTAATAGCTGAAGGTGATATAGGTGAAGGAATTTGTTAAATTCTCTATTGCCTCTGAGTAAGTTTGTCTACAAGGCTTTAACGTGGTTTCATCAAGTACAAAATCAGCTTGGGACTTCAATGCTCAGTTGTAGCTGATCTGACAGATGAATCTTATACAAAATCTTTTGCTTTTTCATACATTAAAGTAAGCAGCAGGAAAATGTCAAAGAAAATAAGGCAAAGCAAGGTACTTAAGTTAGCATTATTTCAAAGTGGTGCCTGGGTGGTACTGTGTAAATTCCTGTTTGTGAAAAAGATTTGTGTATGCCTCTCATGTATAATTTTGAAAAAAATTACTTTTAGTCTTAGAACATTTATATTTGTCTTTCATTAAGAAAATGTGACACCATGAGTCACCTATTGAGGAGAGGGCTAATGAACCACTGTGGACAAAGCCCCAGGATTGCTGAAAACAGGGGCTGTGTGTGTGAAATATGACAATTGCAAACTGTGGAAGAATGTTTCTTGCCTCCTCTATCAATTCAAAATATAGATATTTGTGCTTAAACTCAATCTCATTATTGATATTGTTGTTATCAGTCTTACTATTATCATTTACTTATTTGTACAGACCTGAAACTTGCTAGGTACTTTCCATGTTGATGAAATGCACATTATCTGCCCCAGATAACTAGATTCTACTTTTCTTCTCTATTATTGTTTTCCAAATTATTCCATGAGGCACAGTCTGTAGATACTATATGCCATTAGGTAAAACTTCAGATATTATAAAGCTGGAATTAAGATTTCATCCAGAAAGAAGAAAAAGATGAGGTATGGCTGAGTAAGAAACTGTTTGTCTCTTTGCAGACAAACGCCTTAATTGCTAACATTTAGATGAAAGAATAAAGAACTCAAAACTAGACTCTAATGTTTAATCACTTGTTATACACAGCATGCATTATTTAAACTGAATTTTAAAAAGTATTAGTGTTTAGCTGTGAGGTGGATACTTGCCCAACTCAACTGAATAAAAAAGAAATTTGGTTACGGGTGCTGGTTCAAACAGCAAGAAATAAAACAAATCAACAAAGGAAGGTGAGGAGACAATGAACAGTTGATTCTGCTGCCTGAAGCACTGCTAAGAAACATAGTGTGTCTCAAAATGATACAAAATTTGTGGACCGCTGCAATTCTCTGCCCATCAGTCCCAAATGGCACTCGTCATTCAAATTACACCTTGCTAGCAGAAAATTAGCTACTACTGTATTCTTCAGTGGCAGGGCCAGACAGAGACCCTTCCCTGAAACTCACAGCACAGACACAGTTCAGCCCTAGGGGCACAGAGAAACTAAACTCAGCAAATTATTTTTAACTTTGTGAGAAAATACTGAAACACAGGGTGCATGCCTCCTCATTAGACTTGCCACAAGGACCTGTTTTTTAGGATCTATAGGATCTAGCCTATAATTTCTTGGGGTTTTTTCCTCTGCTAGGCATTTTGGGGATTTTGTTCTGCTCTGGGTTTTTTTCTGTGCATCATCAACATAGTTTGTGATATTTAAATCATAATCAGTTATCTATGTGCAACATATTTTAAAGATACCATAGCTACAACACATACACTCAATATTGGAGTCTATATGCTAAGTAATTGCTTCAAATATATTGCTATTACCTTTTGCACTGCTTTGGAATTAAGATTGCATTAGGAAAAAGTATCTAGCAAGCTGAAATTAATATATCCTAGGAGACAAACAAAAAAAAATCAACTATTTTATGGCAAGCAGTGGCTGGGAAGACAAAGACATCACACTAACTTGGTCTATGATCTGACTTCTGTGAGGGTTTTCAGAGCTGCAGCCCAGCTGCATCTCTTACAGGGGATGATAAGAGCATTGCACCTTAGCATTCTTTGCAAAAATAATCTCACCTCATGCACAGATGCCACAATGACCTGTCCAGGGACTGGGTGTTGAAGAGATGCCTGTGCAATTCTTGCACCTGCTGAGCCCCGCCAACCCTATTTAACCTGAGACAGACTTCAAATTGAAGACGCACAAGTTCTATCCAGAAAGTTGAGGTGATGCACAGTTCTGTAATCCCTGCTAGAGAAAATTCCAATCTCCCTGCCTTGCAGTAGCTGCATGGAATGAGTAGGGGTCAGAAGAGCGTCCACAAGAGAGGTACACAAAACTCACTTTGCTGTTTTGGATCCTCTGCACACACATCCTCTCCACATGCAGTAAAGGCCAAAACAAGCAGACATTTTCAGTGTCTTGCCTACTGAAGAGTTGCAAAAAACCCATGGAAATAAAGGCAGGTGTTTGTCAATAATAATCCCTTGGAATGACTTCCTACTGTATGGCAGATGCAAATCTCACATGTCTATTAGCTATAAAGATTTTCTATATCCCACACTATTTCTTTGAGTGGAAATAAAATATCTGCCTGTTGTACAAGAAGATTTTCATCAACAGACCTGAGAAGTCCTCTGGAAAGACCATTTCGAGCCTAATTTAGTTCAGGGTATGGATTCTACCATGTCATCAGTATGTGAGTCAGTCTGGTGAGCAGTACGAGATAATATTCATGTGCAGGAACAATATTTTAAAACAATTGAATATAGTCCACAATAAAGCCACATTATGATATGAATTTAATCAAAGGCAATACACTATTAGTGTGTTCCTACATACTCACAAAGAGAACATTATTTAAAAGAGTGAGATGGGGAATAAACATTGTCAAATACTTCTGTCAAATGTTTAAAGGAGGAAAACCTCTTCCAACACTTCTCAATGTATATGTTTACTTTTCACTAGTCCCTTAAAAATAGTAACCACAGAACTTGTAGTTTGGCTGAATGCTGAAGATTTATTAGTACATATAAATGTGAAGGAGTTCCTATTACTGTATTTACTATTGCATTTAATGTTTTAAGGAAGTCAGCTTTTTGGCAGGTCAGATCTCAGGAAAGGCAAATATTTTTGCCCACAGTTTCTCTGTTTTCGATAGCAATTGCAGTGTTTGTGTGGTGGGGGAATAGCAACTTTGCAAGAATTTCCCCATAGTTCAGTTTGCAGTTTCTGATACACAGTCTCATAGTTCAGAGTGGGTTTTTTGGTCTGTCTGTAAAGTCTGCTTCAAGATGTTGGTTTTGAAGGACAGTGTAGACATGCTAAAGAAAGAATTTTCTTTTAGGAAAGACAGTAGTTCACCAGGCATTGATATAACATAGCCAAATCATCTTCCTTACATATATTACTTTTAACTTATAACCTTTCAATCATTAAGTATATAAGATATTCTATTACCAGTCTTCAAGTACGTGTAGCAGTATTTCTAAAAATTGTTGTGGTAGGTAGAGGTTTGTTCTGTTTGTAGTTGTCTAGACCATGAGGAAAGAAATCATAAATCTTTTTACTGACTTTTATAGGGGTTGGATTCAAATTGGTGGTGTACTTGCAGCTAAATTGATTTCATAGGACAGAAATACTCTAGCAGAGGACTTAGCTATTGTTGTCAAAGCTGTAATAAGGCAGGTGTTTTTGACCAGATGTCACAAATATCTTTTTACCCAGTGTCTGTGTCATCTGCTCCCCAAAAAATGAAACTTACTTTGGAGCTAAATTATTTCTAAAAGTTTTATTGGCATAACAAAGGCAGTTTTTCACATAATTCTGTAATTCATTATATGCACAGCACTGTTTGAGGAATATATATTTTCTTGCCAAATACTTGCATACTTGCCAAAGTTTTACAGTTAATTAGATATTTGGCTTTATTCATTGGTTTCAATAAAGCTACCCCAAAGATGAAATTGGCCCAATGTTTTGAAATGCTAAATAAAGAACTAAGTAAAATGTTTCCCAGTTAAGGGGATGTGTGTGTCTTGTGGGCTAGGTTCTACTATTGGTTAAACAGAAATTATCAAACCCACTTTTGTGTTATGAATCTGACTCAGTTTAGAACCAGGGTTTGAGAAGCATTGCCTGACTTTCTGTTAGCTGCATCCATTTTATTTTAATTTTCCAAACCAGAAGACATAACTTTTAAATTATTTTTTTTTTCATAATTCCACATTTTTTAAATCTAATTTTAAAATCCATTTAAAATAGTAAAATGTTTGGAAAACTTTAGAGGCAAAGACTTGAGATGGAATGACTGGAACTGGCTCTTTTTCAAAAAAGCTGAATTAGAAAAGCAGATTCTGTTTCTGGAGTGGGCATAATGTCACTTGAGAAGAGCTTTGGAATAAGGAAATTAAATAGCAAAGGGCAGGAAAAGAAAAATTAAAAGTCTTTGTATAACAACTATTGTTTACTTTAAATGCAGAGCATATTCTTTTGAACTGATTATTGTGTTAAGTGTTAAGCCAAAACCAAAATTATATGAATGGAAGGAAAGTAAAGACTTTGACTCCCTGATGAATTTTTTAAATTCCTGTGGATAGTTTGATGGCCTGTCTTTCTCCTTATAAATAAACTATGGCAGTTTTAAGACATATATTGAGCCTTGATTTATTTAATTCGGAATAGCCAGTAAAAAATGGACCCTGACAATATTACACAATATATTGTAATTATATTGTAATAACAAACTGTGGCCAGCATAATACATCAATCTGCTTATGCTGGACAGATAGAAACGTTTACATATTTCTACAAAGAGGGCTTTTCTGTATATGGCACTTTTTTCAGCAACTCAGGTGGGAACATGCAATATGTTGCTTTAAGCTGCTGTGTTGCTATGATGGCTCCCAGAAAGAAAGATCATCAAGGCAGACCTGATCTCCTTTGTTGGTTGTTGTTTTCTGGCTTTTGGTTGGTTATTTTTTTCTTGTCCCATGGTGTCTTTTCTCTTTAAGTCATAAGGCTGTTGGCAGTAAAAGGAAAAATTTTCTTCATTTCGACATTGTCAAATTGCAGTGTAGATGTCAGCAGCTTTAGGGGCAGTGCTGAGTGAGCCATGTGCTTTGTAAGATAAACATGACTCAGGCACACACAGGTTCTCTTTTATTTTCTTTTTTTCTTTTTACAATTAGATGATATTTACCTACCTTTTCTACTGCCCACTCATTTTATTCTTCGTTTGTACATGGGTGTCCTTCCTTTCATATTTTCTATATCTTTCCTGCCTGGTTGAAAATATTCTCTGATACCTTTAGTTGACTGGAGTTGTGGGATTCTAGGAGAGTATCAGAATACAAACCGTGAAAGGATGGAGTGTACATGACTCCTGTGGATGGACAGATGGAAGTGAGCACTAAAGGGTCAAGAAGAAGAGTTTAGACTCCAACACATCTAGCAATGCTGCTCAACTGAAGTTGACTCAAGCTAAGCTCTCCTATCCAAAGCCTCTGAGGCTCCACATGTGATCCTCCAGCCCCCAGGTCTGAGCAGCAGCACAGTTATAGAGCCAAACCAGTTCCGCAGTGTGTCTCTCCACACAGCTGCACAAACAGCAGCAGGGCCCCAGGGGAGGCAGTGGCATGGGTGAGCGTGGGATGGTGGTCCAGATCAGCAGCAGAAACACATATGTGTATTTAGGAGGCGGGGTTGTTGATGCAACATGCAACTAGTGGCAAAGTAGCCAGAAGATGCTGGTTCTGAGGAAATCTACACAAAACTTTGCAGCATGGAAGCAGAAGGTCCTTTCTGTAAAGCAGGAACAAGAGGTTGAGATGTGAGGGTGAAAAGTAGAGACAGAGAGACTCTGGATATTAATTTTTTTCCGTGTGATTCACAGTATGTCTATAAACTTTACCATTATTGAGCTACTACTTTGGAGGGAAAGCTCTGCTTTGGTTATCCAGTGTGCCTTGATTCTGCTCCCTTCACATTTCCTTTGGGCTTTTTCCACACTTCATCATGGCACAGTATTAGCTCCTTCTCCCACCACCTCCAGTGCTTCATATATCTAATTTACAGTTTTACCAAAACCAATGCACTTCTTCAGTAGGGTGGCGGCTTTTTGGAGTCCTGGGTTATGCAAAGTGTATAACCTCGGCAAGGCAGGCATGCTCACTTGTCTATCATGTACCACCTAGCAAAACCAAAGGCTGCTTCATGGACAGAACTCTTTTCCCAATGGTTTGCTAGGGAAAAATATCATTAAGATTCATGGAACTGGGTCTGGCTTTCTCTAGGGAGAACATGACTTAGCACACAGATGGCTCATAGGAGTGATCTCCACTCCTGGGCCGAAGTGGTGGCTTCAGAGTGTGTCTGGAGTAATATTATTCTTCCTCCTCCTTCCCTGCAGAGCAGATAGAGGTGCAAACAGACTGTGCTTGTGGATTTGCCCCTAAAAGCATCTAGCTCCTCTGTGATTGACAGTGATAGCACACATACTTTGAAAGCTCTAATGTTGATGATTAAGCCTTAATAAAAGCAAATAAGGTGGTGTCTGTGTGTACCCCAGTCAGCCAAGCAGATATCTACCTGGCATCTTGTAAATTAATCTGGGTGTTTATGCTGTAGATCATGATGAACGGGTTGCTATAGCAACCAACATTTCTTCCTTTTTTTTTGCTGCTAATTATCCTAACATCACCACCAGCTACTAAATCTGAATTCCTAATGAACGCATGTGGAAGGCAGTTTCTTGATATATCTCTCATACTACATCAGCAGAATGAGATAATTAAGAATTAGTGGATATTGATTATTTAGGGTTTATTGGAGCCTGTCATTCTGATACACATATGCTTGTGCACCCAGAGGATCTGCCTGATTTTGCTCGGCTCGTTCTGCCAATCTGCTCCAATTATTGGCGAAATAGAGCTAGGAGAGTGCACTTTCTGTCAGATACTCAATGCACTGCTTCCACAGGCTTCAAACCTTTGCCAGCATGGCTTTTGGGATGCTGAAATCAGCTCTCCTCACTAGCAGCACAGTCACAACACCTTCATTGGTGTTGGTATGCTCTAATTTTATTTTATTTTGGCTTAGGCTGTTTGGATTGTTTGTTTGGGGTTTTGGGGATTTTCTTTGTTGGTTTTTTGGGTTTTGGTGGTTTTTTTTTT
>VZRN01003577.1:644605-694270 GCA_013397935.1 Dasyornis broadbenti | reverse complement strand
TTTTTTTTTTTTTTTTTTTTTGCAGGGGAGGCATTGAGATTTTGACCTCTGTCTTGTTTTTTCTCCTTAACTACATTGTACAAGACAAATGTACCATTTACCTTTACCATTCTGAGTCAGATCTCTGAGACACTGGATGCTGTTGGGGCTGTGAATGTTAGAGGACACACTGGGCAGTAGACTACTCTCAGAGTACTTCAGGCTGCTAGAACATTCAAATACATCCTGATGTTAGCACTTGAGCTTTAAGCTTTCATTGCAAGGTTTTATGAGACTGAAAATGAATGTTTAGTCTGTGATCTTTCATCTGACCCTGATGAAATTCCATTTTCCTCTAGAAATCTTGTGTTGCTGCATGGGTGGCCATCTGTGCCTAATATTGCTCAGGTATTTCAGAGTTGCTAAGTTCATTGAAACAAGGAAATGCGTATAGAAATAGGTCAATTTTGATCTTTTCCCAAGAATATAATCAAGGAAGAAAATGTTTTGTTATTTTTTTCTTTGATTCTGCTTTTTTTTTAGAACAGGTAATTCCATAAATTTTATTTATTTTGTACCTCAGAGCAAGCTGAGATACAGATATAAAAAGTGCGTCTTAAAGATTTGTTGTAAATTATAATCTTACTAAATTGAGGCATAAAAACAGTTATAAAAGGTATCCAGGAAGTCCTAAATGCCTCAGTCTCTGTATTTAGGCCTTTTTTCCCATGTTACATCACGATTAAAGATATGCTATGTATATTACATGTTGGTTTTATTCCCTGGTTAATCTCCCTGTTTCATTTCTATGCACACACATGATGGCCTGGAATTTGATTCTCACTGAAATTTTTATTGGTGTAAAATGAGATAAATTCCACCAAGTGCACTGAGATTCAGATCAAAGATCTATACATTAAAAAACTTTTTTCTATAAAGTAGTGATAAAGGTAAAATTGCTGCTGAGAAAAGTTCTGAGGATAACTGCTTCCTAACCAAGACCTTGAACACCAGTTTCAGCATCTTTTCAAATTTACTAATGCCTCAGTAGCATAGAAAACCTTTGTTTGATTCTGTAGATTCTCTGGATTCTGAAGGCTGGCAGCACAAGAGTGATTCGTGCGTGTCATAAAAATTCTTCATGCAAAATAAGACAATGAAATTAGGGGTTCTTTCTGGATTTTTTGCACATGGATTATGGAGGCGCATTGTGGAGTAGAGTTCCAAACAGCAGAAAAATCCCAGTTCCTCAAAGTGAACAAAACAAGCTAATGCCAACACATTTAGAATAGATGTGGCTTTTTTCTCTATGTACAAGAAAATTCTCTCACATGTAGATTGTTATGCTTAGCAGCCATATTAGAAAAACACTGCAAAAGTGAATTTTTTCGCCTTACATAGATGTTACCAGGTCATCGAGTGTCCTCAGTCAAACAAACAAACAAAAAAAAAGGTCAAACTAGGTTCACTGCAAATTCTATTGAACCTGAGTGCTAAATCTAAGCTAAATTTATTTCAAACATGGAACAAGTTAATTTTGAGTGAAAATGATTTCTGTCTCTGGTTTTGCATACCTTCCACCATAAACCAAGAAAAGAATGTTCCAGCTGAGTTTTGCTTTGAGTTTCTTAGTTCATATGAAACTCAAAATGAAACTCACAATTGTGTGAACTGAAACTGGAAAAAAATGCACACAGCTTTAGACTGCATGCTGCTTGCAGAACAAATGTGTCATCACAAACATTAAGGGCAATGCTTTAGTTTACCTTCCATAAGCACAGAAATGAAGAAGGAAGACTATTCTGATTTCTCATATGTTTTTGTTGAATTTCCGTGCAAAACAATTAGGTAGGATTCCATTTACCTTCTGAGTGTAAGATTTGGACACCTTATAATTACATCTGTGGGATTTTTAAATAAAGGCAACAACTTGCTGAGAAGCTACCAGTTTCACAATCCTGGAAGTGATATACTCCTTAAAAGTGCAAGCCTGTCCCTCACACACATTTCCAAGTACAGTTAGAAGCCATTTGTTTGATATATTTTTAGTGGACATGTGAAAACGACGAGAAAGGCTGAATGCTTGTAATAATAACTCCTCTCACCACTCCATCCACCTCCATCCATCTCCCAGATTTCTCTGACTGGTTAAGGCATTAGCTGTTCTTACTCCTCCCACTGATTTCCTGTTTAATTATCATTCATATTATAACAGCACTACCAAGCCCAGACTCAAGGGTTTGAGTCTGGTTGAATCATACACTGGTTGAAAATTTATCTGCCTTTCATATTGGTGAAGCAAAAGGTGAGGAGGTGTGGGTTGAAGAGAGGGAAAGGCATAGCCCAAGACTGTTAAAACCAGAGGATAACAGAGTTCCTCACACTGTGGGCTGTGGTAATATACAAACCTATGCAAGTGACACTTTCCAGAGGTAATCTCCCTCTCCAAGCCTTTGCAGAGATGCCAAGTTAACCCTCTGCAGCACCACTCCCTGCCTTCTCAAACACTCTTCTCAAGCCCTATGCTGGGCATCATGTAATTGTATTTGACAGGAAACTTGCCAAACAAAGCAGACCCATGATGAAAAAGCAACAGCCACAACAGAAAAAAAAAAAAAAGAGAGAGAGAGAAAGGAAAAAAAAAGGTAGAGAGGGGAAAGAAAATAAAACAAAGGCCCATCCTAATCATGTTATTTATAGGTTCAAGATTTTGTGTTGATTTTAATTGAAGAAACATTTAAAACATTAATCCAGGCTTTCAAAAGCATGTATTAGTCATTGACTTATATATTCTCTACATGTGCTCAATATTTAGGCAATTTACTATTTTTATCTTAATTAAGATAGATCTTCTCAGCCAGCAAAAAACTAAGTCATCTGTACTGTCATAGCAGTCAAGCCGCTGAGGCGCTGAATTTTGAGATGTGTCTGCCTCAGTGGGAGGATTCCTAGAAGAAACATTCATTTCTGTGCTGCTGTCATTTAGAAGTGAACATACGTAAACGTGCCTCATGAAGAAGGGCTGAAGTAGCTCAGTCTACCCATCTTAACAAACAGAAGATTAAGGAGCAAAGTCCATACAAAAAAATGGCAGGAAGGGCAGGGCTTTTCAATCTAGCAAAGAGGTGACAAGACGCCTGTCACCAAAATCTGTTCAGAGCAGAAGATGTGTTTTCTTTTCCAGTTGTTTAATCATAGGTACGAGAAATTAAATGCTCACTGTCATATGATGTTTCTGAGTCAAAATATATTTTGAAAGATGTTCACCATCTCTCTTGTGTGTTTTGGGAATGATTTTGTGGTGAAACACCATCACCTCTAGGCAAATTAGATGGTCATTGTAGTCTCCTCTGACTGAAATTGCTATGCATCCATGTCTCCATTCAGTGTCAGGTGTAACATATATTTAATATACAAACACTCTGATACCTGAATTAGTGGTCTGTGCTCAATCTGAAACATTTTCATATTTTGCATATAGTCTTGATAATATAATATGTAAAAACAAATTTGATAGCTCATCTTTCAAATAATTTTGGGGTCTCTAATAATGAAATAGGTAAGTTAAATTATGTTAATTAAGTGTCCATATATTACATATTCATGATAACAACCAGCGGCAAAATAAAAGTTTTATATTTTATCTTATTTTTTGAAGTAACATGTCCAGAGATCTCTGCAGAATAACATTAACTAGAATTAAATCTAGAACTGTTTACCTGGCTCTGGCAAGTAAATTTCAAAATTCTATAAATTCCACTTCCTCAGATAAATGTTTTGATATTAATCAGAACTGGCGGAGTTTTCAAGAATTGCCATGTAATTATTAGTATTTCTAAACCTTTGTAGGTTGCTTCACTGTAAAAAATAATTTTGTGAGACTTTCCTAGTTCTCCTCCTGTTTCTAATGGAAACAAATTAGTATGGAATGAAACAAAGTAGAAAGAAATTAAGAAAGAAAGCTTTTCCTGAATATTAACAAAACATTTAGGAGAAAATTATTTTGGGGGGGAGATACTAAAGAAATAAATTTTTATTTCATTCAGGGCAGTTCTAATATTATGTTTACTTATTCATTAATATTACAGAGTCTGAAAAATTCCCTGAAATGAACCATATTTCCCCTTTAGCTCTCCTTCTTCCATCAAGAAGAACAGGCCATACAGGGAAGGCCACAATGCCCTGTGACTAACGGCATCTAGAAAGGTACAGTAGACAATTTTAGGATTGGGTTTTTTGTGCTTCTAGTCTGCTCTTCATGCTTCAATCTGTAGTCCTGAAGCATGTGGCAAACATGAATCCTGTACAGACCCATCTCCCCTATTGAAAACTCCAGCCATCCTGTTATATTTGTGGTTTCCTTCAACCTTTATTTGCGCCCTATATTGAGTCAAAATCCTTAACACCCAAAAGGAAGATGATGCACATAACTAGACACAGTATATATAATTGCATGTGCACACATGCACATAAACACACACATATATATATTTATGTATCATACAGGCAAACACATTTATATGTACATCATTTATCTCCAGCGATAACAAGTGTAGCAGTTTTGGGGTTTTTTTCCTTGTATTGCTTACAAAGAAGACTACAGGGAAAAACAGCCTTGAAATTGCCAGAACATAAGTTGAACAACACTATGTTTTGTTACAAAAATACAAATTGTTTACAGCAATTTATAATACGTGGTTATGTTTTAAATGGGCAAATCCTAACATTGCCTACTTGAATTCTAACAGCTAAGTATATTTCAGCACTACTTTAATTTTCTATTATATTCATTCTAAGTGATTTTCATGCACATCAGATTCAGTACGCAGCCTGAAGTAGCAGTGGCTAGAGAAAACTAAAATCCTTCTAGCTGGTACTGAGAGATAAAGAAACTGAGTTGGTTTTAATATTAGAAGTAGATTTATGGTAAAATTATATGACAGGCTAATCCCTAGACACTATCCACACTTCCCTCATAGAAAGAGCTCTTTTCACTAGTCTTTGACTGCATTCATACTACAAGACGTGTTGTCTTCTCAACTTATCAGTCTCTGTCTAAGTGAAATTCGATCCAGTATAGGAAATATCATTCATTGACTATGGACAGGTACCCAAACATCTGTAACATACCGATTTGACTGTATCCCAGCCCAGTTTGGTGGTTTAATAGCAGATGTTAGCACTGGACTGTGCAAAGAAATTCTTGTGCTCTCCATGCAAACTAAGGAAGCCCCACTGTTCTGGACAGTGCACCATAAAAAGAATTGAACAAAGTCACAGTAGGGAAAAGCACAAACGTTCAGACTCTGCCATTCTGCTGTTGGGACAAAAGATCCCCGATGATAAAAGTCTAATCTCACTGAAATCAGAGAAGGAAGCCATGTATCTCATAGGGACATTTCAACAGGACTAGAAAAAGGAAACATCTCCCTATCAATTACTTGATTTTGTTTTTATAGTTTAACTGTTGTTTTTACTAAAAGTACTATTATTTCTATCTTTCATCAGTTGTTGTGTACTAAGAAAACCCACACAATGAAGAGTTCTATCCCCAAAGTGCCTTACCAATCAACAGGATTACATGAGGCTGCCCAGTAAGGAACACCCAATGACACACTGATGACTTCCAAAGGGAATTTTATGGGTGTCTTTCTTAGGGACCCAACCTAGGGGATCATAGAAAGGTTCATTTTCTGTGTGGTCTGCGGGACTGTCAGCATCCACACATGATGCCACAGAGATCACCAGGGCAGTAGCACCATTAACAGGTGCTATTGTGATGATAAAGGTATTGAAGTTTTCTCTTGACCCCCAATATGAGTGCAGAATAGGTATATTGCCACACTGTTCCGATCAAGACAGCCTTGAACTCAGATGAAGAAAGATCAAACCAGCTGCATACACAGAATTGACTTTTTTTTTTATGTGTGAATTTAACTCAAAAAACCCCAAAACATTTTTCTGGAGAGCTTATACTATCATTTTCTGAACTTTTATTATAGAAGTTCTGTACCTATCATTTTCATATGCTTCCTTAACCAGCAAACGATGTGGTAAAATTGTGGGTAGTGGCAGCATGAAGAACAGAACCATTTTAATTTGTCCCATCTGGCATATTAACATTAATAAAAGATGTTTAAAAAGAAATGCCTTGAAAGGCTTTCACCTACTGATTTAACAAGATAATAAGTAAAGCTTGCAATCTGCCACTAAATATAACTGATAAGAATAAGAGTGAGTTTAAGATGATGATAACAGAGATTAACCTCTGAAACACTGATATAAAAAGGAGGAAAAAAAAAAAAAACGGCTGATTGCAACATATGAACATTAAAACTGGCAACCAAACTGTCTATTATTTTTGGCTAATGGGGTATATCCAAGTACGGACTGTCGCCAATTTTAACAAACATTGCAAACCATCAAGGGACTTTACACCAATCAGGTCAAAGCAGAGACAAAGCATTCCTAACCCTGTAATTGCCCACTGAGGGTACCCCATGCTGGGGAATTAACTGCTCTTTGATTGTTCCATTAAAATTTAACCAATGAATCGTCCTATTTTCAGGCTGCTCTAAGGGGGAAAGCAACATTTTTAATTTGTCTAAAATAATTATACCATTACTTATTTTGGTTATTTGTACTTCAGTATTTAAATGCCCTGAGTCGTTTGTCAGAGGCAGTGAGGGCTGGTTGTGAAGACGAGAACCAGTAATACCCCCACTGCCCCATTTAATTCCAAATTTTAGTTGTTTGTGCCCAGATTTAAATTCAATGCGATAAATTCAATGAAATAAACTTAGGACTCTAGAAAGTGCAGTACAAAATTTTGTAGTACTTCCCCTATTCCAATGCTGAAAATGGGTTCCCTCCTCTATTTCTCCACTGCCTGCATCAGAGTCACCCTTTCATCCCTGTCTTGGTCTGTTCCTCAGAGCAAGGCAATATCTTTTGGTTTCATTGTTCACAAAGAGATTTGTATTTAAGTCTGCAAGAAGGTGTTTGCTCAATTTTTGTTCCCAGAAAAACAACAGTTGGTATTCTATGTCTGATACTGCAAGAATGAGACTCACCTTCTGTGTTCCCAGCTGGGACGAGAGAAGCTGGTGACATCCAAGTATGGCTTTTGAGGCCATAGAGGTGGCAATAAAACAGTATTTAGCAGCTTTTTACCTTTTTGATGTTCAGAAATGGGCATGTAGTTATGACTGATCTGTATGTCTTGCCAAACCCCACAACACCCTATTTGAAATCTATGGATCAAGATGCAGGAGTAAATCATGTGAAAAAATAGCTGAAACTGGTGTAAATGTCAAAATATTTTAAAATGTAGTCATTTCCATTATCCTTATATAAATAGAACAACACAGAAAAAAATTGTGATGCGTGTAATACAGCTGTGACAGAGAGAGTGAGAAGTAATATTATGTATCAGTATTTACAGAAATAATGGGTTTTACTTAGCATGTCTATTTTCAACCAATGTAAGTATTCCAATGTGCCCCTGTCTCCAAATCATGGATCAGATTACAAAATATGACAGATGATGAATAAGGGAGATAGGACTATAATGGGACAAAAGTTTATTAAAACGTTAAGAGCTCTTAAAACCAGATTCAGTCTAGACTAATTATGGCAATGAAGGCACAAGGGAGCTGCAGGAAAATGGAAGAAGATATCATAAAGTTTAGCAGAGGTTTTTAATGCTTATTCAGTGTAAGAAAAGGCTAACTGGGTTATAAAATGGCTGACATTAATAGTTATTTAATGACAGCCTGAAACACAAATATTTTTATTAACTTTTTTTTTCCTCTTCTTTCTCTCATGGTAAATATCAAATATTGATGTAGATGGGAAGGAAATATGACAAGCGGCTTATGTCAAAGGAGAATTCCTAAAATCAAGCGAAATCCTTTGTTGCTCTAATGGCTCAGAAGCTTTTAGTGACACCTTACTAGTGGAGAGAAAAACGTTGTAATGGCATTTCTATGGAAAGTATTTCAGAACGTTTGTTTTATTTCTTTATTTGCTGGGGTTTTTGGGGGGTGGTAGGGAGATGGGAGAGCAGGAGATCTTCCTTTGCCTCTTAATCAGATGAGTCAATATGTGCCGTAGATGTCTTTTTGCTCACCACACCAAATGTCTTAGTTCACTGCTACCAGTGGTAAGATCATCACATGTTTTGCTTCATAGCAGATGTTACTATCTTCCAGTATTTTTAGCAATCAGATGTCTAAACTTGTCTAAGCCTGGTTAAACTATGTGATAGCAGAACTTAAGCAGCCACCAGCATTTTGATCGTACTAATGTTCCCACCACCGCTACCAGCAGAGAAGTTAATTTGTTTGACAAGTCCAATGAATTAGAGAAGTGATTTGTCATATTGTGTCATATTCCTTCTCTGAGTATTTGTATCTTGCATAAAAAAATGGGAATGTGGTCCATTCTAGGGCTCCGTCACCCACCCCCTCCTCCTCCTAAGCGTCGCCAGCACTACCCAACACCGTCATTCAAAAAGGTAAACACATTTTATTTCATAACATATTCCAATATGTTCAAAATGTATTTTGACATGTTCTTCTTCCCTAGCTATGCCTATTTTCTAAACACCCTGGCACATTGTCAACACTGCTGATTCACTGTGGTCTTTCTTTGATTTCCGTGATATCAATTAAAATTGGAAAGATGTCACAAAGAACTGTTGGGGAGGGGAAGGAATTGCATTTATGTCCTACAACACAAACGTATGTGCACATCTGATTTTTCACAAGATTGTAAATTCATAACATAAATTTAACTAACACTTGCAAACTGATGGTTGTGTAACTGACAACCAAACCCTTAAAAATGCTGCAAAGACTTGACTCAGTTACCTAAATGAGCATAGGTGAATAATCAAATACTGACACACTGATCTGCCAGTTTATTTCTTTCATGTGAACCTTTTTTGTAAAGAAATGGGAAATACATGACTAGAAGACAGTTGTAACTGTCACTGTTAGAATAAAACAAATGCTTGCTTAAAAGCACATGTTGGAATGAGGCCCTCTCTGCCTCTCCCTGTCATCTTTAAATGGAGATGGAGTTCACATGGCAATTAGAGTGAACAAAGAATTCAGGACTCTCCCCTCTCTAACAGGATATAGAGCTTTCCTAGACACTTCTTCTGGGCATTCTGTTTATTCAAGCTTCTCTAGATCCAACGAATCACAGAATCACGGAATAAGCTCAGTGGAAAGGACACACAAGGATAATTGAGTCCAGCTTTTGGACCTGCACTGGACACCCCGAGAATCACACCAAATGCTCCAGAGCACAAGTCCAAACACTTCTTGAATTCTGTCAGGCTTGGTGCTGTGATCACTTCCCTGGGGAGCCTGTTCCAGTGTCCAAACACCCTCTGGGTAAAACACCCTTTTTTAATAACCAACCTAAACCTTCCCTGACACAACTTCAGGCCATTCTCTTGGGCCTGTCACTGGTCACCATAGAGAAGAGATCAGTGTCGCTCCTCTTCCCCTCACGAGGAAGTCAGAGTTACACATATTACAGAGCCTGCAGGGTTTCTCTCTCTTACAGGATCTTTTTGCCACAGTAGTCTGACAACAACAGTTCAGGGCAAAGCTCCCCATTATAAATCAGAACCACTAATAAAGTGGGTGCTAAAAAATTTAAACATGATACATGTTGCATCATTTACGGATCTGCATGTGCACAAAAATAAGACTATGAAAGGCCAAAGTTCATTAACTTTTTTTCCCATTTACCTGGCTTTTCCTTTTCTCCCTAAGAAATTTTTTTTATTGCCACCACTGTTCATGCTTAGTAAATCATGCATGACCCTAGTGAAACACAGACAGAACAAGCTGCGTTAAGAGCTAAATTCTTGATTTCAAGGTGATGACTTGGAGTAGAAAAACCTGTAATGAAAGCAATTAACATTTACATAGGAGACTCAGACTGAATAAACTCGGGGAGAGGAAGGTATTTATTCAGACCTTGGAGGTTATTGTTTTTTAACCTGTGCTTAAGTAATATCAATACTATCACACGCATTTGATCAGTGCATGTTCATACCTTGCAAGAAAAAAAATCTAGAACATATGCTTAGAGGAAGAATTTGTTTTACAGGTAACCCTAAAGCACACTGTTACCTGAGTGTCCCTAAATATCCTAAGGACCTGGACTCGAGGCCTAGCACACAGCACTTAAAATTAATAGTTTAAGTTTAATAATTAATTATAAGTGTCTTATGGGCACTTATAAGGTCCACACAGAGAGCGATTTGACTGTTAAAATTCTCACCCTGTCTTCAGTCTTACAGGAAGGTAAGATATATATAATAATTTTTTATATAACTATCATTGTAGACCTCTCTGAATATCACACAAAACCAGCTAAATCTTCCACATTCTAAAGTAATATAGAAAAAAAACATTAAAAGTTGCAAGCAGCATAAAAATGTTTGTTTGAATGTGGAAGAATTTAGTTCTAATATAATCTTCACTTATTTAATGGAATAAATTTGAAAAGGGAGGATAGAAAAGAATCCCACAGAAACAAAAATATATTTTACCAGGATTTTGCAATATTTTATTTTAGTTTAAGATGCTACAGAACAGCCTTGATGAACTGGGGTTTTTTTTTTATGTTTTTTTTCTCCCCCTTCTCATAAGGTTCTACTTTAAGACCTCCATATGCTCAGTTTTAATAATTTGTTTCCAAAACCCAGGAATTATTCCAAATGTGAAATATTACGCTTTTTATTTAAAAAAATAAAAAAAAAAAAGGGAGAGAGAGAGAAATCCAAAGCCCAGGTATGGCATCTTTAAAACACACACCATGGAAAAAAATATTTTAATCACATTCTCAGATTCTATCCCTTTTCCTCTGAAAATTCTTTTTCCTCTCAATAGTGTTCTACCACTCTAACAAAATTTCTATAAATGCTATGGAGCTATTTCCTCTTGTTACAGTGTGGTTTTGTGAGCTGCCTTAGTAATTGCATTGCTAACCATCACTTGCCATGCAGCTGCCACTCAAATTCTTGATACAGCAAGGTCTCTATAAAGGTAAACTGAAAAAATCAGATTTTTTTCTTTTTCCTGGGGAAAGAGGAAGCTTTTACAGAAGTCATTGTTAAGCCAGGAAGAAATTAATAGAAAAAGATGAAATTTCTTGTTTTGTTTTCGGACTAAGTACTTTGGAAAGGACCGTGGAAGATGTCTCACTGGGATCACCTGTTTAAACGGCAAAAAAAAAAAAAAAGATAGTTCAGTAAGTTTGAGTGCATTGCTTAGTGAAATGTTCCATCCACTAACTTATCAAAGTATATTTATATGTCGTCTAGATATAAAGTACAGATTAAAGACTCTTCTATGTGTGGGCAAAGGAAGACTGCACTAAGCACAATCCTGTACAGACCAACAAGGTTGCTGTGCTCTTGCAGAAGCTCTTGATGTTGAACTTGGTAACTTAGGTTTAAAAGATGAGGAGTCTGTGTTCTTTGAAAGTTTTCCTCCAGGTGCAGAAACTCTTTCCTCTGCATGGTGAACAAAACCTGTGTTTTAGCCATCTTCACTCAACATTAGCAAATTTGGGTGAGGAAGGGTTTTAGAGCTTTTAATTTACAGGGCTTAACATGTCCTGTAGCACTGCTTCTGCTGCATATTGGCATGGAGGAAGCCCAAAGCTGTAGTACCAGTGCTTTATAGTGTGCTGTTTTACAATGCGCAAGCACTGGCATCCGAGAAAAAGTGTGTCGTTCGTCTATAACAGCAGAGAGACCTGTTTGAATCACCTAAGGCTTTCAGGAAGGGAGCTAAGACGAAACTACACACGGATTTTCAAACAAATGCACCCACTTCCAGTATTTGTTACTATGAGGAAGGTTTGTAACTTGAAAGTGCCCTAGAAAACCACTTTTGGGGTCTGAACAAGCTGGAATAGCCATCTCCTGAAGATGTCAATGGGAGGAATATCAAGCTGCTGGTGGTCATTACAGCAATGGTGACAGAAATTACTGGAAGCTGGAAAACATCATCCAAAGCTTGCTGAAATCAGTGAAAACATTTTTAAGGACTTTAATAATCCTGGAGAGAGCAAATGGGGAAAAGGGAGCTTTTTCCGAGTGGAGCTGGAATAAAGGAATGTAGCTGGAGTGAACACATATGTTCCTACCATATGGGTGGAGAGCTCTGGGATTTCTGCCATATTGATCCTGAAATCAAATACAATTTGTCTTTCTAGTTCAGATAAACTAGATCCTCAAGTGAGGAATATTTAACTTTAGGTGAATGGTGAGCCTGGTGTTTTCAGAGACCGATTTGTAAACCCACAAGCCTATCTAGACCAAGAGAATGAGATCACATCCTAGGTTGACTGGGCTTGATCATAGTTATAATTGAAAAGCTAATCAGAACTCTGCCCAAAATGTTGTGTTCTCTTTGCCTGTATTCATTACTTTTAAAGAGATCTGATTTGATCAGTTTTACTTTTTATAGAGGCAAATGTCACTTTTCAGTAGCACTGTAGGAACTCTATAGGTAAATGTCAATGAAAAGTAGGGTTTAAAAGGATGCATCACAGAGTATGGATCACCTCTACAGAAAAATTTGTAACTTTTCTTCAGGAAGTACTACATTTATTTACTTAAATTAGTGTTAGGTCTGATGTCCAGTTGATTTAACTATAGATGTTTCTCAGCGTATCACCAAGTTGGTGCCCTTGTTATCAATTATTTCAGGGCTAAGCCCTGCATTCAGCAGGGTTTTTTGGCATAACTAACGACTAGCTAACAACTTGCACTTTGGGCAGTGGCTTATTTACAGTCCATTTTGGGTCCAAGGTGTTAGTAATGGATGAATCATTAATTGCCTGAGATCACTTTTGGAAGTCCAGTATTTCTATGCTGAAATATGCCAGAGCTTGAAGAAAAATAAATTTCATTATTCTGAAAGCTCTCCAATATCCTTTTCAGATGAAGGTACTATGATGATCACACCATTTTTAATGTTAATTTTTTATCTTCTAGATATGTACAAATATACATGAAATTAAACAATAAATAATAAATAGTAAAGA
Organism: Dasyornis broadbenti; assembly: GCA_013397935.1. NCBI lineage: Eukaryota > Metazoa > Chordata > Aves > Passeriformes > Dasyornithidae > Dasyornis > Dasyornis broadbenti. The sequence continues at coordinate 681,208 of VZRN01003577.1, read as the reverse complement.
AGTTATTAACAATTTTCCCAAAGCTGGAAACTTTGATTTAGTTAGAGAAAAATCTCAAATAATTCTTTAGTTGCCTATCTGTTGGTGTATAAATGAACACAAGCTACTACTACTTTATGTTAAAAGAAGATGTACAGATTTGCTTAGATTAATTTAGACATAATTCAGATGGACCAGAGTGTTGTTTGAGAAAGTGATTAGCATGAAGATTACTAGCCGCAAACACATTTGATTGACATGTGTTTCAGACTGCAATTAATTAACAATATGTTTCTCTTATGCCACGAAGAATTTTTGCACAAGACAGCAAATATAGAACTTTAATTCAAACAGCACCTCTGAGGTGGGATGACCCAAAGAGTTTCCATCCAGAGGCCTATTGCCTTTGTACCCTGATCTCTGCCAGCTGATCACACAGCAGCAGACTCTTACTCCTCACTTGAGGAAGGGTGAAGGGTAACAGCTTTGGTATCAAGTGGGTGGGAGGGAGAGAAAAAAAACAAATGCAAGACCCATGCAGACAAATCTGGTGAAAGTAATAAGGGGTGCAGATAATTTGACACAAAGAAGAATAAACTAATTGCAGGGAATCTTGGAAACCTCTTTTTTTCTCTAATAGTGATTATCCAATACATTATCTCTTTGTGGGTCTGTGCAATTTATGTTAAAGATGGGATCATCCAGCAAAGTCGCAGGAAAAGTGAGATCAGCAGAAGAAGTTGCTAGAGAGGGTTTTGTGAGGCTTTTTGGACACAGCACTAGTTTGTAAATCAGCCCATGAAACAGCTGGTGGCTGTATAGAGAAGATTGGAAAATTTCATTGGATTGGAAATTTCACTGGATTGTAAAATTTCATTTTGAGTGCCTACAATGTGCTGAAAACCAATCAAAACTACACAAATACTCCGGATTCAGTGCAAGCAACTCCATAACTGCTATGGCAATCCCAGTGGATGGCAAGAGCTGCAGGAGTGATCTGCAAGGCAACTACTCCAGGACGCAATCCTGTCTCAAAAACATGATTTTTATTAAAAAAATACTTGATGCATCAACAAAGCAACTCAAATAATTGCATCTCCTTCAAGATAAATAAAATGGAGTGTTGCCCTGTTTTGTTTTGGTTTCTCCAAGCTGTATGAACAGACTGCATTCACCTTCCACAGGAATTTTCAAGATTTTCCATAGAAATTTTTTATTTGGAGACTGAGGAATAATCTATCTGGGATGAGCTGGTGGCTAATGGGTTCGCTAGTGGGGCAGCCAATCCCAGTTCCTGCACTTTGTTTTTTTTAATTCTTCCCATTATAAAAGATACTTGTGAGCTTTCATGAAAAGTTTGAGAAGTTTTAACACCTCTTTTGGAAACAAGTGTTTGGAGTTTGGCAAGGAGAAAGCGTCTGGGCTGGAGAAGAGCCTTTGTCCCAGATATAAATATCTGAGATATAAATGTCTGCTGTGGTTGTCTTCCTCAAGAAAATTTGGGCACCCTGTCAAAAGAATAACTACACATGGATGTGTTCATCAAAGCCCAAACCTCTGCCACCGCCAGAGCAGTAGGAGCAGCACTGCATGCTGCAATGTAAAGTACAGATATGGCCTGCATGCTCTAGCTGGGGTGAGAAAACTAATGGAAACAGGTCCCGAGCTCCTTAGACTCTGCTCTGGACACTCAGAGAGTAGGCAGAGCTTGTGTGCTCTGTGTAAACACATTCAAAAATAGGGTTTGGATTCTGCATTCACCCATCTGTACTGCTGCTATACCTCTCGGGCTTTGGGAAGGGGAAAGGACTTAAAGACCCAGGCAGGTTCCCTATGGTGAGAAACTGGAATAGGGAGAGAGAAAACAGTCATGTTCATACTCAAAATATGCCATGTGAATTATGATAAAGTCTTTGGCTGCACTATAATGCTATATTTTTCTACCAGATGTGTATGAAACAGAATTGAAGTTCCAGGGGGTCATGTCAATCCGATTCTTGAGTGTCTGAGGGTCCAGAAAAGCATCTCACTGTCCTCTTGCAAAGAGCTTGGAAGTCCTGAACTGCCGCTTGGTTGACCATCAGAGCCAAGGAGGAGATACCTTGACTCAACGCCTTAGCCAAGGCACAGCTCTTCCAGCAGTGCAGCTCTCCTAGTATTACACCACAATATTAGCTTTGGATCTGAGCCCAAATCCTGATGTGGGATTTAACAATTATTTTGGCCTACAGACAAACAAGTAATCTTGGCAATACATTGTAAATGGGCTAAACACACATTAATCCTGGAATTATTAACATATATAGTATCCAAAACTGTCCTAAAAATACAAAGCCTATACCCCTCTTCTATTAACACTAGAAAACCCTCATGAAGGAGGCAGCCAGTCCATGAAAGCTGATATTTTAGCCATATAAATAATCCGGTTTTATGCTTCTGCTATTTAGTTTTGTAAACAGCTGGTAACCAACTGTAATTCAGATTTTGACCTCAGAACCTTACTCCTCTTTCTTATTAGATTAAAAATAGCAAAATTGTTGGGCTGTATGTTCTTAAGGCAAAGAAAATATTGAAATTCACATGTTTCTTCTCTTTACATAAACCCCTGGAAATGGCTTACAAAAAAGATTGTAATGAAGATTGCAACTGCATTGTCAGAAGGACCCCAGTGCTAAAATTTGTTGCAGAGACATTAGGGTAAGTGTTCCCAATTGTGAGCAGGTGGTACAAACACGAACCCTACTGAGATATAATGAGATGTGTATACATGGGAAGTTTAGGAACCTCCTGTGCATCTTTTTGAAAATGGCATAAAACAACTTGCAATTAAACTCTATTTGATGCCAGATGAGAAACAAATGTTTGGGGGAAAGTAGTTTTTATTACAATAATAATTCACTTTACATGTGCTTGCCAGCAACTTTGCATGCTACTTCCCCAACCAGTGAGAAGCCTTAAAATTGTTCAGCAGGAGATATGATCTTCCATTTCACATATCTTTACAGGGATATTTCCTCTAAATTGTTGCGTTTCACACAATGACAACAACTTAGCTTGCCAGATCTGCATTTACACTGCGCAAACACCCCAGCCTGAGGAGCTCTTCAGCACACATTTAACTTTAAGGACACTGGTATTGCTCATTAAAGTGAAAAAAACAGGCCATTGAAGCCAGACACTAAATATGTCTGGATGGACTAAAGACAGAAGGTGCAGAACATGTCATGTTCACCCTGACTTTGTGAGTGAAGTGCAATGGGAAGTGTCACTACCATTTCCTGTAGAACTGATTTTCTTCTCTTCCAGAAGCACATGCATGCCAGAAATGGCATATATGACATGCAGAGGAGCATCTCCATTTCTCAAAACACACAGTTTGTTCTGTTTATGAGTGAAACTCGCTGCTCCAGTGAAACATGAATTTTCCCAGTGGGGTGTCAGCACTCCTGCTCACCAGTTGTACATCCTGTAACTGCTAAATAGGAGATGATATTTGTGTAAACTCTATGTTCATACTATAGTCCAACACTTATTCTTTCCATGGCTTTTCCAACGTAAGAAAATTAATCTAAATAATAAGATAATTGACAAAAATTAAAAAAATGTATATGCATATATGTGAATATATGCATATGTATGTGGATATGGATATGGATATGGATATGGATATGGATATGGATATGGATATGGATATGGATATGGATATGGATATGGATATGGTTATGGATATGGATGGACCGTTCACTTCACTGAGAAATTGCACGACCAGAGCAAACAGCAAAGTTAATGCTACAGTATTGCAGTCACAACTTGGTTCAGATAGAATTATTAGAAATATTAGTTTCTGTACGGCAGTTAATAACTAATTGGGAAAAACAAAACAAAAGGCCAGGCAATCCAGCCAGTATGCTGAGAGAGAATTAAGGGTTAAAGTGTTGCTGAAAATCCATGCTTCAGTAAGCCACAATTTTTCCCTTAATTCCATGTAGATCTTTGTTATATTTTCATGCTTATAGACACTGCTAGATATCTGGAACTTTTCTCAGCGGTGTGAAACACTAAAGGAAAAGAGGTGAGAAGCTGGAAGAAGCTTCTGCAATGCATCATTTGACAGGAAGTCAAGTTATCAGAACAAAGTCGTATAGGTATCAATCTTACACCCATATATGGTGCACATCCTAGTTACCATACAGATATGAAAGGGCCATTAGGGCCTCTTATCAGCTGTATATTGGTGTAATTAAAGAGTTTGATAGCATTAACTTGAACTGTGAAAGTCTCCAGACAATGCACTCTATCAGTCATCTGACCCTTGAGTTTAAACAGCTACAATAGGACGACTTTCTCCTCTGCTTCGCAAAGGACATGCTGAGCTGCTGATTTCGTTGGCCTTTTAAAGGAATAATGTTGATTTTTTTTTTTTTTCCTTAAAAGAAAACCATTCTTTTTCATCTAGCCCTTTACTTCTATCTTCTCTTCCCCAGTATATTTTGATGAATATCCAATATAGAGTACTGCAGAATTTGTGCTATTTTATTTCATGTGTTTTAGTACCTGTACTATGTTTTTCATTTTAGCTCATGTTGTTTTGTGGTCAAACTACATTTAAGAATTTAGTGACAGTATATATTTCTAGGGTCTTCTTTAGTTCTTTGCCTGCATACCCAAAAAAGATTCATTCTTTTTGTCATGTGATAGGAAGTCCAGGTATAATCTGGTAGTCTAAGCAAAAAGTGGAACTAGAGATTTAATTGCCCTTTTCCCCTGTTATTTTGCATGGGTTACTAAAGAAAGCTTATTATTTACTATCCCGAAAGCTTCCTGAATTTACAGCACAGATGATGGGGGACAAAAAAGCCGCTAATCATCAGGAAGATTTAATCAACATTTTACCTTGCATAGTTTGGATACACCTTTTATTCTTGGCAAAGAGTAGCCTATGATCTGGTTTACAAAATTTAAAAGCAAAAGAAAAGAAAAAGAAAGAAACAAACAAAACAACAATAAAATGGGGCTGCTTACCACTGTTTCTAAAGGGATTTTTAATTTTTAACGCTGTTTCTTATTCCTTTAAAAATTTAAATCACTTTCATGGAAAATAGGTTTTTATCTGTATTTTGTATTTCTTAAGGATCACCTGAAACAGAATAAATAATACAAAATAATTTCTAGTTTAGCAATTAGGTAGCTGTCTTTGTGTAACTCCACTGCAATCATCTCACTCCTACTTTATCAAGGTGAAGAGTAACCTCAGCCTGTCTTGCTCCCAGCTGACTACACCTCTGCAACACCTTCTTCTCTAAAACTCTGAACAGTTCATTAAAATCCTAAGGAATGTTCTATGTCCTGCAAAATTCTTCTTTTTCTTTTTTCTTGTTTTTTTTTGTTTCTGTTTTTCCAGCAAAGTTATATTTCATGGGATTTTGAACTTTCTGCATCTCTTGCATTGTACAGATAATCTTTTGTTTATGTTACGTAAGTTGTGTGCACCACCCTTTCCCTCAGAAGAATCCTCCAAAGACTGTTGTCCTTGATATATGGAGGGAATACCAATCTTAAATTTGCAGAAATCCTCTTTTCCTCCAGAAAAACTGAAGTCCAAATGTGATTCACCATAATCCCTTTGTCTATTGATTCATCCTTCTGTGTGTCTATCTATTTCATATTTATGTTAGACACAGTACTGACATGAAATGTAAGGAAAAAAAAAAAAAACCTGGCAGAAGATATTATAGCCAGATGTAATGTATGCTTTTTCCATATATAGTAGTACAATAAAAATATAATTTAACCCTACATTAAACTAAACATCATGTTTAAATTTTTCTCTAATGGAAACCTTATTCTAAATCAGTTACTATAGATCAAGTAGAATGAAACTTTAAAATAAGACTTTTAATTTAGCTGGAAAGTGATGAAGGAGACTTTGGTAAACATTATTGTTATCTGTGCAATAAGCAGCTTTAATGTTTACGAATTAATCATACCTTGCACTAATAAAACAGCTGTGCATGGTCTTACTAGACTGGATTGGAACCATCATGTTGCCCTCAGGTAAAATGCAATATTTGTCAGATAGCATAATTTTACTCTATTTTTTAAATAGAGCTTAGTAGACTTGCCATTCTTGTGGTAGAAGTGGTATAAAAAAATGTTACTTGAATAAATATGACTGTATCTTGATCTTGCTCATGATATGGAGCAATGATATTCCAAACAGTGAATATGCAGTTAGCTAGGTGAATTCCAGTGATTTGATGGACTTTGGATAAGCCCATCCAGAAGTATACTTTGCATTACACAAGCACAAGTAAATGGTACCGACTATCCATTTAACACGGGTTTTTCCTCATTTGAATGTATGCTGTATGAAAGTTATATTTATTCCAGAAAAAAGATGTGTAAGTTAACGTCAATAGGACTGTGCAATCTGAGCATCAAAGGTGTTTGTAAAAATTCCTTATAACAAATGTCTTTTCCCAGTAAGGAACAGGAACCACACCATGAGATTTACCTGCCGAGGACAACTAACCAATGTATTTCAAGGAGTTATGAATATGTATCAAATCACTTGCCATTCATCTGTCACATTAAAGAGATAATTAGTGAAGGATGCTACGTTAAAACCATTAGCAGAAAGAGCTGGTGTTTGTCAAATATTTCTTGTATTGTGAATCCTTTAATAAACCCCAACGTTTACACATGAAAATTTGATGTTTACTGGACACTCTGAGTACTGTGTTTCTTGTGAAATCATCACTATTGTTATTGACAAAAATAGACAAGGGACAGAATTAGTTTCTTGCCATTCTCCCACAGGCCACCATTATGCAGGCAGCAAGAAGCAATGAAGCCCGGAATGCTGCAAGTGTTAATCATGAAGAGGGAAAAAGGCATTCTCCATCTTGCCATCTGCTGTTCAGGTTTGCTGTTTATGTGCTTGCACATTGGTTGGTTGGTTGATTGGTTGGTTTAGCATTTATGAAAACATAGCAAACTCCCCATGTCAAATCCTAGGAAGTACTTACTGAGGATCTGAAACATTTCTGGAAAACATTTTGGAATCATTTTCTGAAAAAACAGCCTACCAATACATTCCAACACTTGAGTAGATCTGCATCAATGCAAATCCTGCATCAGTGAATCAGGTACCACTTCTTACCACTAAAATAACATCTGCACCAGCTGCTAAAGACAATGGAAAGTTCAGAGTATACAAAGAAATTCAATGAAAGCCCATATGTCTTTAAAAAATTAAACAAGAGTAAAGATATTTTGAAGTAAGGGGAAATTTTATGTTTCAAAACAATGTATTGCTTCACTGTACTAGAAGAGTTAGTGTTATCTTTATAATCTCGACAAAGCACTGAAGGAATAAGTGAACAGAGAAATTTTTTCATCTTATGCTTTATCTAGAACTTTATTTATCTAGGAGGAAAAGTCACAGACCTTGTCTAAGGCCAGCTAAAGCTGGTTTTGTTATTTCTGTTGATCTGAAGTTGACCTCAGTGTTTGAGGCAGTCACTGCACTACCACTAATCAGCAACAAAATGCAGCTGAGAGACACAAGACATTCAAAACATAGTGTCTTTTAAACAACTATACATGAAAATTACATTAACAGTAAATTTTAAGAAAAAAGAAAAAAAACATGAATGCTGTAGCAAATACTTTAAATAATTTGAGTCTGGCACAGAATCACATTAAATCTGGAAATTAGTAGACTTAGGAGAAAAAAAAAAGAGGAATTAGGAAAAATAATCACATGCAAAGAGTATGATTAGAATCATTTAATATTCCAGTTACTAAAGAGTGCTTAATATTTAAAATCTCCCTGCTGTTTATCATGGTTAGTAGAGAGATGTATGAGAGCAAAAATGAGGATGTCAATCCATTATAGCCATTTTGTTATCAAGAGTAATCACCGTGTGAAATCTGGGATTGAAGAAATTATGCTAATTTGGGGCCTGCAGAGAGAACAGCAACACAATGTGGGGCTCCCATTGACCACAGGCGTGTTCAGGTTTAGTTGGGGCAGAAAGAAAGTGGTACTATGCTTCAGGATCTCAGGTCAGGGGATCTAATTCAGATGAGTCAGAGCAGCCCTCAGGCTGTTCCAAATTAATTATTTTTCTAGAAATTTATTCTGAAATTTGTTTGTATTCCAGAACTTCTATTTTTTTCTTCTATTTGGCTTTTCCTTCTTTCTTCTGCTGCCAATGCACAAAACATCATGTTGTGGCACATCTAGAAAGGGAACAAACTGCTTTTTGTTCTTGTTAAAGAAGCCATCACTGGTTTTAAAATGTACCTTCCTTAGCTCTATCTTTACAGTTCAAGGAAATTACAGGTAAAAGTAGGCTAAGAACTTTTACATAGTTTCCTACTTCATACCATTCTCCCCTGCTCCAACGCTGGATATCAGTCAAAATACAGTAACGCAAATTTATTTGACTTCTTAATTTCACAAGTTCACAAGTAAACTATGAACATCAAAAGTTTCAGTCAGGTTCATACCTTTTAAGGACGCATGCTATTTTGGGTTCACCCTTGTGTACACTTAACCATTTATATGATCTTATGCGGGGAAGAAATTCAAAGAAGTGAACTTTGAGACCTACAACCATTTATACTTTTTGCTCAAAACCTCTCCGGTTGGTATCTGAGAATGATTTTAGAATTTTTAATGCAAAACATAATATATTGTACTACTATTAAAGCTGCTACTACTACTACTTGTAATACAATACGAGAAAAAACTCATCGGGAAATTTCTTGAGAAATCATTAAACTATGGATTATATCTTGAAATGTTTTCAGAGTCTACAGCCATTACAGATACTGAATTATTTGTTAATGACTAGAGATGAGACTGAAGCTGAACACCAAATCCAAGCTCATGAAAATCCGTCTTTGCTGCTGACGCCAGCATCATCTGGTTAAATCTGTTATTCCACACTATTCTTTGTTGTAGTTTTTTCCATGCATAGTATACCACTTCTCCTAATGCTCCTGACTTTTCAGGGTGATATGGAACAGTTAGGAACAAAAAGTAGCTTCAAAAAGGACAATAGAATGATGAAAATGCCAGCTTTGATTTCTCTGTAACTCTTCATAGGTTAGGACTGAGAGATGAAATCAGTTATAGGAGAAGGAGGTGCCTTTGATGCCATTTAAACAAAAGTTAAAATATCTACATTGTTGAGTGTTATACTTGCAGTAAGTTCATTTTAGAGTAAAAAATTAAAAGTTCCAGATAATTGGAACAATGCTCAGTCTGTTCAATGTCAGAATACAGAAGTGTCTAAGAAATTATGGACTGAGTTCTGTGTTAAAACAAACCAATCCAGGCATTATGGACAGTGTAATCATTAAACTGCAGGTCTCTTAGCTACAGTTCAACAGCAGCACATCAGTTTCAGAACTGTGAAGTCTAAAATATGTCACCTGAACTTTTGAGGGGCTTAGTAAATCTACTAGAACAGACACAAGATGTTTTCAACAATGTTATTCTAACTGCATGCATTTTACAGGAAATGTGAAAGGCGGCTGACCCCCTTTCTTGACCTTACACGTCTTGAGATGATTGTTAGTAGCTACAAGGTGATGAAGAGTGGGTCCGGAGACCAATAACCCCACAGAACAATAGGGTCTTCAGCTGAGCTTAGCAGATGTGTACTTTGAATTTTTGCTTGCCTATCTGCCTGATACCATCCCAGAGATACCTTTTTGGTCTATCATTTTAAAGTCAAAAATGGGCTATTATGATTATCTTGTTTGGTTGTAATACATGGAAGGGAACACTAGCCAGCAACTCCTGCATAAATCCCAAATAATTATTTTAAATCCTCTATATTTCAGGTGTGCTCTTCAGCTATTTACATTAATGCAAACTCCTGGTCCTAGAATATTGATTTTAAGGCAGCATGATTTTTAGAGCCAAGAAATGTCTTGTTTCTGTTCTCACAGAGCTTGTCACTATGGAATCAATGCAAAAAAAATAAGGGAATTATTTAACTATTTTAAATGTCCTGAAAACAGAACATAATCTAAAACCCCAGGTGTCCCTACATTTGATGTCAATATAATTAGAATAACTAATAAAATTACATCCCAAACTAGTTACAGCACTGTTTGAGAATATCTCTGCTGAAGTGACGATCTAGCATCCCAGTCTCTTCAGAGGGGTGTCCCTTCAAGCCGGACTTTAATTCTCACACTCATGAGACTAAGTGCAGCCAGCACAGTCAAGAAATGCCATTTGCTATCAAGATTGAGACCTTCTTGACAGCAGAAGTCTTCTTCCATACAGTAATAAGGCCTGAGAACTTCTAACTTGTGTTGGAGTTGACAGCTTGCAGAGCAGAGATCCAGGTTATGTTTTCAGGACTTACATGACTGTACTCTTTTTGATGAGAAGTATGAATCCCAGCATTTTCCAACTATCAGCTTCAATTGTTTATAGGGAAAGCATGAATACAGGGCTTGTTACTGGAAAGATTTCTATGCCATTCTAAGTGGACTCCAGATCTACAATTTTCAGAAGATAAAACCAGCAACAAAATATCCATGAGTGCTTCACTCAGGAATGGATCTCGTCCTTCCCTCTCTGTTTCTATAAGAGGTGGAATATCTTAATATTGTATTCCTAACCACACCAGCAGGTTTGTGCAGGTAAGTGCAGGCCCATGGTGTACTGGCTGGCAACATGACGATCAACTTCAACGCTTGCCTGAGATGTTGGGTAAACCCTCAGATGGCAAAGTTTAAAAGAGTTCCATGTTGCCATGGCTACACTGCCGATAATTCAAGCACAAGTTTAGGGATGTTGACGTGATTTGTGGTGGGGTTTTTTTATTCTTGTGGCAGCACTTTTGCGTGTCTATACATGCCTAAGGGCATAAGAGCGTCTTCAGTTGGAAGAGGACTCAGGCTTGATCTGGGAGGTTGCTGATGGGGAAGTGAACAGCGGGAGTCTATGCAGATACCCAAATGCACACTCCTTATCTGCAGCCTTGCACTAACATAAAAATGCTATAAATTGTACTGGTCATCGACTTTTGAAGGACTGAGCTATTAGCTTTGATAAAAACAATATTTTATCCTTTCCTTTTTGTGGGTCAGTTCAGTTAAAAGGCTTCAGTTATGTGCACTCACAAACAGAAACATGTTCATTTCCCAGCATTCACTGCTTAAAGCTTTCTCTTTTTATTCCTGTAGAGTGAAAAATACCATTTCTACCTAGCCCAGAGCAAGCTGGGAGTCCAACTGTCATTGAGACACAGGAAGGTAAAAGAATCCTTTAAATCAGTAAAAGTTACATGTATTCATTTACAATAGTGGCATCTTGAATATCAACACTCTCAGCATGTTTAACAGACCAACCCTTCAAAAGCTGTTAATGGGACTCCAAAAAGGAGCAGAAAAAGTAACCCATACAAAAATTAGAGTTAGCACATAAAAATCAGTTGTCTTGTTTCAAATACTCAGGAATTTTGCCTGAAACACAGGTGTCAGAAGAGAAGCCAGAAGGACAGGAAAGCTACATTCAAGGTCAGAGTTCACATTAAAGTACCAAGTAACCAAATAAGAGAAAATGTTTATTTTATATTGCTTAAGAAAATAAACTGTTTAATATTAAGTACTCTACTGAGGCTGCAGGATCATCAGTATTTTAGACCATACTATTTTCAGTTTGTTATACACAGAAGAGGCTGTGATGGGAAGACAAATCTGGTCCACCAGGAATAAACATGCATGGTCAAAAGGTGGATTGCTGTTCAGTGCAAGAAGCTGTTGGCTCAAAATATTTTGCTGCAAAAACATAAGTCCTTATGAAACAGATTCAGTGAGGAATGTGGTAAAGGCTGTTGTAGGGGCATTGGTTGCAAGGCATTTGTCCTCCAAGCCTGTTTTGCTGCTCACATCTGTCCTTCGTGGGTTCTGAGGGTCTCACGATGCACAATTTTATTGCTTATGTTCAATCAGAGCCTAGAAAGCATAGCACAGTGTGAAGATCACACTGAGGATTTTCAAGTCAGCTTTTATTTCCTGTCAAGTGCTTCATTCTGTCTTCATTGAAGGTAACTGGAGTCTTTCTCTTCAGTATCATTGACTTTTGAATTAGGTTGTAGTATATCCTACTTAAGTCAAAAGCTTCCATCATCTTTAATGGTGGTTAGCCACTGTTTAATGGATCAGTAATGGCCAAGGGCAGAATAATTAAAGCTGTATCTCAGTGGACTAAAGGAATTAGAAGAAAAGGGAGATTTATGGAAAAAAAAAATCATTGTAAGAATGAAACAATTTTCTTGCAATTCATCTGATATGCAGATGAGTGCACCTTTTCTCAAATTCATCTCTATCACCACTTACTTAACCAAGGACTTGCCCCCAACCCCATTAAAACAGGAGAAATACAAGGGTAGGTATATTTATAAAAATTTACAGCCTTCTAATTCCACAGGCAGCTTTTCTCATTTTACTATCTTTATCTAATACTCATTTGGTGAGTAATATATGCCCATAAGTGCCCATCTTTGATGTGCTGTTCAAGTACCATCTATTCTTGCACCACGTGTATCACAACATAATGTTTATGAAGTATACTATTTAACTTGGGGTTCCACAAGTGATTAGGTTTTACAAACAAGGGGAGAAGATAAAAACAGTGAAAAAATACTGTGAATTTATAAGCACAGCATCCAGGTTGGACGGATACATAAGTCGTGGTTACCTGACACTCAACGCTGTTCAATACAGCAGTGTTACTGAAGGGTTTGGAGACCTGCTCCGCAAGTAACTGAGAGTCTGAAACATAATTAATTATGAAGAAAAGAGGTGACTCAGAAACATTCACATATTCAGATCAAGTGATTAACTTGGCATGAGAACTATGGTGCCTGCTCAGTAACCAGCAGTCAGGAGTACCAAAGATGAAAGCAGACATGAAATGGGCACTGGTAAAATGTACACGTGTTTACCTATGCCTGTATTCCACACTTTTTTGTGGGTAGTTTGAATGCAGTTGATGCCTGTAAAATCAAGGAAAGATTTTAAAGACCAAGGAAAATTCACAGTCACTCAATCACAGAATCACAGAATCACAGAATCACAGAATCACAGAATGGGTGAGGTTGAAAGAGACCACAGAGGCTCATCTTGCCCAACCTCCCTGCTCAAGCAGGGTTATCCCAGAGCACACAGCACAGAATTGTGTCCAGATGGTTCTTGAATATCTCTGCAAAGGGAGACTCCACACCCTCTCTGGGCAATCTGTTCCAGTGTGTGATCACCTACACAGTAAAGAAGTTCTTCCTCATTCAGGCTGAACTTCCTCTCTACCACGTTCTGCCCATTGCCTCTTGTTCTATTGCTGGGCAGAGCCTGGCTCCATTGTCTTGACATCTTCCCTTCAGAAACTTACAGACACTGATGAGTCCCCTGTCAGTTGATTCCTCTTGAGGCTGAACTGGTCCACCTCCCTCAGCCTTTCCTCATAAGAGAGACCCTTCACTACCCCAGTCATCCTCATAGCCCTTCCCTGGACCTGCTCCAGGAGCTCCACGTCTCTCTTGTACTGAAGAGCCAAGAACTGCTCACAGTACCCCAAATGTGGCCTCACCAGGGCTGAATAGAGGAGCAGGATCACCTCCCTCGACCTGCTGACAATGTTCCCAGAATTCCTTTGGTCCTCTTGGCGACAAGGACACACTCTTGGCTCATGGACAGCTTGTCATCCACCAGGATCCCTAGGTCCTTCTGGTTTCCCAGGTCCTTCTGCTTCCCAGCAGATCAGCCCCCAGCCTGTGCATAGGGTCATTCTTCCCCAGGTACAGGATCCTGCATTTGCCTATGTTGAACTTCAGATGTTTCTTCTCTGCCCATCTCTCCAACATGTCAAGGTCCTTCCAAACAGCTGCACAACTCTCTAGAGTATCAGCTGCTCCTCTCAACTTTGCGTCATCAGTTAACTTGTTGAACAGGCATCTGCCCCTTCCTCCAAGTCATGGATGAATGAGTTAAACAATAGTGGCCCCCGTATTGAACCCTGAGGGATACCACTAATGACAAGCCTCCACCTCAGCCCTGCACCACAACCCTCTGAGATCTGCCACTCAGCTCAATTCACTCACTCTCCCCTCATCCATCCAGGTAGCTGTCTCATTGTAGAAGGCAATCAGGTTGGTCAAGCATAATTTAGCATTAGTGAATTTATGCTGACTGCTCCTGATCACCTTCTTGCCATCCATGTGGATAAAAATGGCCTCTCAAATGAAAAGCTCCAAAGATTGAGGTGAGACTGACTGCCAGCAGTCCTTTGGGCCCTCCTTGTCTTTTTTGAGGAGTGTGATGGCATTTGCTGTCTTCCAGTCCTCAGGCACCTCTCCTGACCACCTTGAGCTTTCAAAGATGATCGTGACTGGCCTGGTTATGGTGTCTACCAGCTCTATCAGCATTCATGGAAGCGTTCCATCAGGGCTCATGGATTTGTGGATGTCATATTTGCCAGGGTTTTTTCAAACCCAGTCTTGCTTGATCGAGGCAACAACACTTCCTTCAAACACTCTTTTATCCTGCTCTGGGTGAGAGAGCGCTGAGGGCTATTCTTTCCAATGACTTCTGGTGCTAAGAAGGTGTTCAGTAACTCTGCCTTCTCTGCAGCCTCTGTTAGCAGGGTCCCCCTCCATTTAGTAACCAGGCCACCTTACCCTTAGTGTTCCCTACCTCCCCCACGCAGAGACTGTGATGTGGGTAGTAACTGAATTACATATCATGGTACTGAGTTATTCCAAACTCAGAAGGTGGTGTGGTTTACTGGAAACGTAAGTCAATACAACTCTCAAGCTGCAACAGAAAAAAGCAATCACCCACAAACACATGGTTTTCTTCCAGAGCTACAGTATTCTGACTGCCTGATCAACCACCTAAACCAAGCTGTACCAGTGTGGAGGAAGCATACATTGCATCTGAACTAGAATTTTGCACTCTTTAATCAGTTTGGCCTCTCTAATCTAGTCCCCTAAAGCTGGAAGTTTCTGAAGAAAATAGTTTTCATTTCAAAGGCTGGAATGAAAAACATATTTTATGCTGCCAGTCATGCCAGCCATTACTGATTGATTTGTGCAGTAAAGAAAGCTTAAAGTTGTTAACTGCTGTTTTCTGCTTGTGTGTATTTTTATGGTGTGAGCTAACGGCAGGAAGAGATGTGGATGGTTCTGCTGAAGGCCGAGAACAGTGAGGACTGCTAAGCAGTAGCATGTGTGAGCAGAAATGAATAACTGAGAAAAGAAGATCTAGCAAGATGTAATTAGCTTTGAACTACAGCTTCCTCTCCATTTTCAGTCAAATGTGTTCAGAGGAATATGTGTCTTTTGTTGGGAAAATGCCAAGTAAAAACGGGTGGTAACATTTGCACAGCAGTGTAGAATGAAGCTGAGCAACATTTCTAGGTTTCATTCCAAGATATTTGGACAAACATGAAAAACATTTTGAAAGTACTTATGGGCACAGATTTTTTTGCCCATGTTAAAGTTTTGCACATTCTTAGAAAATTTTTATTCCATTCTAAGAGATTAGCCACCTCTTTCCTCAAAAAATATGGAAAACTGTAAAATAATTTTTTTTATGTTTTAATTTTTTTAATTCCAGTGATTTAAATTGAATGGTGCAGGTGGTCATTCTGATTGTTTTCTCAAACAATCCATAGAACAGAATATTTGGTGGCTATTCTAAGACTGTAATGTTTCCTTCCTTGGCTTCTCCCTATCCTTTCACACTTTTCTATTGTACTTAATATCTCTCGTTGTTCCTCCTATTAGGAAGTTTTATTTCTGCAAAGTGGTCTAATAAAAGGAAATTTTGAATTATATAGTTGTTTTGTTTTTTTTTTTTTTTATAGGAAATTATTTGCCTCCTCTTTGGCCTGGGTGATTAATTTTATTTAGCTCCATTAATCAAAATATCCTGTTCAGTCATTGGTGAAAATAAAATCTTAAGCAGAATTCAGCTGATACCGCAGCATTTTTCCAGCTGTGCTCTCTCCATTTTCTCAACAAGACACCTTTTTCTCGGATGCCAGTGGAATTCCCTTTAGAGAGAAGCTTTCAGGCATGGAGAACTGCTGACTTCTATTCACTCAATTCATGACATTTTCATCTGGGGAAAGGGAAGACAAAAATCTTTCTCAAATCTTTTAGATACTCCTAGTTAACAGATCTACCCAGATATAAGGGAAGCATATATTGATGTGAAGGGGATTGTTCTGCTCTGCTCTGCTCTGCTCTGCAGTGGTGGGGCCTCACCTTGAGTATTGTGTGCAGTTTTGGTCACTGCAATATAAGACATTAAGCTATTAGAGAGTGTCCAAATGAGGACAATGAAGATGGTGAAGAGCCTTGAGGAAAAGCCATATGAGGAGCAGCTGAGGTCTGTTCAGCCTGGAGAAAAGCAGACTAAAGGGACACCTCATTACAGTCTGCAACTTTCTCATGAGAGGAAGAGGAGGGGCAGGCGCTGATCTCATCTCCGTGGTGCCCGGTGGCAGGACCTGAGGAAATGGCCTGAAGTTGTGTCAGGGGAAGTTTAGGCTGCAATATTATAAAAAGGTTCTTCACCTTTTGGATGAAGGATGGCTGGGCACTGGAAAAAGCTCCCCAGGGCTGTGTTCACAGTCCCAAGCCTGCCAGAGTTGAAACAGAATTTGGACACTGCTCCAAGGCCCATAGTGTGACTCTTGGGGATGGTGCTGTGCAAGTTCCGGAGCTAGACTCAATAATCCTTGTGGATCCCTTCCAACTCAGCCTATTCTGTGATTCTGTGATTTTGTGAAATAATGTTCCAGAATCTATCCATCCATGAAGATTTACAAATCTGGTTAAGCCAGTTGCATGAGTCATTATAGTTTTAAGAGCAAGTGGTAGCAAAGAAAACTTCTGTTCAATTAAATTCCCTTTTGACAGCAAACGCATTTTTGTGAGGTACCACAATGTTCACACAGATTCTGAGGAGTGGTTTTACCATTCCAAACTGTTTAAAACACACTCATAAAACAACTTTTCTTTCTCCTGAAGGAAAGTAAAAGGAACCTTCCTAGTTCATTTGCAAAGGTCTGACTGAATGGCCACATTCATTTCATTACTTAATTAATTCCTATATATACAAAAACTTATTTCCCGCCAAATGTGTCCAAATTAATTGCACAATTTGGTGTAAAGTACATTAAATCTATTGCACATAAAAGAACACATGGCACGTGTATTCGAAAATACTAAATGTATTTTCAAAGTATTTTGAATTGTTTCCAAGAAATGATATATATGGATTTTGAACTTTTTCAGAGAAGTCAAGCTCTTTAACCAAGAATTTTATATAATCTTGTTAAACAAAGTTTTAAAAAACTATATTATCTAACTACAAGTAGAGTTTGCCTCTTAGACTTAGACTTCTAACTCAACAAATTAGCAGTAAGTGAGCTGCCTTATTGTAAGAGGTAACTGTGTCTCACCTACCATGGCACATCATGTTATGAGTCAGTTCTGATGCAGTTAGGAAATTCTCCATAAAATCTGAAGTGGAAAAGCATAGTCTTTCTCTACACGCAGAAATTCATATACCTAATTCTGGTTTCTGTTCTGCTTTATATTTTATTCTTTCATGTTGACTCCAAGGCCACTTGCTTTGAGAGGTCACTGGCATCTGGAAGTATTATTTCAAATGGCAGCAGAAATAGTCTTATTCCAACTGAATTCTGTGAACTAGCCAAAACTGGCATCAGGCCGTGGTTCAGGCTGGAAGGCTCCTCGAGTGGTCATCAGGTTCGGTCCTTCCTCTTTGGCTTGCAGGAGTGTGAAGGGTTATGGAGGATTTGAACATTATTTTTAATGAAAGTCTTGCACCTGAAATTTACTGTTGCCTGTTCATTATCTGTCTATGGTCATTTTAGCTTTGTATTTCTATTTACAGTACCATGAAAGTAAGTCTTGTTCCTACCTCCTTTTCAATTATGATTTCTTTACATGCTATGAGGTCTCATTATGAGTCTCTCTTAGTCTGGTTGTTATTATTTAGAGTATCAAATTAATCACTTTCATTCCCTGTTGCTAGTAAATTTCAGGAAATTCTCTATTTTTTTAATCTTTCTTCCTTTCAGAATGAAAGGGAGATTAAGATATGCATCAAAAACCTCAACATTTGTCACTTTGGACTAAATCAAAGTTCCAGCATTCACTTGACTGAAAACAAGAAAGTCAGTCTCCAAAGTTTATGGCTTTTATGTATGCATCATTAGAAATAAGTGATTAAAAGCATCATGTGGTTTACTATCCACACACTCACCTAAACTGGCAATTACCAGTAGCAAAGAGGTGTGACTGATTTGTGTATGTCTACAAGACAGTAAATCCCAGCAGCAGCTTTGGAAGCATTCACATCTCCGTATCTCTGGTGTCCATTAGCAGTTACCTGTTTGCACTTTATGACAAGTCTATTCAATCTTCAGGGACAGACTACTTGAGGATGTTAAAATCTGCACAGTTGTAGTCCTTCTGCAGAAAATATTTTACTTATTTAGAGTCCAGCCCAAATAATTGATAATATTACAGAGCATGACAAACATATGGCCTCCTTTTCACTGAAAAACTTCTAACATGTCTGTAATGTTACAAAAATTACTTTTGAAGGCTTCTTTTTTTTTTTTTTTTTTCTGTTTTGGAAGGCCCAGAACAGAGAACCTATGTAAGTAACTAGGACTTTGCACAAAATAGGTATTCTTTTAAAAATAAATGAAAATTTAATGTAATCTTTTTATCTTTGCTACTTTTCAAGAGCAAATATAAAACAACTCTACAATTAGCCATTATTTCTTCTCTGTAATATTAAAGGAATTCACAGATCTTCAGCTGCTGTTGAAATGTCTCTGTAAACTATGCAACCTTTCACACAAAAGATAATTATGAAAGTGCCAACAGTCATTTGACCAGAACCAATAAATAATTTATGAGCTGGATGTTTGAAATTATGCAAATGTTATAAATACTTTTTGTTGCCTGTATATCTGAGTAACTATGATTCAGAAAAAAGTGTGCTATGGATTAATAGATTCAACATTTAACAGATTTGCATTTTTACAGTGTTCTTTTTTTGCTGGTTCCTACTATCTTTAGTATCCTTGCCCAGAAAACAACAAAACTGACAATACAATCTCTAAGTGAATATGCTGGCATCCCTATTCATTAGCCTCTTTGATGCTTAAAATACTTTTTCTTTCCTTCCAGAGGTTTTTATAAAGAGAGAGAATTTGTGGTATGAAACTAACTATGAACCTTTTTTCCTGCTTATCTCCTGTATTTATTTATAGATAGAGAGATAGATAGATGATTGATAGATAGCTAGACAGACAGACAGATAGGATAGATAGATAGATAGATAGATAGATAGATAGATAGATAGATAGATAGATAGATAGATAGATAGATAGATAGATAGATAGATGATAGATAGATAGACAGACAGACAGATATCCTTGATTTGTGTACTGTTTTGTGGTAAAACTAGCTTTGATTCTGCTGTGAATGTAATGCTAGCCTTTGGCAATTTGGCTGCAGTTACCCGTATTGCCTAAGTACTGCTGAACATTGATTAATTCATTTTAAAACCAGGATAGGCCATTATGGTCAAACGGTCTGACCTTTGGTATGATGCAGGTTATGGAGTGTTTCCCAGTAATGCCTGCAACAAACGCAGTCATCTATGACTAATAAGTTGTGGTTAAACTAATGACTCCTTTTGGCCACCATCCTCATCATGCAGAACAAAGGTTCGTGCAAATTACAGCTACACAGAAGAATATTAGAGTTCAAAGCTTAAATAAGTTTAGCAAATTTGTCTGTGCAGTGTGCCTATTGCAAAGGGCAGAGAGCACTTTTTTTCTGCCTTTTCAGCGCTATAGATAATTATTGCTTGATCCTCTGGCCTTCAGTGATATTGACACAGTGAAGTTTCAAATTCTAGTTGTCAAACACAGGAAATAGGCAAAGAAAAAAAATTTGTTTACAGTGCTGTTTGCTAAGATATCTGATAGAGACCACAAGCATTCCCTTTTTCCTTCTAGAGGATTTTTAATTTGCCTGAGCAAAATAACCTTCTAGTTCTAAGCAAATGCTTAGAAACATATACAAAGGCTACATACATTCATCGTCCTGTGCAATGCATTTGCTGCCAAACCCCAAATCACAGGCAAAATGTGTAGTTTCATCTTCTTAGAGCAACAAAGAGTGCAGCTACAAAAACCACTAAGGCTTTATAAAATGAGCCTGTGCTCTTCTCCATGTGACCACTGGTCTGCTGATTGTCTTTGGACAAATCTGTAAGAAATTCATGCCTTCATTTGGTTAGCTTCATGATCCCAGTCCAGCTGGGTCCAAGATTCAGTGTGAAAATCCGTACAGATGCAAAATGGACTGGCATTGAGGAAATCATTCATATGCAACCCAGGACACTCTAGCTTGTCAGGTCTGCCCAAGAAAGTGGATGACAGGAGTGCAGTATCTCTGCTTTACATCAGCTTTCCTGTTTTGTTCCTCATCCGTGAGAGAAGGGTACAATGATATTTGATGAAGAAAATACTTCAGCAAATAGAATAAAAAAGATCCATGGAATTATAAAATTCTCCTGCAATAAGGGTTTCATTTCTTTCAGAGCCTCTTGCTGACTTGTATAGGAACAACAGAGCTCCCCGTTCGCAGGAGATTTGGTCTCTAAATTAGCAAAGATAACCAGTCTGTATGGCGAAATGCACTAAGGACAGAGGCGATTCCAATGAGTATAAATAGTTGTCAGCACACATTGGGCAACTATTTGGAGAACAAAAATAGTCTGTGTGTGAGGCTGTGGGGGTGGGTGAGGGTAGTACAAGTGCCAATTCAAAGCCAGAGACTGGCTGACCTAGATGGGCTTCCTGACCTTTTTCCATCCTGAAAGCCTCCCCACTCCTCTCTGGACTGGAAGTCGTCTGTCTGTAATTAGGGGTGGTTGCTGCTTTCTCTGGCTTCCTCCTTCTGCAGGTTAGTTGTGTTTGGCGCGAAGCAGCAGTGCTTGAGGAGTGCTCATGCCCCCTGCTCCAGCGTTTCATTAAGCTAATCAGTGGAAAAAATGACAATACTCTTTGGCATGGAACACAGGTGTTAAAATACCTTTATTAAAATAGAGGAAATAACACCTATTAGGAAGTGACCCTGAACTCACACTTTTTCTTATGGGTGGGAGAAAGCATTTTCCTTTCAACATACTATAAATACTGTTGTTTCTTTCATGCTGTTTAACAGTAGGAGTGGGTGCAATCTATTTTTATTGCATATGGTTTTGTTTTAGACTCATGAAGGGTTGACCTGTGACTTAGCAGGTTCCTTTTTTTAATGTTTTTTGTTTGTTTGTTTTGGTTTTTTATTTTTGTTTTGGTTTGGTTTGATTTGGTTTGGTTTTTTATTTGTTAGTCTTTTTGAGGAGTCAGAAATTTAACTAAATCATAAAAATAAACTTTAAAATAACTCTTCAGGCCATTTCCCAGTAACAGTCTGTGAGGTTGTTCCTGTAGATCTATAAAGAAGAAGGAGAATAAAAATTGTTGGACAATTCTGAGCTTGATGAACTTCTCATGATTGTTTTCCTACTACTTTCTCTAAGTAGTAGGAAAAACGGTGCTCAGGAGGAAGGAGAGAAGCCTCACTTGGGCTCTTCTGAAATGTGTCCTTGCTGCTGATCGTAGCATGCTGGGCTGTGGGGCCAATCTTGCAAATCAAGCACCCATGACCATACAGAACTGCTTCAAAAGTGTAGCCAGTGTCTACTCCTGCATCTCCAAATGAAAAGCACACTGGGTGATTCAAGATGTCTGTTTCTGCTTTGGGGTTAAATAAGAGAGCATTATTTCAAAATGATCCCAAAATATGTTCCTAATATACAGAGATGAAAGAGTACTTCACATACAAGAGGAAACATTAAAATGTCCATCCATTTTACTTCACGTTGTTAAACATTTGGGCTCTGATTCAGGAGAGCATTTCAGCACGTACCTAAGTGCTAAGGCCTGAGTTGGAAGATTTAGAATATCCAGGAAAAGGAGGTACAACTTGAAAACACCAGTTAGTGTCGGTATGTGTATGCATTTGTGTGTACTATTCATCAAGAAAACAAGAAGTGAAAATCAGTCATATTTAAAAGATGAAGAAAACACCAAATTATGTATTATTTTTACATCATATTTTTATTCAGAAAAGTCAGACATATTAAAGAAAAAGAAAGTAGTTCTGCTCTGCATTCAACTTCTGTGGAAAGAGGAATAGTTGTCCAGGAAAAGGCAGTGGATCTGGGGAGCGGTTTGGAGCACAAGTCTGATGAGGAGTGACTGAGGGAGCTGGGGGTGTGTAGTTTGGAGAAAAGAAAGTTAAGGGGAGACTTGTTTGCTTTCTACAACTACCTGAAAAGGGATTGTGGCAAAGTGGGGGGAAGCATCTTCTCCCAGACTACTCACAATAGGATAAGAGGAAAATTGCACCAGGGGTTGCCAAGGTTGGATAGCAGGAAAAATTTCTTCACTGAAATAGGGGTTAAGCATTGGAACATGCTCCCCATGGAAACAGTGGAGTCACCAACCCTGGAAGCGTTCAAAAGTTAGTAGACGTGATACTTTGTGATATGGTTTAGTGGGTATGTGCTATTTTGGTTAAATTTTGGACTTGATGATCTTGGAGGACTTTTCCAGCTTTGATGATTCTGCAATTCTATTCTATGATATGACTCAGTGTTGTGGAACCAATCACTAGAAAATATTGATGATTTCAGTAGTGTTCATGGATCAGAAAAGTTGTGCGTGGCTTTGACGGTAAATTTCTTACTGAAGAAGGGGCCATGAAGAGCTCTGTGATTGTGTTCTCTGTCGATCACAGCAGGGCTGTGAGGTTCAGCACCATTGCCCCCTCTTCAGCCATCATCTGAGAGACACAGACATCTACAAGACAAGAAAAATAATGAGGTGGTTAGGAGGTGGATTTAGGGAATAGCTCACAGTTGCCTTGTAAATGAAGATATGGGAAAATTATGTTGAGAGACCTCTTGCATGTCTGATTGAGACAGGAAGAAGAACAATGGAAGGCACTAATATGGAGCAAAAAAGAAGGTAAGGGCTACCACGGGCTGCTGAGGACCTGTATCCCAGGTACCCTTGCATAGATTAGAACAAGTAAAGACAGCTTGGCCCTGAGAATAAGGAAGACACGATCAGGTCTCAGGAAAACAGCAATTAAAAAAAGGGCTCTGAGTGCTTTAGAATGCGATTAAACTTGACTATATTTTCATCCTATTGTTTGACTATATTTTCATCCTATTGTTTCTCTCAAAATATTAACGATCATTCTGTCTTTCTTTCTTTCTTTTTTTTTTTTTTTTATTTTTTTTGCTCTCTTACATAATTCTTACATTCAGGACTCTTTTTGCCACAACACCACAAGTTTCTTCAAAGAGGATTTTTTTAGTTTTGTTTCCTGTTTTGGTAGAAACCATGCATCAGCTCTGAAACATTACAGAGGAGGTAGGAGCAGTGGTAGATGTACAGGGAGGGCTGAGAATGCAATGGTGGGGACTGGATGTGTTAGTAGCTATTAGTGTCTCTAATATCTAAGGGTCTGAGTGTTTGTTTTTTGCGGGTTGGGGGTAGATTCCTTTTGGGAGGCTGATATTTAGAAATAACCTTTCCTCTACCAACATCTGAACTAATCTTTCTTGTCAACTGCTGTTATTCTGTCATGAATTTTTTTGTGCTTAGTTTGATTTTTAGAGATTCTCTATGGGAATATTATAGAGAAAAGAAGAATCATTGTCAAAATTCTGATATCTAGTGGTGCATCCATAACTGCAGTTCAGCATTGCTCAGTTTTGTTTCTTTAATTGGTTTCCTTCAACTGGCTTCTTGAAAATTGCACTGGATTCACTTCTTCAAAATACAGTACATGACTAGAAAAGCTTTTTAGTAGAATTTCCAGCCTTTCCACAGCTAACCTAGCTGTACAATGACAAAAAAAAAAAAAAATCTCCATATAAAACACTGCCTCATAACTGCACTCCTTCATTAAGTCAAATTGACCAAAAAATTATGTATGCATTTTTAAACATCAGAGACTGGTATTATACCTTCATTTCCTTACTAAAGAAAACTTCAAAACCATAAATATTAAGGTGGAGTACAATGTATAGTCTGCAAATGAAAAAGTAACTTTTGGGAACATGAATTCAACTAGATTTCTGTAAGATAAAATATCCTTCTGAAAAATTTGCTATCAAGTTTTGGCTGTGAGCACCAGAAAAATACCACAAATACAATATTTGCATAGCTTATAAAAGTCTCAAGTTGAATATTAAAAGCATCTGTTTTCAGTGAATACACTATAATTAAAAGGGCTTGAAGTGAATCAGAATTTCGGATTCCCCAAACATAAGGCATGTCATAAATAAGTCAATTGATTGGTTCAATATACAGAGTAATGGATGGATCGCTGCAGTACAAGGAAATCATTCTCTCCCCAGGCTCTGTGCCTTATGTAAACCACATCAGTAAGGCAGAAGTGGTTCACTGGCTTAGCTTGTGCTCCAAGACTGCATTAAGCTAGATTACTACTTTAGCATGATATGGAGGATTATTCTATCTTTCTCCAAGTAGATTTGTGTTAGAGCATGTGTGGGTCCTGAAACTTTACATATTTGAGTCTGGAGGAGAAGTCAATATAGGAAACAAAGATGACATACAGGTAGTCTTTAGCATCATGGGATACAATCCGTTATATAGGACAGGAGAAAAATAAAAAATAAAAGGAAGAAAAAAAGGCAAAAAGAGTAATAGAGTAAGGATCATTATAATATCATGAGGTAACTAGATGAATGCTTTTGGTTGTACCCTGAACATCTGATGTTCTACAAAGAACCCTGCAAAATTAGTAAAAACCATCCTTTCAAATTTTTCTTGCAGCTCTGAGATGAAGAACTGCAAAACAGAACTATAATGGCAATGGCAAATTATAATGGCAATAAAAGTGTTTTGTCGTTACAGCATGTTACCCGTGGGTTTTCTCTGGGTACTCGATGTCTGACAGGCACATTTTGTGGAAAAAAGATTGCAAATTTTTTTCTCACTCGTGAAAAGGAACTACACTGATATTCAGTGTAGGGTTTTTAGCTTCATTTTTATCTGGCCCAAAGAGAGAATTGTGACTTTTGGGGAAATTTCTCACATTATGAGGAGACAGCAGTTCTGGATGAAGTGTGGCCCAAAGAGAAAATCATGACTTTTGGGGAAATTTCTCACATTATGAGGAGACGGCAGTTCTGGATGACGGGTTTAAGGATTTTAGAATACACTTTGGAAGGAAAAACATAGTTTCAAGCATGCAGCATTTTCTCATGTGAAAGTTCAATGGGTAAATGCTGAATCTTGTAAGTCACTACTGAGAACCACCTTCTTCCATCTTCAGCTTTCGCCTGTAGTCAGCTTTAAGACCTTTTTGGGCTGATCCTTGCAAGTTTACTTGAAGGACACAAAGCAACGTGATTGCATGTTAGCAACATACATCCATCCCATTTAGGTCAATCTAAATCTGTGTTGTCAGGTCAGCCAAAACACCAGCCTCACCTGAGTGAGTCCTGGCAACCCATCAATCTCAGAAGAGACATTCACCCTCTAGTTTGTAATCATAACAAAGAGTCATTCACAAAACAATTGCAAAGCTTCAGTGCATTTTGAAAGGATCTGCCCTCAATTTGTTCATCACAGCAATCTGAGCATCTGCACAGTGAGAACATGGTGTAGCTGATCATATACAAACTGTGAAATGAAATGGGAAAAGGGATTTGCAATTGCCATGATTCTAGACCTAATCCTAGCAGCAGCCATTTTAGCAAAGCACTGGAAGGCAACCATTTTGCAGAAAACTGTTTTCGGTGGTGACGGAGAGAGGGAAATTTCATTCTTTGATTTGAAGTTAAAGAAACAAAAGCACATTAAAGGATTCAGGCAGCACAGAGGGCAAATATAGAGACTTTTCTTCTCAGTAAATTTTGGGAAGAGTCATCCAATACTACTGTGCAAAGAGGGCACCTAATTCTAAAAACTAATGTTAACTTATGTTAAATGTGGAGGGATTCTGCTTCTCACTGAACTCATCCCAGCAGTATTACAGTTTTTATCCTACATTTCTAAATGGCTGTTACCAGCTGTGAGATTATAATGAGTCTGTAGCGATTATAAAGCCTGATCCAACTTTTCATTGAACTGAGTGGCAATCTTCTTGTTGACTTCAAAAGCAGCTGGACCAAGCGCTAAGTTAGGACTTCAAAATGTCAAGTGCTGTGAAAATTCTATTGTACAATCCAATGATAAATGCAAATGCAGATAATGCACCAAAGATATATTAAAGTTGAAGACTTAAACCTCCCCAAAAGTAAGACAACTGTAATTTAATCCTATCATAGTAAATTACCCCAGCCCATCTGAGTGGCACTTGTAGATTATATTGCAGTCATTTGCTTTTTCTTTATTGAAATCTTTATTCTGTTTCTTTTTTTTTCTATTTTCCCTGATATTAAATAATATATTAATTGGCTGCAGTGCAGAGCTTTTGATCTAGCTGACCTTTAGAGCATACCAACATGCAATGATAGCAACTTTCTCCAGCACAAACAAGATCTGCCTGAAATTCGAACGCATCTTTGAGCTCCCTTTTCCTGAGCTTCTTTAACGGTGTTAGCTTGGCTGCCAAAGGAAATAGTCTTTTTCATGACACTCTATTCTGTGCAGGTGCAAAAGAGAAAAAGGTCATTCTCAAAACTCAAGCCTAATTGGATGAGTAAGTAACTTACTTACTCCAGAAATTTACTCCAGAAATTACTTTGAGGAAGGCGTGTCTACTGTGAATGTGCTGAGACATTTAAGGGTTGGTTCAGAGTCAACAGCCACCCTGTAGCAAAGCTGGTATTTTTTGTTAAATACATAGAGCTACATTTTATGGAGAAAGGATATCACGTAGTACAGCCACTCATTTGACACCTGCCCTTCCAGGCATGCAAGCACATCATCCCACCTATACCCACCTACACACCCTCCACATAAACTTCCTGCACCTTAATTCTCCCTCCATAAAATGTGAGAACAGCATGGTGCTGATTCTTGGGAGGCTTGTGAGATTAATGACTTTGAATCTTATAAGCACCGTGATACTGTGTTTAACAGAACTGCATTACTAAGATAGATTTGAGGCTTCTTCATGATGGTTCTGGAGAAGAGAGCACAGCATCCCAGTCTGTCTTAATACAGTAGGGGAAGTGAAAGGGTCTTGTCCTAATGTTCGTTCTTAGTTAAAAATCTGTTCTTGTGGTATATATCAGCACAGTATGTGCCATTGATAAATAGTTTTTCTTGGCAGAGGACCAAAATGTTCAAACTTTTCAGGTCTCTCCATATGATATAAGTATTTCAACAGGCTAGAAAGACATGCTGTTAGGAGGGCATGTGTGACAGGACATATTAGCAATTCATCTGCAAATTATTTTATTTTATCTGAACCCTGTTCTGATTAACTAGGGAGAAAAGAATTTTATTGGATAGAACATTGCTCAAGACTGAGCAAAGAATTGTATTAGATAAAAATTCTCTCATGCCTTTTCTTTTTGTTCCTTACTAGCTTTTTCTAAAGAATATTAGCAACTACACTGATATATTATGTTATCCTGACTCTTTTTGTACTTAACAGTGTGCTAAACAGTGTTACAAGTAAATCAAAGGCTGACAGATATCTACCTTCTAACAATAACAAGTTACACTTGTCTTCTCATCTACTGCTTTCTGAAATCTATATCAATTGACCTAATCTTTTTCTAAGCATAAAAAGCATTCTGTCCTCCTTTTCTGTTTGATATTCTTAAGCTATTATTATTATTTGTTTGTATTACAGTAGCCATCAAGCCCCAGTCAAAATCAAGGCCCACCATAATATGGAGCGAATACAGCACACTATCAAACACTCCTTTTTTCTAGACATTTATATAATAGTAACCAGCAGAAATGTTATAAAATAATCCCTGTTTTAAAAGTAGGATAGTAAAGTGTAGGTCTGTAATGATATTTAGGTGTTTAATTCTCTTTGCTGTATTAATGCTGGAGTCCACAGGCTTTCCTTTGTATGCCACAGGCTGTGAATACATGGCACAAAGACAGCCCAAAGCAGTTGCTCAGTATCGCTTGGACGTATTTCAGATATAATGATTAATATGTATTCTGCAGCCTGGTAATTTCTGCTTTAATGCAATCTTTTGCTCTGTTTTGAACAATGACATACTCAGTGAAAAGATTTTTTTGTCTGCTCTATCTGAAAAGCAGCTGGATTTTAGTAGTTTTAAAATACCTTCAAGAAGCTTGGCTGCAATGTACAATATTTCACAGAAAGTCTCCAACTAGACTAGATGTGAACCTAGATCATCAGTCCTAGTGGAGCAACATCTTAAATATTGTCCTGATATACTCCCTCTATTTGACCCACTCTAGGTAATTCTTTGTAAAATATCAAATTCTGTCAAACATGGATGACTAAAATTTGTCAGTCAAGCATTCAGAAACCGACATGTCTCCTTCATCTTAGAGGTATGTTATTTTATCTCTGCTTTTTCTTAGGAATCCCAGCTGCTGTTGGGCATTTGTGCCTTTCAGCTGTTATGGAGGTGGAGTGGAAGGCAGAGAAGCATTCAAGAGCCAAGGTTTAGGGGCATGGGGTGCAAGAACAGGAGCACAAGGTTGTGGAATAACAATGTCAGACTTGTGGGAGCTGTAAAGCACACAAAGTACCTTTCTGCTCAGGAAAGCCATAGTGACATGGGAACAGATGTCGCTGGTACATATTGCACTGAACTGGGTGGTCAGCTGGTACTGCTAAAGGGCAAGAGTTGTGTGAGGAGCTGCTAGTTAATGCTTGTGCATAAGAATTTCTTATTTTCTTTAGTACTGTCATTGATTGATCACTGTTCTTTACACAGAACCTGAATGTGATTTGGATGGACAGAAACAAGTTTCTCAAATCTCATACATGAAGCTCACATGATAAATATTCCTCCAGCTCTGTCTGACAGGAGTTTCAAATCTAATGAGACCTTTCTGAGATTTCATTGGCAGCTACTTAAACTCAGAAGGCAAGGGGAAAGTGGTGAAAGCAAGCTAATGTGGAAACTTGATAGAGACATTTTAGAACTGTAGTGTTGTATCACTTGCCATCCCTCACATTTCCCACAGTGGAGATGAAAGTAGCTTGTGTGAATATCTGTCAGACTGAAGAAGCTGATATGGTGCACATCATAACTCTGCCCTACAAAGCATAGCCATGCAGAAGGTACGTGACAAAACAGATGTAAATTTTTGAAGAGAAGTGAGCAGATGGGGGTAAAATGTATCCAGAGCCTGTTCCTTCCAGCTAGGCTTTGGAAACCTGAATTAGGGAACAAGTGTGCTTTTACCCCAACTCACCAACCTCTTGTGCCACCCTGCAAGAGTTGAAGAGCCGCATAGAACATCCTGCTTGCCATATAGCTCCTTGACCCCATCTGAAAACGTGTCAGGATGGCTGCTGGGGCATCTGCGTGTGCAGGCTTTGCTGGATGTTTCTGAAGGTTTTAGAACAATCAGCGAGCAGGGCACTCAACCGTCGGGCTTACTAAAATTCGTTATTGCATATTTTCTGGTTTGTTTTGTGTCACAAAACACGTTATTTACTTTGCCAACCAAACACACATCAAATTTTTACACTGTCAATATAAAACACAGAGTATGAGCAAGCTGTTCCTTTATTGTGGAACCACTCAAAAGCATCACTAGTACACTTAGAATTTTCCCTTTACCATCAGCAGGAATATTTGCTGCTATTTAATATTTGAATATTAAAAAACTTGGTTTATACAAGATAGCAGGACAGGACAAAGAAATAAAGCAGATACATCCAAAACTAAGATTAATTACCAAAGCCCTGTAGATCAGATGTGAGGTTATGGTCTTAGAGGTCGGTCTTCAGTTCCTGTGAGCTCCCTAGAGGCCTCAAGACAGCCACCATTTTTTATATAATTGTACCCGGTTTAGTAAATGGCAGTAATGTCCTCCTCATCTTTCATCCTGGTTATTTCAACTGTGAGCTCTTTGGACCTAAGCCTCTCATTTCATAATGGTACAGCAGGACTCCCATGTTCATTGATGTCTCTTTGAACTAAATTTTAGCTCTTACCAGGTATCCTTATTTACCATGAGCCTCAGCTCACACATAAACTCTTGTCATTCTTTCTGTGCTCCCCAAACATATTGAACACCACTTTTAACCTTTTTGAAATCTCTGAATTTTGTATTATTATTCAGTTTTCTGAAGGTCATAAAGGAACCAAATCTAGTCTGAAATGTCAGCATGAATCTTCCTGGATCTGCATTTCCTTAAACCATGTGGGTTTGAGCAGAACTCAAATGAGATAATTTAATTTTCAGGGTATCGCATTTTTTTCATCACTTTAGCTTTTATCTAGGAAGAAAATAATAAGAGATGGGCTACAGCAAGTTAATTTGTGGAAACATAGGGATAAAAAGCCTGTTGACAGTAAAGTTGAAAAAAGACTGTTTCTCTTTCTAAGAAAGGAGTTCTAGTCGCAAATAATTTCAGATATTTAAACTCTACTTTTTCCAACCCTCGACCTGTTTTCTAAGAGTTTTAAAAAGTTGCCAAAGGAAACAAATATGTATTTTTCATGGAATTTGACATTTTGTGTCCAGCAGTCTGTAAAGGAAAAAAGTCTGCTATCTACTTGAACCTTTTTCCTGCCATGCCAGTCTGATGAGAAAAACTGCATCTTGAAGACAAAAAGAATAGGGAGTTAAAAACAACACAAGAGATTGATTAACACTCTGTTGTTATCTACCAAGTGTCAATAACAAAATGCTACTGAACTCCTGCATTGTTTCCTTCTAAATTTCCAGTCTCACACCTGTCACATCTCAAGATAACTATCCATCACAGAGTCAAAGTGGCAAACAACTGTGTGGTCCCTTGATAAGGAATAGTGACACAATTTGTCTTCTTCTCCTCCCACAGATTGCAACTAATGGGCTAACAGCAGGTTACAATAGCACAAGATGGATTTGAATGACTATCAGTTCGGGAAAGTGAGCACAGCTGCAGAATAGCCTAAAGAAACACTTCAGTTCAGAGGAAAATCTGAAGAAATGTACAAAATGGAAACCTAATCAATCTACTTTAAAAGGATATAATGGTAGTCTTAAAAGTTAGTTATTGCACATATTGGAGGTTTATTTATTGCATGCTTTACCCTGTAAACTATTGCAGAAACCAAGGCATAGCTCCTGCACAGCAAATAATATTACAGTGGAAGAAAGCACAGTACGATAGAGGGTATTAAAGACTACAAAGTCCTGTCTGGGAACACACAGCATTTTCCAAATGGATTCCATGGCACAACATTTAGAAATGTTGAGTTTATGACATGAAAATATGAAATCAAATGTACAAATAATGAAGCAAGGGACTGGGAACAAATTCAGCTCTGGTTCAAAAAAAATTAATTGGAGCTCATTTTATAGAAGGTTAGAACATACATTTTCACAACAATAGGTTATTGAAATTTGTTTAAGCCCTCCTCTTTGTCAAACACCCTCTGCAAAAAATCTGTGCAGATAGATCTATATTCATAACG
This sequence comes from Dasyornis broadbenti, assembly GCA_013397935.1. Lineage (NCBI taxonomy): Eukaryota > Metazoa > Chordata > Aves > Passeriformes > Dasyornithidae > Dasyornis > Dasyornis broadbenti. The sequence continues at coordinate 649,459 of VZRN01003577.1, read as the reverse complement.
TAGAGTGGTGTTTCAATCAGAGAGGCCAAGGAACAATATTAAAATGGATTGAAACATAAAGCACATATCAGTGATTCAAAAGGAAGACAGCTGCTGTGATAGTTATCCACAAGCCAGAAATTATACATGCAGTAAATTCAGTCTTGTGGTTATTCCAAAAAGAAATCCTAGCTCTATAACATAAATACAATCTGATAAATACAGTTTCAAGTTCAGTCAAATGACCTTAACTTGCCACCACAGTGAGACCATGAGCAAAGTCCTAAAACCCAGCCTATCTTCACAGATATTTTTTTAATTCACTCCAAGAGCCAAAGAAGGAGCTACAACAATTGTGCCGGTCCTCATGTCCCGAGCTGAAGCAAGCTGCCTCTGCTCCATTAGGACCACTGCACCCATGATTACATCCAGGCAAGGACATGTCCCTCTGCTCATGTGTAAGGGAGATGCAATGGAGTTAATTTTGAGGAAAGAAGCATGACCTCTGCTAATATGAGAACTTTGTGTTGCTGCTGGATCTTCCCCTGATCCTGTTTTGGTTGCCAGAGTCCTGTTCCACTCTCTTTTCAGCCTGACTTCAATTTAACACCTCCCATTTCAGACAAGGGCTGAATTGAACAGAAGCCAGTAACATCTGGATTGCATTATACTGACATCCATGTAGGAAGGTAGGAAGCTTTAAAAAAAAAAAACAAAAAAAACTGGGATGGCTTCACACCTGAAAATGATTGTCCTTCATTTGCTAGTCACTCCCTCACTCTGATATCTTTTGTTCTCAAACTACCAAAAACTGCAACTGAGAAGGGCTTCCTCAGAGAAAACAACACAGTACAGTTCCCAGAAATATTCTGCTCATGGAGCATGGTCCAGGGCAGAATATTACCAGGCTGCAGAGCTATGAGACAAGCAGACGAGGTTCAGCATGTAACCTGTTGTGAGAAAAATGCATGGGCCTGACTGTTTTAACAGTAAGTAGTGAAGTAAGCTAGCACTTTTGTGAGGCATTATTCAGAGAAAGAATTGGATGACCTTGAAGAGTATAGATAAAGAAATGTGATGAAATTTTATAGTACAAAGTGCAACAGCGTGAACTTAGAGCCTAATAGCAGGAATTTCTGCTATCAGCTGGAGTTCATCAGTTGGAAGTAATGCAGCAGGAGAAAGATTTTGGTAGACTAATTATGTACTGTATGATTATGAGTTTGCAATACCGCAGCAATAAAAAAATTCTAGGTGAGGTATTCCCGTAAAAATGCAGAAGTATGCTCTCCAGCATGTAATGCACACATGAAAATACATTTGAAATAACATGCACAGCTAGGTGACCAGCCAGGTGAAAGGTTCACCAGGGCTGGCACACAGACAGAGGCAGCCTTCTAAGGCAGACAGAGAAACCAGGAGCCTGGCTCATGAGTGGGAATGAAAAGGATCTGGCTTCTTTTAGATTGCAAAACTTGAAGAGGGATATGACTGCAGTCTATAAATACATAAGTAGTAATGAACAACTGCTAGAGAAGGACATTGTTGGCATAAGAACAAATGTGTATAAACTGCAATGAGTAAGTGTGTGCGTGTAATCAGAGGAGTATTCTCAACCATTAGGGGATTCTGCAAACTCTTTCAGTAGGAGTATGGAAGTCTGAAAACTCAACTGCTTTCCAGACAGACATTCTTACCCATCTCCTAAGGTGGCTGCGTGACCTAACCATAAATATCGGTCCAGGAAGTATTTTTCCAGGTATAAATCCAGTAAGCCAGTGCATGAGGGATTGAATCCTCAGCCCTCCTGCCATCACAAACTCGAGCTTCACATCTTTGCCAAGACATTACACTGGGAGCACAGAGACACAAATCAGTTTGCATCCAGTTGTGTTTCACTGGGCAGACAAGGCTGAAGCTGCCCTCCAGGAAGCTTACAAGTTTCAAGACATTTACAAGAAACTTGCAAGATCTGCTAAGGGAAGTAAAGACATATTGGTTTCCTTCCTCAAGCAATTCCCATTTTCCAGCCATATTCCCCCTCTTTTAAGTATTGAACTTCCTGATAGTCTAGAATTACAGCTAAAGTCTAAACTCAATTCAGCTTTAACTGAGTCAAAAACCAACTGGGAAAGGATAAGTTTTGGGTTTTTTTTTCCCTGAGTCCCATTTACTACCCTATTGTCTTCAATCATTCAAGGAGGCTTTATTTCAAATTTCCTTGATGATTGCATGCAAAAGTGATCTTATGATTCAATCCTTTGTCTTATTTTCTACACTTACTCAGGGTAGGACAAAAATGTGACCCAGACAAATTGTGGGAGAAAAAGGAGCCCAGTTTAATTAAAAGTCTCTAGCATTGAAATAAGATCAACAAACACTTTGTGACCTTTGAAAACTATGCAGAATAAAGTTCTACCTTGTCTGGGCAAAGTAATAATATAAGCAGATTGCGTAAGAGCAACTGACTTGTGGGACAAATAAAAGAAACAGCAGCTATGCTCTAGCTCTCAAATCACTATTAATGCTTTGAGTAAGATATGCAGATACCTTTCTGATAAATGGCAGAACCATGTGAAACATGCATCACATAATTTTTGGGTGTATCATGACAATTTGACCACCTGACTTCACTGAAGTTATTTCTACTGCTCCTGATCACGGCAACTTCAGACAGACAGCATTTTTTTATGATATGAAGAAGTCATAAAGAGTTTCTTCCCCTTTTTAAATGTTCATTTTATTCCCCAAAGCGAACAATATTTTTAATTCATATTTAAAAAAAAACAATTTAAAACCTTTCTTACTTCAACTTTGCAAAACTAAAAAAAATGGTATTTTACATCACTGGGGAAGAGAAACATGGTGTCTTAATATAATTCAGTCTTGACTTACACCCTTTGAGAGATCCAGGGCACCAGACCTTAAAGCAATATTTTCTGTTTGTTTGAGCTGTTTCATTGGAGTTTCTTAAGACAGTAAAGACATCAAGATGGTTTCCCAGGCAGAAATCCCTGTCAGAGATGAGTATTCCTGTCTTCTTCTGTGTCCTGGTATCTCAGCTGAGGCAGGAGAAGAGACAGAAAATATATGAAGCCCAGGCAGAATTCACAGTATGGCTATTTAAAGATAACCTACAGAAGTCAATTATATATTTCGGTATATCTAGATAGATATACTGAAATATATCTATAGAAATATATCTGTCTATTTATTGCTACTCGTAACTACTGTGGCTATCTGTCAGACCTTCTTTCTGAAAAACCTCCATATTGTACCCACTATCACTTTTTTCCCTTCCTTTCAGACATTTACACCAGTAGCAATAGCCAGGTGAGCAGTACAGTACAGCCACTACAGACACGAGTTACATTTTACACTTCATTTGCTCAACTCTCTGTTTCATAGACAGGATTAGAAAATTTATATCATAATCTAAGGATCCCATTTTATGTTCCACTTTTCTGAAAAGATGTTTAAAAACATTTTAAGAAGGGATTTTTTAAGTACCAGTAGACCACTGCAGTGTTAAAATTGTTGGTATTGTAGCAATGGAAACCCCAGGAAAGCATCTTCTCTTTCTGTCTGTTTCTCTCTTTAAATTTTATTTATAGCCTTGCAAAATACTTGCATCCACATAACCCGCCCTTGCCGACTTGACAGAAGATTAATGATATCACGGTGTTCTTGAGAACAGAAATGTGTCTACCACCCTGGTGAATAATCTCTCCTTTTGCACATTAGAAGTGAGATGGGAACTGCACTGGAGAAAAAGGACAGTGTGCCATGCAGAATTGGCATGCGAGCAGCTGTCCCCCCACTGCTAATTATGACATGCCAGTCCTGCGATGTTAATCAGCGCTTCCACTCTTATGCCTCCCTGATTATTTGGGACAGAGCCTGGCTCCCCATTGTCAGCTCATAGGATGCTAAACAAATACCCCATATAATGCAAGGAGGGCTGCACTGTCATGAAAAGACACCAAAAGGACAAAAATCTCAAAAATATATTTGGTGTGTGCAGGACGCCCATGGGTAAAATCTGGGATTTGGTCCCAATGGGATTTTTTTTTTACACTGAGAGTCATTTTGTCTAATCTCTTCATACAATTTCCCTGCAATAATACACCTGAAAAGTGTATTTTAAATTGATTTTTTTTTTTNTTTTTTTTTTTTTTAAATCCCTTGTAGTCTTTTAGAATATGGTTTGGTGGGAGTTTTAGGATTTGTTTGTCTGGGAAGGGAAGGAGAATATTCTTGTCTGTTTCTCATATTCTTGTCCCTTTTCCTTGTTACTGGTCCCAGTTTTTTGCTCGTGGATGGTTTCATTAAAAAAAACCCAACTTTTTTCCTGCCCTTTTCTTTTTTGTGAACCTGGTTGCAGTTTATCCCCCTCTCTCTCTCTCATACACACACTTCCTGTGACCTTTTCCTCTCTTATTCTCTCTCTTTTCTTTGTCCACATTGGCAATAGTCTTCAGCTTATGCTCTTTTATGAACCTTCTGCTTCTTGTCATTTAAACTCTCTGGACCTGATTTGCAGCTGTTGTATTCTTCCTACAGCCATTTACACATGTGCGACACAGGTGTAAAATACTACCATTTTCATTTATGCTGCTTGTAAATGTCAGCAAAGGAGAAAGCAGAACCTGTCCTTCAGAGAGTGAATCAGCAGACTTTCAGGAGTGTCAGATACATATGAGCAAAGTCTGTGTGGGTCACCAATTACCCCTATTCCATGCCTGATTTCTCACAAACCCTTATGCTATTGCTTAACCCTCCAGCTCTTTGTTGTTCTCAACAGCTCCTTTAATCCAGATTTTTCTTTAAAAGAGAGGATGTTTCTCTTTGATTTTGGGGATTTTTTTTTTTTTT
>VZRN01003577.1:622158-644553 GCA_013397935.1 Dasyornis broadbenti | reverse complement strand
TTTTTTTTTTTTTTTACAGCATCCAGACCCTTCGACAACTGAGCTAAAAATACCCACTCAGGTATCCACATGTCAAGTTTACCCTCTCAAGCAGCAAACAGCACAAGAGCTACTGGAGATAGAAAGAGAAACCTTACATATATATATTCATTTAATTATCTAAGTTACAGTGCATTTTGCTTATTCCAGAGCTTTCATAAATTCATTGAAACACCTGATGACCTTACAGGATCAGAGGTTTTGGTGACATTCCGACTTTGGGGTCAGATGCACTCTAAAAAAATTCACCCTATTTTTTAATTTCCAAACCGCTTTAAAAATAAACAATTAAAGCAGAAAGGAACAGCTGAACACTTAAGTGCCAAATTCTAGCATCAGATTGTTTTAAGTTCTAGTACAAGCCTTGCTCTTCCATTGCCACTCCTGCTCAAGGTGTGTCACAAGCACAACAGGAAGGCAAGGTCTTTGGGGGGATTCAAGTACGTGGCACCCCACCCTCTGCTCTGGCTCTGGGGAAAAGCAGCTCAAAATAGTTCAGTAAATAAACCCACAGCCCATGAGAAAACCTTACCTGACATGTTATTAGGTCTTTTTGCCACCATTTCATTGTCAAGCTGCTTTAGATATTCAGCTGTTGCACGTTTCACCACAGGCTGATTTGCGAAGATGCTCATTCCCATGTGTGTCCCTGTGATAAATTTTATCAGTGCTCAGCTAGAAGGTTTTCAACCAGACAACTGCACAGTGGCTTTTTATCTGCTGTGGCACAACCCAACCAAAATGCTTTTTTTTTTTTTTTTTAATTAACCTCTTTTATATTGTGGCATTTATGTCTCTAGATGTGGACTCAGCAGCAGTTTTGCTCCCAGAGGAAACTTACACGGAAACAGGGAGCCTAGCCATGAAATAAAAATATTACTGGGATAAAAGAAACACAAATCATAATTTAAAACTATTAACAGCTCTCTGCTTCTAAACAGCAAAAATGTGATAGCTGCTTTCTCCCTTGTCCCTCCAGCAACACTCACATACACAGCTGTCTGAAGTGGCAATGGGATCATTTTCTCTACATTTTAATTTACTCATTTTAAGTAAAAACTGATGTCAGTAACACCTTCATTTAATAGAACTGCTTACCAGATACTGATGAAATTCAAACTTGAAAGACTTTTTTGCCTGTAATCAATGACAGGTTAATATCGATTTTTCTGTCCTATATTTACCTTTTTTTTTTTTTTACATCTTTATATGAATTTGATTTTTAATACTCCTTTAGAAGCTTTCCAATCTATGGCACTTGTCAGAATACATATTTAGTGTTTCTTCAATGGTTTTTAATCATTCTATTTTAGAGTTCATAAATTAAAATATCTTCCTACAAAGCTCCCTGAGGTTTGTCTGCCAACAGAGGTATTTTAAACAGGATGAATAACAACATATAGCAGGTTTCCAGTGTCCATAAGAAAATTTTAAAGATTACCTGCAGGATTAATTTCACTTTTTAAAACTACTTTAGGTTTTTTCTAATTGAAAATAATTCAGTTTAATTTTTTTTTTCAAGTTTGATTTCTTAAAATTTGTCATCCAAGGAAGTATATGGCAAGTAAGGATTTTAAGGATTGCCTCTGGATTTTAAGGCAACATTTATATAGTAAACTCATCACATAGGAAACAACTGTTTAAATAACACCAATTTATTTCTAAGTTGACATAATCCAAATGAAAAAGTTGTTAATGTTATTTTGAGATTCCATCAAATTTGTAAGGGGCTCTTGGGGGATTTTTTAGTGTTTTTGTTGTTGTTGCTGTTCTTATGATTTGTTCAACTGGATTTTTAAATTGGATTCCTCAACTGCCAACTTTTTTCACCTAAGACCTGCTATGGCTCTGAGGTAGTATACCAAAATATATATTCTTCAGGTGCCAATATACATGTGTGTGTATGCATAAATATATTTAACTCAATAAATATTCCTCTAAAACACCTCATTATTTAGCCTAACCTGGATACGAATTTACCCAGTCTACCTCCCATGTTTACCTAAGTGATTAGAAATCTCTCTTGGGCAAACAGTGTAGGTTTTCTAAGCTTCCATGGAAGTTTTTGTAAGTTTACTTTTAGGAGAAAAAGATCATTTTGGCTTCTTATGCTATTAATTTCCTTTTTTTTTTTTTTTTTCTAATTGATAAAATTTTCCTACTCGTCCTTCAAGAGAAACTGGATAAAGAAACGAAAAAAATATTCCCACTGTCCAGATGATTTTGGACCAGCATTCAGTAAGGGATTTCAACTTTTAAAAAGTGGCGCTACTGACTACAAGGGGAATTATCCTGTGCTCAGAGGAAGGCTTATATGTAGATTCCCTGCTGAAGCAGGAGATGCAGTGATCACTATTGTTAGTGGATAGCAAATAACCTACAAATGTTATCCTAATGTCAATGGAAGAAAATCCAAAATTAGGAATCTTGCTGGAAAATACAAGAAGGATGTCTTTTTTAAATTTCAGTACACTTGTTTGGGGATAGGTGCTTTAGAAACAGAGTCTTAGCTGATTCAGTTGATTTTTGATGCATGGCAACCTGGAGTAATTTCTATTTTCCTATCTAGTGAAAGTAAGGCCATACACCATGGTGATGAACAAAACCTTAAACAAAACAAAATATCTCTAAATTAACACCAGATTGAACAAATAAAACATGGGGGCTTCCTGTTCAAAATATGTTCCAGCAGGAATTGTGGGGAAATGTGAACTTATATAGTAATGAACTCATGGTACAAAAGTGGGACTTACCACAATTCAATCTCTAAACAATAGCATTTTTTGTGGGCTTGATCCTCAGAGCTGCTGGGCACTTTAGACAATTTCCATTTGACTTCTAGGGGACAAAAAAATAGTCAGCACTTCACGGGACTGAGCCACATGTTTAGAATGAGTACACTAGAGGCAGCCAGGAGATCTAGCCGGAAATGCTGACTACGTCTTCTTAGCCACAGCAAAACCTTGGGTATTTAGACCTTGAATGCTAAGCTTATTGTGAGCTTGGAGAACTTAAAGTATTCATGGAAATCAGCCTGGAAACCTTCCCTGAATTCACCTTCAGTTGCCACCAATTTAAATTATTTAAGTAGTTTAAGATACTCTTGAATAATTATGGACAATTAGTGAATATGGGCCGAATCTGAAACCTTTGCCTATTCTGTTCATCAATAAAATGCTCAACATGCCTCAATGGAAGAAAACAGGGCAATCTGTACCTTACAACAGCTTTGTTTGTTTGTACCCTTTGGCAATGGATTTTTTTAATAAGCTTGAGCCTAACAACCCTTGTAAGTTGTAATAGAAAAGTATTAAATGTCCCTAAACAGTGCCCTTAGGGGAGGAAACAAAATTTCAATAGATATTATTTGTAAAGTCTTCAAAATAGGCACAAAAACTTTCTCTTTTTTGTGTTCAGCATCTAAAAGGTGTAGTATCTATGAGCTGGAAAGGAGTATTTCACAAATTTGGGACTCTGTCATCTAATTCAGGCCCCAGTTATGCTGTTTTTCCTCTGGAAATCAATAGGAATTCTGCAGATCCCAAAATCAGATCCGTATTATCTTAATATTGTAATTATAATCTGGCATGGATTCAATGATCACTATGGATGCCTTCCAACTTGAGCTGTTCTGTAATTCCATGTCCCCTATGAATATTATGATGATGATAAGGATGCTGATTATGATGCTAATCCATAATCTTGCTGTTGTTGATGAAAAGCAGCAAGATTTTTTGTCTTCTAGTCAACAATGAAATATGTAAAACGTGAAAAACACTTACATTTCCAAGCATGATGTACTACTACATGAGAGCAGAAGGGTCCACTAGAAACCCTGTTAGGATTATTATATTTAATTCAGAAAACAGTAGGATAATATGAATGATAAGAGTGTTATGAACTGTAGTAATAAATGACAGGCATATATGAGTCCTACTTTCAGAAATATTTTGATATTTAGCCCGCTGATGTTGGTAAAGCACTTGAGTGATGCTTGAATATTAGAGATAAAGGAATGTAAAATATTGTAGTTGAATGTCAGATATGGCTGAAATGCAGAACAAACAAAACACAGAAGATTTGCCCTATATTTGCCCCTCAATGTGCATTCATCTATTTGTGGAATATTTATATTATTCTTATTAATATACATGTGGGAGATTTCTCCTAGAGTGGTTATTTGCAAACCATCTACAGCCTGTGATTTCTAATGCCTAGAAAAACATCAGAGAACAAAATTGCAATACATTGAATTCATGGCTTTTGATAAAATTTTTCTAGCTATGCAGCACAAGGTCTTCAAGTACATACAGTATCTCAGATGCACCCTCTTAAAAAATAGCAGTATATTATAAACAAATGCAGCTGTGTTTGGAGCCCCTTCTGAGCTGCATATGAAGTCTATAAAGAACCATCTTTCACTTCTTGAAAATTACAATGCTAATTAAAAACTGCCTTGTTGATTTCTGGTTGCATTAATAAATGAGGAAGACTTTATTCCTCTGAAATGGTTTTCTGAGAGATGGCATATATGCTTTTTTTCACAACAGGATCCAGATAGAAGACTCTGAAATTATTGTCTATCTTCCAATACTTCTTTGTTGTTACTTCCAAGATTTTCTTTCCAGTTCAGGACCTTGCAACTTCTAAAACTTTTCAGCAGCATTATAAAGATAAACAGATTGATTCCAGATTGTCTGCCAGTCATGCTACATCCTGTGTTAAAACTGGTGATACATGGATGAGAAGAGATGCAGGTAGAACCTAAAACACATATGGTCAACATATATTGTATTCACAGGAGTGAATTCAAAATTCAGTAAAACACTCTTGCCTTTTGAATCTATTGGCTTAAACTGCATGCTCTCCCTTACTGAAAATATAACATAACCCTTTTTACCTGTGTTTTTCTCACTGCAAACGATGAAGGATAGAAATAATTTTAAGAAATGACAGAACATGGGAACTGGTGATGAGGGGTGTTACTGTGGAAAGTATTTATCAGGTGTCTCATCACTCAGTCCTAACCAAATAGATCCAGTCCTCAGAAAGTCACCTGCAGTCACCAGCACTGACTAGATGGGATGTGAGATCTCACAGTTTCACCAAAACAAGTGATCTTGGGATCTCACGGCTTAAGAGAACTATCACCTGTCTTGGCCGTTAGCACCACGATCCATTCAGTTCACAGTCCGCCCAGCTCCATCGCGTTAACTTTACAATTGCTTTTCATAAACTGGTGTAAATTTTTATATGACTGCTTGTATCTTAGTCAAAAGTCATACCATTTTAAAAAATATTATTGTATTCAAAGCAGCAGTATTTGAAAGAATGACTTTTGAATACCTCCTCTGATTTTGATAGCTCCAAGTGATCATACCAAGTGATCTTCTTTCACCAATACAAGGAAATGGAGGAGCATGGAGATTAGGAATCCTAACTTTTGCACAAAATCTATATATGAAGTGAATATCTACCTCAATTAAACTACTAAGATATCTTCTGCCTCATTATTTGGACCACAATCATACTTTCTGAACTCAAAATCATCCACTGTGACAATCTGAGTTCATTTTTGAAAGTCCATATCATGATCACACATGAGTAAAACACCATCAAGCTGATGGTGAAGGTAACAAATATGATGACTATAATGTCTGCAATAATTGATATTTGTGGGAGATAAATAAAAACTTTGTTTCTAAGCTAGAGTTTACAAAGTTCACTCTAAAAAATGTGCACAACATTAGACTGCTTCGTCACGTGGAAAAGGTTCATTCACATTTTGCACATATGTTTGCACATTTGCTTTGTTAAAACGAATGATGATATCATTCACCTACAGCAAGATAAAACTCATCTGTACGGCAAACAGCTCCTTTTGTCTTAAATCACCCATGACCCCTCTGAATACATTTCTCTTTTTTGAAGGCTGTTCTCTCTTCAGATCCATAGTTCCAACATTTCAACTCATTAAATTAACTTCTCCAGTGCAGCAGAGGAGGCCAAATTTTATTATCCTTGCCTTAACGTCCATGAAGGGAGTTCACGACAAATACAAGATGTACACTACCACATCCACAACACTTGTCTAGACAATGGGATGGGCACCCAAACCTCATTGGGTCTTTCTATTCCTTGCAGGTCATGTCTGAGTCCAGGAAAATTTAAACAATCCCAAAACAGAAAGTCTCATCACCACCATAACTAGGTAGGTATGTAGCTCCGAATGTGCCAAGCATAGAACATACTAGGAGGGACAGTTCAGCTACCAGAGACCAGGCTGGATTCTCCAAAGTGGTGGAGGAAGGGGGTTTTTTCCGTGAATCTTGGGACCTGATTGCAACTTGTAGAAGAGCTCAATCTGTTCACTTTAGGATTGAAGGAGTGCAGGGGAGGAATAGAGCTCGGAAAACCAGAGTGAATTCTTACAGTGACACATAGATGACAGAGAACTAGTAGGTAATAAGTCAAACTTTACAATGATAAGATTTTTCCTGAGTTATCATTAAACATGCTAAGAAACCTAGTGAAAATTTCCTTCTTTTACTTTTGCACAGAACTAATCTACCTCTCTGTACAGAAATTCTTGACTGCAAGGATTTTGTTAGCAAAGGTTTTGAATGCCACAGTTCAAAATAGCCACTGTCTCTCTGTATGAAGGATGAAGGCAAACACCAAAACCATGTGGGCAGTATTTTGAGATAAATCTTGACTTTTTATGGAACTCGTACCTGTCTGTAGTAAAGATAGTCACACTGACAATCCATTTGTAGTGATTTCTGGCTCTCAGAGACTCAGAATTCATTTGAGATTTCAGGCCCCTGCCATGATCACTGAATTTGATTGCTACCAGCTAATGAAATTTTTTCCAGTCAGTTCCATTTCAACCTGAAGTACACAGGTTTTGGGTTGTTTTGTTTGATGTTTTGGTTTGGTTTTCCTCTTTGTGTTTCAAATGGAGCTAAAGTTAACATAATCAAACTTTGTTTAAGCGCTTCTGTTTGCCAAGACAACATTTCTCAGTGCACCAAATCCCCAGTACTTTCATACCAGAATCTATGCCACTGACAGTGTCACACTAGCATTAAAAAACTGGATGAAATTTTGTTTTACCAGATATGTTTTTAATAGGTTTTGTAAGAACGTATTTTTATAAATATGTTTGAATACCAATAAAATAGTTGTTGAAGATCTTAAGTATTTAGGCTATCAGAGACTTTTCCATAGCATTAGTAAAAGTAGACTAAGGTTTAGGCCTTCACCGTATGAATTCCAGGATTCCTACGACTGTTTTGCACTGACTGTGTGTCATTGAAATATTCTTCTTCGCTTTCCGATGGTGAAAACCGAACACAGAGTTCTCAAAAGTCAACTATTTGAACTCTGAACAGCATGACCCAAGCAAAAGATATGAAACACAGAGCCAAGGCAATATTTATTTTTCCTTCTTTCGTAATTGTCAATCATTCTGTTCACCAGAAATTTCCAAATATAGAATTATTTTCTCTAGTACCCACCACCTTTTGTCCAGCAAGACAAATTTCTCTCCCGATAGCAATATTAAAGAGAAATGTAATCGTGGCATGTGGCATCAAGTCCCTACTTCATTTTTATTTTCTTTTATGTTGCTGTCCATACACATCCTGGTATTCAACTAAATCATTGACAGAGCAATTAAAACACTTTCAGATAGGGTAAAAGATATCCCATATGGATGAAAATCTTAAAACATGTGCTCTTTAGTGCAGTACCTCTGCCTGTTGCTGTACTCTCTGCAACCATATTTATGAACCACAGCCAAATTTTTCTACGCTCACTAATCAGCTGGAGAGTTTAGGTTTTCAGATGCCCAGCTTGAGGCAATTAAAGGTGAGCAATTCCTTGCCTAAGAGAGCAAATATCTTGAGCTCAGTTCCCAAAAAATTAAAATGTGTAATGTCATTTTAGTTTCTTGCAACTTCTGAGCCCTTAGTTGAATCTGGTGTGGAATTTTGGGGAATCTTCTACAGAGAGAAAAAGTGACAAAGAGAGAAACATTTCTCTTCTTTCAAGGAACAAATCCATTCCCTTTCTTGTCACTGCTTTGCCTCCCTGTTTCTCTAACACGCTCAGGACATACTTACGCAAGCTGTATGTCCCCCCTTCAACATGGGATGCCAGATCTTTCCTTGTGGTGATTAATGGCATGGGCTCCACAAGATGGTGTTAAGCGAAGACATTTTATTGAAAATCCAGGGTTCTTAAACTGTTACATTGTTATGAGTTTACATACTTGTGAGGCACAACAAATGTGTTTAACCAACCACCATAAACCACGACAGGAACATGCTTCAGGTGTAACCAATCACTGACCCCCACAGTGTCAGCACTTATTGGTTCTAACACTTGTTTTCCAGTTATGTAACTTGTTTTTCACCTCTAGCTTAGCTGAGTCATTCCCAATGCTCTCTGGTTTGCCGAAGTAGCAGAAGTGAGCAAGGATTTTACAAGGTCAACAAGGCCCTCACTTTGCAAGGCCTTTCTGCTCCGCAACATTTCCTGTCCACCCAGGCCATGGAGAGAGGTAAGGTTCTTCAACAGCACCTTTAACAGAACTCCTCTGCACCTTCCTCAACCCTTGCCACCTGCTGTGGCTTTGAGTGTCTTCAGTGCCCCACACAGAAGCACCAGTGAAAGGAAGGCATACAAAACTGAGCACAGGGAAGAGACTTTTTGTTTTTTTTTTTTTTTTTTTTGGTCTCTAAATTTAGAAAAAAAAAAAATTACTTTGAAAAGTTGATGTTCATTTAAAACCAAAAGAAAATGTAATGTTTGGGCTGATCTATTTTAGTTTGTTTTTTCACCACCTTTACAGTAGTTTTTTTAACAATGACTACTGTAGTACAGTGGAGAAAGAAGAATGACAAATGTTTTGTGGAAGCATAAAAACATCAGACAAGAAAAATATTATATTAAGACAACTACTCACTTCAAAAAAGATATGAAATAATGTTACACTTTGGGAGGTGGAAACCCTCAGGCTTTTTTTTCTACAATGTGATCCTTTTTGTCTTCAAGTCTAGTCTCAAAGACTAGCTGTTTCCTCCATGTCTTTCTCCTGAGAGCATTAAGATCTAATAAAATGATTCTAGTGTATCTCAATAGAGAAGATTCAGCTGTTTGTCTTGCATGTTTTAAAAATCCTCTGAGCTCAAGGAAAAAAAAAAAAAGGCTTTTTTTTTTTTTCTAAATCTGATCGTTGCTCAGAGCTGATTTGAAGCTCAGGCACTGAAGCAGTCAAATCAGCCTGAACTCTGACTCAAAATCTACTTTCTGCCAAAGTGGCTGGTTCTGCGCTCTAAGGTCAGGAAGGATTTTTATCTCAGAAGTTTATAACAACAAAGCATTTTTAATATAGTGACATAAAAACTGACATGTTAAGAAGGAAAGAAATTAAGTCGAGAGTGACCAGTGTATCCCAGGTGTGCCAGGCTGCTAACCGCAATGGACCACTAGGATTCCAGACAAGAGATTTCATGTCTCTTGAATAATCATTTGCACTCTCTGCTACAATGGATAATGTGATTTTCCTGAAATTCAAACTGTTTAACAAAAAATGTTCCTTGAAAGTTATGTGTTACTGGTTATTCTTTGTCACTGCAAACAATCCTGGGTGGCTTGATAATTTTTGGCTCCTGCTGTCACAGGTGACAGCTAATGGATTATGCTGCTGGGAAGACCACTTTTCACAAATGTCAGATTTTTTGACTGTGATGCTTTCAGCGAGAAAAAATCTCTTCCCTGCCCAGAACTTTAAATACTACTGGAAAATAAAATACAGAGCGAAGGCTTTGGAGCAAATTTTCTTTGTTAACTGATATGGAATTTAGTATAAGAGAACATCAGAAAAGAATTAAATACATACTTTAAAAACAACAAAGAATATCTTGGCTGTGAAAATTACAAATGCATGCCTTGAAAGCTATCTACTGAGTTCAAAACTTTATATTCTTTCTTGACATGTGGCTACTGGACTTTGATAAGAGAAATCACAAGGGGCCTTTCTACAAATAAGATACTTTTGCATTAACAATTTATTGAGTCAAGACCTTTCCATCACAAACAAGAGTCTATTTGCTGTACCTGTTGGAATCCAAAAGAATAATGCAGGTGATGCCTTTGAAACTGAAATGTGCTTATTAACGCCGTATCACAAAGTCAGTGAGTGTTGTTAGTGAGAAATGACAGTGTATGGCTCAACTGCACATACTCCACTGCTGTCAAATTGCTCAGTATAAATACATCAGGTAAAATGGGCACCCAGCTAAGTGGATTCTTTGATTTGATTGGACTTTCACTGTCTGTTATTTCTGAGGGGTTTTTTTGCAACATGATCCAAAGCTTATTAAAGTCAGCAGAAATGCACCCCTTGATTTCCATCCAGCCTCAGGAGCCAATGAAATGAAAGCATCATACAAACACATCTATGGGCTCTGATCCAAATAATAGTCCAGTAAATTATACTAATTGATCTTTTCAATTGCTTACCTAATTTGGCAAGAGGATTGATTACTATTTGCGTTTACGATAAATCTCCTGTGCAAATGGTCAGCAACTTTTTGATTAATCCTTTTCTGAGAAGAAAAACAAAAACTGTTATCCATTTTCACGACTGCAATTAGTCAAAATTCTGGGGACTTGCAGATTATTCCAGCTTGGAAGAGAATCACTCTGATTCTTGGCAAACAGTTCACACTCTGATTCCTCCTAGATTAATAGAAGTGAAAGAAGACACTTTGCTCAAAAGTGTAAACTCAGTCTTAAGACAGAAGTAGCCCAAAAGTTTCCTCTGCACCTGGAATGGTACAATACCACCATGACCAGGCCATGTAATATATTTTTGGTGCTTTTTTTTGTTTCTGTGGTCTCTATGATGAAAATCAAGAAAAGTAGACCATTTTCCCCACCAGGGTCAGAGAAGTTATACATAACATCACATATCTGTCAAATTTGAAACTAACAAATATATTTTAATTCTAATAGCTTTTTGGTGGTTTCTTTGGTTTCTTGGGCCATTCTGGATCTGAGAAGTATCTTCATTCATTCTCTTTCTCTTTCATTAAAATTGCTTTGCTTTCATAAAAAAAAGGAAAAAAAGAGAGAGAGGAACAAAAACCACACCCCTGGAGACTCTGACATTTTTGCTCAATTTAAAGTCTTGTTTTCTATCAAGCACCTGTTCTCCATCATTCAGAGTAAGATCTTTCAGAATTACATACTAAATTATATTCTAGATTTAAATAACTTTTGAGACGATTGCACTGGTTATTACCTTGTTAAAAAAAAATACAAAAAACAAAAGGAAAACAAGCAAACAAAACACCAAACAAACAAAAAAAATAAAACCAAATCAACCAACCAAACCCCAAACAAACAAAAAAAAAACCAAATGAAAATCCCAACCAAACAAAATTTTAAAAAAGCCACAAAAAACCTACCAAAAAAACAAAAAAACCCCAACAACAGGATAAAAAAAAGCTTTAAAGAACAATAAAAGAACAATTTGTAAGCTCTGTTTTGAAATGTGCAAATAGTGCTGTCAGTTGGTAAGGGTTTCTTTTTTTCATGTTGAACATTTACATTTTCCAACTGCAGTTTTCCAACTGCAGTTTTAGAACATTTCACTGCATGCTGCTATCAATCATCCTTACCCTAGAAATATACTGTACATTAGTAATGCTTAATTGGCATATTTAAAGTAAATAGCTACTTAGTTTTGCTGTAAAATCTTTGGGAAAAATTTTATGATACCACATGGCATTTTTTGTTCCAAAAGCAAATAGTCAAGTCTTGAGTGTTAACTCTGCTAGGAGACAATTAGGAGAATTGAAATACTTGGCTTGCCAAGCTACCATACAGCTAAATACAGGACATTGGGATATTGCCTGCCAATTAAATAAATGTGTCTCCTATTGTATGGTGTTACCTTATTTGGTAATTAAGAAGAAAAGGTTAGATGTAAAAGAAAAATAATGATTGAACAATCTTCGACATGACCCATGGAAAAAGAGAAAATAAACATTTATAAAAATCAGGAATTAAAAAAAAAAGAGAGATGAAAGAGAGGCAGTGAGACAGTAAGAATAGCAAGCAGGAGAGCAAGAGGAGAATAACAATGGCATGAGGCCAGATCCTGCTCCCTGTTACACGCAGGCAGCATCGCAGACTGAAACTGCATGGGTGTAACAGAGAGCAGAGCATGCTTCCCAAAATACTGCTTGTTTATATCAATTCCCAAAGGTCTATTTCCACATCAGGTATAAAAACCATCTTCTCCACATGCAATTTCTGCATTTCCTTCTGTGTAACCATAGAGAAGGAAGTTTGCTATAAAGAAGAAATGTGGAATGAATTTTTTAGAAGCATATAGCCAGTCCGCCATCTTTAACTAGACAGATTTTGGCCTGATTCTCCCGTATGATGTCTTGTAACTGTGCCACAGTCTTTCTCTCTGCCTAACAAGTTTCCCTGCCACTCTCGTCCATGCTTCCAGATAAAGGAGAGGATGCAAGGCACATGCCACACTGTGCACTGGCAGTCAGACCGCTGCACGACTGGCAAAACGCGAATGGCACTCTCCCGACTAAAGTGGTACGTGGTGTTTCATTTACATTTGCCAGCTGGCTAATAGTAGCCAAATGTTTGTTGCAAAGAGGGAGTGAGAGAGAAAAATAGCCATATCCTTTGGCACACAGAATAATAATAATCCTCCTCCAGAACAGGCTGGCAGTGCTCGAGCCAGAGCCATCTTTCCGACTCTGAGACACTATTAGATTCTCCACCCTTCTCTTCTAAATTCTGCAGCAGATTGTTTGGGCTGGAGAGAGATGGAGACAAGAGGTCCCATCTGGTACCAGTTCCTTATTTCTTTGTAGCTCTATTATAGCTCCAGGTCTTTTCACAGTTCATTCAGGAGACAAGGGGAAGAGTTGGGTGAGGTCCCAGGTATTATCCAGGCTAGTCATATTTTTATTTTCCTCTTATATTTCCGTTTTCCTCTTTCCTTTCAGATTGACAGAATAGGCATCTGCTCTCCTGCATTCGCAGCTCTATAGTGCAGACCTGTCAATAGTTTCCACACTTGCTGAGATTATTTTATGGGCAAGACATTATACAGGGCTAGGCAGAGCTGGTGTGAAAAATAACTTTTACATTGCTTTTTTTCCACACCCCTCACCCATGACTATGTGCCTTGTTTTTTTCATAAGAGCTAGAACAAAACTTTTCATTCTTTTCTATTTCTAAGCGTGCCTTTTCCAACAATTTGCCTTCACAGAGGACTAACTGCATGTCTCCAACACCTTAATTTCAGACACAGATTCTGCCAAATGGCAGTCAATTTCTCCTGCTTTGTTGGATGACAGTAATTTTTGTTCTGCAGGTCTGTGTTTCAATACCATGTGTTACCCCACAGGCAGAGATGATGAAGTAGACTTGCAAGATGCCCATGTAAATACTGATCGGCTTCTTCATCCCTGTGTTCACGAACTGACATTCACTGGGTGAATCCAGAGTCTCAGCAACACTGAATCCTGTCACTGCAATTTGACAAGAAATGTCAGCAGAGAAAAAAACCCTTCCTGAGGAACACTCCAGTTCAGACAGTGAGATGTGGGCTTGCAGGCTCTGCTGGGAAGGCAAGAGCCAAACACCACTATCTCAGATTTCTGTCTCAGCTTTCACAGATGAGCTCACAGATGCGGGTAGATGCCGATGAGTTTCTAGGCTCAATGCTCTCTTTTCTCATTATTTCCTCCATTTCAATGAGCTGAGGGAGTCTTACTGTTCAGAGGAAGATGCTAGACACAGACAGGGAATTAGCAGGACTGAATGTCAGATTACTTGTTGGGCTAGAGGTGTTGAATTTGGCATGTAGTCCCCTTTCCAGACCAAAGAGCTGGAAGGGAGAAAACCTGGATGGTTCCTCAGCCTGCTTCTTAGTTTTTGTTTCTGCTTAAAATTGCTTTGTGGGGGGGGAAACAATGGTCAGAACCTATTTAATGCAGCAGTATTTAATTACAGCAAGGCGTAGCTTCAGTCTGATTTCTTTGGCAGTTAATATTGTGCGCTAATTATTCATAAAGGTCCTGAAACATCACTTAGATACATTTAAATTAAAAGATGAAAGGCTGACAGCATATTTTATGAACAGGAAATCTAAAACTTTATCCTTCTCTCACAACTGTATCCTTGAAAAGTAGAGGTTTAATTATTTATGAGCTCTATAACAAATATTTTGGAAGAGCAATCCATTGCTGCAGGAAAGAAGGAAATAGAAACAAAATAAACACAATTATGTTACAATTCAAGGAACTAATCTGAAAGATTCTGAGTGCATTCTGAGTAAAACTGAATGTCCTAAGGATTTGTTGGATTGGACAGCACTTGAAGTTGTTTACCACACTGAAAGATCAGAGTCCAAAAACATATTAAACCAATTTTTTTTTTTTTATCTGAATTCGCAAAAGTTTACTTTGGACCCACAATAATTTCCCCTTAACTGAGTGTTCAGCTGCATGTGTGACTGCCTAAAAGAGGGAGTTCAATGATGACAAAAAATTCAGGTTTTCAAGTTCATGCTTTACCTTATTTTTAGCTATATAAGATGTGAAGAAGAAAAAAGAAAAAGGTCTTTATTGTGGTGTTAATTTACAGCTTGCAAGTGATTACGCCTTATCAAAATCTTGGAGGGTGGTGAGAGAAGTAATAAATACGTTGATTAAATTTAGGGTGCATACACCTTGATTCATGGCTAAATTTGCCCTGTTAAGTGACTAGCATTGATTTGCATGTGGCTTTAGTGCTGATATTTAATTTTGAACTTAAATGTCAATTAAACAATCACTGACCATCCACAAGTGTTATTTTGATTATTAAATTGAAATACGTTATGAATACTAAGAAACATAAATACCATGCAAATGGTAAGAGAAAGAAGAGGTAAGAGAAGGGAATGAATCTACATTTGTCTCCCAAGCCTCTGATTTGTAGGCATTTTTCCAGTATGCCTAATATTCCATAGAACATATCCAATCTAATATATCTAAGAATGTTTTTGAAGTAAGAATGCCAGCTATTGATTATTGAGTCTACTGTAATGCTGTAACCCCACTGAGATAAAACATTGCTGGAAAGTAATAAAAGTTAGAGGGCACCTGGCTTTTGCAGGAAACAAAGGAAAAGCATGACTTCTGCTGCTATCTGATTTAAATCGACCTCTTAAAAGCAATGTTTTGAACGTCTTTTTTGGGGGGAAGTGTGAAAGATCTCTGGGGAGAGCAGAGAAAGTGAAAAGCAAGTATAAATAACTCTTATGCTCAAAGAAAGTGAATGTCTTGTAACTGTATGATAAATATACATAATTTAAAATAATTTCATTATATCTGAAGAATTATTTTCTACAAATATCTACTGGATTAGAAAAAACTATATTGAGTTATTTCACTCCAAATAAAATTTTATGATAAGAAGCTTATTGGAGAAAATACTTCTTATTTTGATCAACCTGAATTCATAAATCCCTCCTTATCACACCTTAAAATTGGTGAAGGGTAAAAATTATTCTTTCTATTGCAAAAATGTATTTTTTTCTGGAAAGAGGTATGTTTGTGCAAATTGACATAAAATGCTGATATTAAAATAAATAGTTAAAATTAAGTGTTTTGATGTAGCTGTTGGAAACTTTCAAAATGTATTCAGATCAAAACAAACATTTGTTTTGCTACAGAAATTTGTTACCATGGAGCTGATCTTTTTAATAATATTTAATATCGACAGCCTTCTTTTTTTTTTTCCACTGCTCCCTCTCACTCAGGATGGTACATGCTCAATGCCTTGAAATACCCAGAGACATCAAGTGTGCCAAAGTAGGCTAAATTGCAGAAAAGGACCTTCACAGAAGGGGTGTGAGGCAGGAGTACAATTGTCTAAACTGCCCCTAATTGCTCAGCAGATAGAGCAGACCTATATTTCAGTGCACACAAACACATCTTAGCTCTAGCACATCTGATCTATTCTTGCCTCTAGCCTCTGTCAGGGAGATTTGCTAACTGTATCCTATGGGAAAAATCATATGAGTTTGACTTAGCTCCAGCTCTGACAACCGGGATTCCCTGCAGTCACAACTCCTGTCACTCAAGTCCAGCACTCTGCCCTAAAGAAAAGATTCACATCTTGCAGAAGTATGAAAATTGCTGACTGATTAAGTTCAAACCTTAAATGGTACCCAGAGAGACAGTTAGCAATGCAAAGTGAGTGGTAAAGCATATATCAAAGGCAGGTGCATTAATCCTATTATTTCAGATGGACAACTGAAGGCAGAAAGGAAAAACAGGTTTCCAGCAATGGAAAGCCAATTCCTCAAACCTTAATTACCTTTTCTAGACAGTGTCTTATTTAGGTCCTTGTTTAGAATAGCTGTTAAAACAGTTGTGTTGGTGAAACGCCATGGAGACATGTTGGACTAAGCTAGTAGTTCAGATTGTCTCTCTGTGTAGTGATGAACTGACAACTGAAAGTTAATGAAAATTTAAAGTTAGCATTGTGCTTCAGGTGGAATCTATTTCACCTCTAGGAATGGTCCATGAAGTAGTTTTCAGAGGGGTAATAGCTTTTCTACAAATTTCCCTCTCTTTCTCTGAAATACTCAACATTTTGCTCTAATGCAGTGGTCACCAGGAGTTCCCTAAGCAGCAGTTAATTCATAGGCTTAATATTTTCCTAGGTTTGTTAGTTAGTTAGTTTGTTTGTTTTTATTTTTTACAGCATATCTTTTAATCCATTTCAAGTGATCAGGTACCTGTATGCATCTTTTCTAAACCCAACAAGGTTATGGTGTTCTGTTGGTTTTTCTTAAGCGAGATAACAGGAATAGTCTCAGAATTTTGCTGCAGCTATAACCAGACACTCCTATTAGCTGAGTGTTTTAAACCCTGATTTGCATAGGTTTTCAGATCTTTCCAGACTTCAGTTGTGTAACATCAGTCCTTAAGTGACTCTACAGTAGTGTCTGGTGCAGCTGTTAGGATCATTAGGATTTCAAATATATTTCCAAATTAAAGCAAGAAAAAGATTTAAAGAGAAAAAAATCTTGGCCTAATTAAGAAGAGTGAACTAGATTTAACGATGAACAATTTATTGGCAGTTAATAGAGCTCATATATGGTAGCCAGGAGCTAGATAATTTATCATTCGAAAGAATCTCCATTACACATAAAATCCCTTCTCTCCTGATACAGTTAGAAACTGCACTTCACAATTACCATTTTTATAAGCCTGAGTCACTGGCAAATGAAGCTGTATTTCACAGAATAGCAGCAAAATTTGTAGGTGCTGTGAATATTTAAATATGCAGGATTCAAGTTCTTTGTCAAGCAGTTTATTTCTTCTTCAGTCAATGAGCCTTTGCAATCATGAACTTGATTTCCAAAGCTTCATAGTCCAGCCACTAGCAATTTTATTATGCATCTGGAAAACTCCTTAAAATGCTTCTGGTTAATGCAGTCAATAAAGTATATGGTAGAAAGTGCTCTGTAGGAAATATGCCCCAGATATTTCAGCACCCTGTGTTTGCACAAGAGGCAAACTGCTGCTCTCATGATCAAGTGGCCAACTCCACCAAGCCAGTGGGAATGGTGCTTGTGTCATCCAGGATGGGTTATGGCAAGAATTAATTTGGCTTCCTGTTTTGCCCTTAGGATTCAGAAGTGGAGGAATTTGTGCTCCATACACTGTCATTAAGATATGCGGATGTATCGATGTTGCTGAATCCACGCGTGAGGCTATCTGTTGGCAACCATACAGAGCCAGACTTGAGCCTTTTTTTCTGGCAAGCAGGAGTTCTGAATGTAGCACATTTTCCATCATTGTTTCTTCAGGCACTGTTCCCCTTCAGGTAAGGGAGAAGATAATTTCTGTCTGCAATGAGGTAACCTATATACAGCAGTGCTGAAAGCAGCAATTTTGTCCTCTTTGGATTTTTGGAGGCAATGCTGAGGACAGCAAAATAACTGATCAGCTTGATGAGTGGAGGCATTCTCCCCCACTCACAGGGAACAGGAGAAGATGGGCTACCTTGAAGTAAACTGCATTTCCTGATAAAGATATCAACTCCAATGCGGACATTGCTTCAGCACTTAAAGGAGATTTGGGGCAGCTCAAAGTTCACTTTAGTTGGAAAGCCCGGATGATCAGGACACGCAAGACCTTTTTTTGGCTGCTACTCTGATTCTGTTTCCTTTCAAGAAGATCTTTGAGATCTGTAAGTGCAAATGTGCAATGCCATTGCTCTTGATGGTGAGAGGGATACAAAATTTAGCAGCATGAAATCTAGGACCAGGCCTAGGATCAGTGAGTGGATTGAGCCATTTTTAAAGAGACGGGTTCAAAATTGCAAGAAATTTTTCATAAGATCATTTAAAAGCTCTCCTGATAGTTGATTTCTTGCTTGCTCAGAGACCACAGTCTAGCAAATTCAGCAAGGGTAACCTGGTGCCATCGTCAATCAGTAAGAACATTTGCAGAACTACATCAAGAAAACCAACAGAAGGTGAGAAGAAAGTCCCATGCACAGAGAAACAGCCAGATAATGACAGTTTCTTCATATCATCTAATGGGAAGAGTGAAACACACCTGCCAAGTACAGGCTTTTGGTCCCCAACATTAATGGAAGGTCATTGACGCAATGGAGTCTGTCTTCATGGAGATCTTCAGATTTGGGGCACCTGCACTGGCACCTTTTTTTTAGAAAGTACAAGATGAAGACCAGAAGGGCAAAAGCTTCTTGGGCCACCTCAGTGCTTCTTGGGCACTTCACCAACCACCATATTCTTCATAATTTGTATGAACTCACGTTAGCGTCTCTACAAAGAAACTGTTCAACTAACACAGTCTCCTTCATGGAGACATATTTTTGACCTACAGTCCTGCGATAACTCTTTGAGTACGGTAAGTATCTCATCACCCCTGTCACATCTGCAGTACAAAAAAAAATAAGATTTCTTGGAGAAGAGCTTAGGTATATAGGCTCCTAAGCATCTGAAATGTCACCTTTCTATCAGCTGTTTGGTACTTAAAAGGAGGTTTGCAAGACTGAACTGTATTTTAAACATCTTTTCCATTATTATACTTGGGGGAAAAAATATTCTTTAAATCAAAAGAAAATAAAATTTTTCTTCATTGAAGTCTAATCTTTAAAAAATTAATATCTGTCAACAGGCTGCAAGATTGTTTTCAAACAGTAACAATTCTAACTTTCTCTGTTATACAGTACCGGAAGAATACATATTTTAAAGGTCTAACGTAATCAGAGATAATTAATCTAATCAAGGTAATAATGAACAGCTGCATCAATCTGCACAGAGATGACTGGTGCAAAAAATGAGGTGAACATGGGACAGCCACAAAAGCAGTCACTGACAGCAGCAGCCCATGAAAATTCAGATCTTGAGAGATTATCCAAATCTAGATTTTCAAACAGGCTGTGTCTTCCCCTTTCCTCTAAATTTAAAGATCTCATTCTTTTAATATATAATTTTACAATAATTTGTGAAAATGATGAGCAATGTAGAATGCAATCAATCATTCATACTTCTGAATGGCAACCCAAAAATAGCAATGCTGTTCTGCAACTTTGTCAAGAACTGCTGCTGACATCATGTTCGTCCTGCCATACTGGTGAACTTTTTGCCTCATCAGCAACTAAAATAAACCTTTACTTCACAAAAGCTTTACATTTAATTGTGAGTTTCAGCCATTTGCAGAAAGTGAGGCAGAAAATATGATTTGCAAAATTATCACAAGCCTGTGTTCATTCTTCTCTTTGACCCAGTTCAACATTGCCTTCGTGGCAATGGAACAAGGAAAAGAATTATAATATTTCTAATAAAAATAACTGAAAAAAATTTCAATGCCCAAAAATTCAGGATTCCCTGTCAAAAATGAGTGGTAGACTTTAAAAAAAAAAATTGTTTCAGCATCTTATCAACCTAGAGATATTGTTTTTGAAAAGTTTAGCATGTTTTGTTCTGGCATTCTTAAATTGGAATATGTTTCATTGCGAATTCAAAAAAGTCTAAGAAAAATTTCTACATGTTAAACTATTTAACATTAAAGCAAACTGTTCATGAGGGTAGCCAACAAATAAAAAATTTTACTTAAAAAAAAAAAAGAGAAAACCCTAATTTTGTTTTCACTCCTTTCTTGAGTTTTTCACTAGTTCTGTATCAGCCAGAAATTAATTAATTACCCAATTTCATAGTTATTGGTGCAGCACAGATGCTTTGTTCCTTATAAGTTTCCCAGCACAAGGAGAAAGATGCCACAATGAAACCCTACAGGAACACAACTTACATGAAGGGTAGGGAAGGGTTCAGCTGTGAGACAAGAACATCATCTGGACAGCTAAGTAAATAAGACAACCCAGGGCATTTCCTGATCTCAAATGTTAAGGAAGGGATCTAATTTGTAGACAGCTTGAACAAGGGTGTATTTTAAGTGCTATTAATATGAATTTTGTTAAAGCAAGAGATATGATCTATCCAGAATGAATGCATGGAACAAGTTCCAAAATAAAGCAATATTTTTAAACAGTAGCATTCTCTCCTTTAATATATTCTGTGATTCTGAAGCTAATAAAGATTTTCCACTGAAAGAGAGATGTTTGGAATCAGGCCCTGAATGTGAGTGGAGAAATGAAATTTTGATCTGTTCAAGAGAAAGAAGTCTGCACAAAAAATATTGCACTCCTTTATTGAGAAATACTTTAATACTTTCACAGTTTGTTTGGACTCATGCCATTTCATTTCACTTAAGAAAATCTACTATTGGATAGGTGGTACTCAAATAAACAGAAGTTTGTTTTGTTTTGTTTTCCTGCATATTACTATTGATCCTTTCCATTCACAATTTTCAAATCCTTTTAGTTGAGTAAATTGCTTTCAACAGTCTAAATTTTCCTGATGTTTCCTCTACTCTACAGAGATTTGGCAGATCAATTCTTCATATGAGCAGTGTCTTGCCCTAACAGATTTCCAACTCTATATATTGTTAGTGAATGCCAAAAAAAGAAACATTCACAAAACTGCTTTGTTGATGCTCTCTGTTCTGGAGTTTGATGGAATGAAGATGTGATACAAACTTACAGTCAAGCTCTATCAAAGTAAGCAATGTATCTGCTTTTGATGAATGGATTGGTGATGTAATTGCAAAGCATTTGCCATTATATTCAGACAACTCTTACAGAAAGGAAGGCTTGTCTTCTTGGGAAAGGAGAAAATAATGGCATTCATATTTTAAAAAGTTATTAGCTAACTAGAAATTTAAATAACAAGCCTAGGTGCATAAATGGTGTTGGCAGGAAATTTTCCATTAAATACACTGATTTTTTTATAACATTTTTCAATTTTCAGAGCCTTGGTCCAAAATTCCCGAGTTATCTAAACATATGTGACAAGAAGAAGAGAGCAAAGAAGTAAGCAATTGAATTATAGCAGGATCAGTGGCAAATTACAGAAAGAAAAAGAAAATATATTTTTCCAGATTTTGACATGAAATTTTCTATCTCTTACCATTTTCCAAAGGAGCAGAATAGCTCTCTGACTAACTGTAACTCCTATAATATCTGCACAGTAAGGACTCCTCATAAAATGGGGAATACATGTAACGATTTCGAGGCAGGAGTGTATATTCAGTCTATTTATAAAAAGTAGCCTGAAAAACCCTTGCCACAGAGCAAAACAACTGATTCTGGGGTCACTATGAATTGCTAGCCACAGTTTCTTCTCTAGCACTATCATTAGATGTGTGATACACATGTGACTCGCTGACCTTGGAGAAAATACATTCTGCACCACTCTACAATCACAGAGAACACCAGACTGCAAGATGGGAAAAGCTAGGAAGTGGGCAACAGTGCATGGGGTTCGACTATTTGCCCTCAGAAGAGAATTATATTGGAAGCAGGGAGACACTGAAGCTGATCGTATCTGACTGAGCATCTGGTCTGTTTCCTCCATTCTCTTTGTGAGAGTCTGGAAATCTAACATGCTGAGGCAATAAAACCTCTCATTCTATCAGCTTCTGTATAGGAAAGCTGAAACCTTTCAGCATGAAGGAGAGTAATGAGCAGATCAAAGGGTGGTCTGTTAGGAACAGGATGGAAATACAAGACATGTATCACACACATGAAATCTCTCTGTGTAAACTTTCACTGTACTTCACTGTCATGGGCTGGCCTGCTGCATAGCATGGGTTCCAGGGAAAGCTTTTGATGTGAATCATTTCTCTCAGACTTGTACACACTGGCCATCTGCTGAAA
>VZRN01003577.1:579692-622109 GCA_013397935.1 Dasyornis broadbenti | reverse complement strand
AAAAAAAAAAACACCACAAAACCCCAGGAATTATATTCATTTATGCACATGCATCAAGGATATGCAAAGCTCAGACTTGGCAATCACCCACTGCTGAATTCATCCAAATTTTAGTGAGTAGATCTACAGAGAGCTGTGCATTCCCTGTTAACTGTAAATTAATGCTTTCAGCTAATGCATTTTGGACAGTGTCTTGCACAGCAAATGGCCAAGATGAAACAGCTATCTGCCTGTGTCATGTCACAATAAAGGGGAAAATGAGCAACTCCGGCTTTCACACAGTAATTGGGGCATTCAGGCATTTACCAAGGATGATGCATCCTGTCACTCAGTTTTATTCTCAGACTTTTCAGCAGCAACTCCTGGTCAGTGGTATGAAAGACTGAATGTAAAAGAATCATTATGTCATACTCCACAGCAAAAAGGAGACAAGTCAGCAAAATAAGCCCAGTCCCACAGTCCAGCCAATGCAGGAAATGAATATGAATATTGCAAAGGACATGTGTCAAAACTTAGTTTACTTTTGAAAGAAGAGCTCAAAAAAACTGGAACTTTCAAGAGATCATTTCCTGTGAAGGCCACAAGTAATCATGTTCTTTATGGAAGCCGTTTTATTCTGACACAGTATTTAAGTGTCAGAAACAGGCATTAAGTCACTGCAGTAAGGATGTCAGTGTTTCTCTATGGACAGAACCAGGTGACCATGATTCCTGACTCCACTAGTCATCCAGGGGATCCATGAGCAGCACTGGTTAATATTCTTGGTGAATATTCTTGGTGCTTGTTCTTCTCACAAGCAAAAACATCTCAGGTACCTAGGACATGCAATTCCATACTGTCCTCCTCTGTGTATTTCAAAAACCCAGGGAAAACAACAAAATTAATTATATTTTTTTTATTTATTGCCTGCTTATCAACCTATGGTCCAGCTGACAAAACTGATACATGAGGAACCTGCTTTCATGACTGACTTGCAGTTAGGTTTGTTTGCTCCTTCTTGGGAGCATCACTGAGCTGCATTACAGTCTCATGCAGCTCTCCGCTGCAGCCTGCTGCAGCAGCTGCAAAAAAACCTAGCTTTGCATGCTGTCCATATACCAACATTGGATTATGGGCACTTTCACTTTTTTTTTTCTGTAGATGTTGGGGTTCTCTCAACTTGCGTTCATTCAAATGGTACATAACAATGATATGATATTTTGGTTTGGATGCTGTGGATGTTCAAGACGTTCAAGTCTGACTGGATGAGATTATACGAATTTTTCGGGGTAAACCATCTGACAGAGACCAAACACAGTTTTGACTCTTCAGCACAGCCTGCTAACATTGCAGCTGTATTTTGGTTCTCAGAGTTAATATATATTGTGCATCAGAAAAATGGAAAAAATATGCAGCTAATTCCTGAACTAGCCAATCTCTCGGTTTTCTGTCTTGTCCTCTAATGCCTTGGTCTTGTGGCCTTTTTGGAGTAACCAATAAAAATGTGAGATAATCCTAGCTCTGACACTACCACCCACATCTGCTTCCACTACAACGAAAACTTCTCTAGGAATCAATGAGATGCACAGAGAGGAACTAATCAAGTCCTTATGTCATTTCCTTTGAAACTGTCACACTGTACTTCTTACCTTGTATTCATTCACCCCCAGTGGTGGTGCAGGAATTTTAGCAGGGTTGTATTTAGGCAATAAGACAGGGCAGCATGACAATCATGCTGAGATCACACTATACTTTGAGCTGCGAGATTGAAAAGTGAAGACCTGGGACAGGAGACAGTCAAGAAATTCTTGTGAGTGTATAAGAAATATTGGAAGGTCTGAAGGATGTTGTTAATGAGTCTCATGTCTTGCAACAAGAAGTTGAAATCATGAAGAATAATGACATCTAGTAATATGGGGCTCATATATTTTATATCAACATGAGAACTTCAGATTACAAG
Organism: Dasyornis broadbenti; assembly: GCA_013397935.1. Lineage (NCBI taxonomy): Eukaryota > Metazoa > Chordata > Aves > Passeriformes > Dasyornithidae > Dasyornis > Dasyornis broadbenti. The sequence continues at coordinate 620,170 of VZRN01003577.1, read as the reverse complement.
AAGGGCCACCCTGGCTCTGAAAGGCACATTGAGCCTTTCTCCTGCTCTCCACTAGTAAGGGGAAATCAGTGTCTGCAGGCAGGTAGGGAAAGAGAGCACGTGGCCAAGGCTTGCTCAAATGCTCCTGTCACTGCTGGAAATTCAAAAACAATGTCCTTTTAACTAGTAGTCTGGATCCTAAAGCCCTTCCAATACATGAATGTAATAGAAATGGTCTTAATGTATTGTTTGAGACTAAGAAACCCCAAACTTCCTGCAATAATTCACAGTTAATTTTACTGTTTATCTAGAAAATATGCATAGAACAACATACCACTTCTGCTTTTGAGCTTTTGAGGAACATCTCTGTGCTGACTGTGCTCCATGAGTTTTCCACTACTGTGTACATACATCACCATAACCACAATGTGTTTTTTAATAAATTAAATGTTACAGAGCCAGAAGTAGTCACTTTTTCTTTTTTTTCCTTTCCTTTCAGGAGAATTATTTATAATCATACTGTGCAATACAAACACTAAGCATGTATCTTTCATTGTCCTTCTCCTTGTGAAAGACTGGAATGCTAATGGTTAATGACTCCAAAAAATTGAGCATTTTCAAAAGCAGTGGTTGCTTTGCTGACCATGAACAAAATGCAGGTGCAAAGGCAGTGGACACCCATCCACCACAAGGCTACAAGCTGGGTTTTGAGTCAAGTAAGGGGAGGGGCCAATAAGAAGCAGATCCTGAGAGATGGGATAATGCTTTTCATCATGCCACTGTCTTCCCTTCCACAGGCTCAGGTGTGAAAATCCCTGGGGACATACTGGGACATCAAGGTAGGCATGAGGGTATTCATCCCTTCCGATGGAGCAAAACTGGCTCAGCTTCAGTGACATGAGAGGCAGTGGTTATGTTTTAGGAGAGATCATAAGCTGTCAAAGACCCCAGAATGCGTAATAATCCACAGTTACATCAGACGGTGTAAAACTCCCCGTCCCAGGGAACGTACCTGGGCATTCCCACAGATCTTGAGCATGTATTAATCCACTGAACTTTGTGTTTCATGGGCTTCCTCCATCCCCATCAGATCACAACTGTGACTTCTTCGACCAACATCTTTTCACTGGATTCACAGGTGGCGGTATCTTTCTGCTCTTATCCTTTATATTTCCTTCTTCCTTTTCTGCTTATCCATTTTCTTAAGTGGTTTATTTTTATGCTTTTATAATTTTTCACTTCTGACCAAAATGGCTACATTTCAAAATTTGCTGAGTACCTTATTCTGTTTTAAAGTTCTAAAGTTTGCAAGTAAAAGTTTGTTACTGAACCTCCTGAGAATTTCACTGTTTCTCCCGTTCCCTGCCCGGAGTGAATCAAACAACCTTCCCCTAAATCCACAGAGCAAACTGGGGCACTTGTGTAAGCAGATGTGGACATAACCAATTTTTGTAACATCAGAACAAATCTGTGGCTATTCTTTTTTCTATTTCCCATTAATCCACATGCTTCTTGAGGACAACCTGCTTCTATTCATTGCCATGCTTTAGATTACTTGTTTGACAGTTTTAATCATGAACTTTTACAGGGATCTGGTATTATGACACCAAACAGTTTTCTTATAGTGTCACAAGGTCATGAATTGAAATTTATTAAATACCATCCATAAGCTGATCTCACCTGCTTTGAATGCTCTTAGGACCCCATATAAAATAATTAGTAAATTATTTAACATGTATATAAGCAGAAAATGACATATACTAAGGACTCAGAAATTTATTTCGGTGTAATTTACAGTAATAGCCAAAAGATGTGAAATCAGTTTTAAAGAAGCAACCTAAACTGTAAAATTCCTAGGATTAACAAAGCTGAAAATTTCTATTTTTGAGTGTTTAATCAAGTTGTTCTATAATTTTTGCCTCAGTTTCCTGCTGTATAAAATTAACTTATTTTTTTTCCAAACTTGCAAAAATGTTATGTGGATTTTTATTTTATCTTTTTTGTTCTGAAAGCCTTATTTAAGACCTTTTAGAAATTGTATACTTTCTTTTCCTGAGAGAGCATTAGTAGACATCGTTACAGATTCTGACAGAATAAAGAAAAAGGAGAAAAAAATCCCATTATTTCAGCTGAAAAATATTTTATTTATCTGTACAGGGGCATTCTGAAAACACTAGACCAAAATTATTTGAAGTTCTGAGTATCACTCCACTTCCAGTAAATTCAGTGACCGATTCTGATGTGAACATACTGCTGAGGATTTTTACATATTCAGCTTTGAAAAATAGAAACCAGTTTTGAAATCCTAATAAGGAGAAAATAATAACTCTGCAATTGTGCAGCCATCTCACATTAGGGTTGATTATTACAGATCATGGCATAGTTTGGAATCCTACTGCAAAGAGCCATTTGCCAACAGACTTGCTGCACACTGGCCGTATCCAAGGTATTTTACATGCCTGTGCATGGATAACTATGGAGTCCAACTGGCTATCGCTGCTTTGCAACAGTCCAAATGTATCTGTCTAAATTTGGCAAAGAGAGACTCAGTAATGTCTTAAAAACAAATAAGCCTACTGCAATATAAGCTGGTTAATAATTAAAAATTATTCTTATTATGCAATTAGTATCTGTTTGCATTAAGTGAATGCAAGGTATATGCAGATCTCAAGATAACACCGGAATTATGTAGACAGAGACTAAGTAATGTGAAACTTGTTAAGGGCTCTGTTGTTTTAATGAGAATGCTGTGGAGTATTGAAATATTTTTGGTGTGTTCTTCTAGTTCTGGCAGCAAAAATACAGTTTCTTGGCTCAATTCCAAATACATATAAGTCAGAAAACAGTTGACATTGTGTGTAACTGGACTTGATTCAGCACAGGATAAAAGAATTCAAGTACTTATTTTTAGGTTTTCCATATTAATAAAGTAATAACATTTTTCAGCATGGACAGCAAATACCTGTGCCATTGAGGACTCCTGTATCAGTATCTAGGCTGCATAAAGAAGATGCAGTTTGATAAAATTACAGTTTTAAATCTATTGGACACAGCTTCAAAAGGCTAAACACTGACTGAGTTATGAGGTTCCTAGAGAAGGCCTTAATTTTCAGAAGAATTATAAGAATTCCCAATATTCATTCTGTTAAAAATAAATTAAAGAAATATGTACAAAAAGACATTAAGAGCTCCCAACAATTACTATGATAATCTTGTTCTAGTTAAGAATTCAACCACTGCTGCCAGACACAGTAATTTTTACAAAGCAGGGTCAAACCAACAGCTATTTCAGAGGTATTACAAGGTGCAAAACAAAGGATAGGGAATGCTCGGTCAGGTAAAAATTCTAAGCTTAAATCCAGCTGCTGGAGAAGTTTATTTTCCTTCTTTACATCCTACTTCTGGTATCATAAGCGACTGGAAAGCTGGAAAGGGCTCCAAACCCTGAAACATCAAACTCCTGGGACAATTGAACAATATCATGTGTGCTTTGCCTCTCACTGAGGACTGCGGTGCATGCACAGGACAATGGGCAAAGCAGGGTTAGAATCAGGAAAGGATGGAAAATTTCCTTAACTCTTGTAGGGCTTAATGTGGATGAGCCACAAGGCATGGTCAGTTCCTAGAGATAGTGCTAAAAGCCAAAAGTGCTCAGCGCTTCCCAGGAAAGTTTAACACCACGGATTCCATCTTTTCATATCAGTTGTAGGTTGTTTCACTGTGCATTGATTTAAAGTATAAATATATACGAGTTCCAACTCCTGAGCATGTAAATGAATCAATGTCCTGGGGAATACAAGGCTTCCTTCTTTTCACTTATGTTTCTTTTTCTTTTTTTTTTATCGCTGTACATCTATTATCTGACTTTAAATGCATATAATCATAATAGGAGAAAAGTCTGAAGTATTGAGCCATTGCCACTCAAACAAAAGATATATCTTCTCTCCCAGGATAAGAAGCATTTGCCTCAGCTATTTTATAACACACCTCTCTGTTTTATTGAATCACTTTGAAATAATTCCTTCCAAACAAAATCAATTTCTAATCTCTGATGTTGCCTACTAGCTGGCTCCAAGTCTAAGAGGCCTTGGGATGCTGACATCCTACAGACTCTTCTCTGTTTTTAATTCAGACAGTAGCAGCTCTTTAAAAGTACCTTGCTCCTAAAAAAGATTGGATATGTGTATGGCCCTGATCGATAGAGCACGTCTTTTACTTTCAAGTTTCTGCAGCCATACAGAGTCCTTCTAATGGTAATTTCATTATTGGGGGGGAAAAACACCCAAGCAAATAAAAAAAGCAACGCATACACCTTTCTTTCAGTGGGAAAATATATGATTTTCCATTTACAAGGATTACCTGGGAAGTTAAGACCCCAGTACTCCAGTTTCATCTACCCATGTCATGTACCATTGAGACGTAAAGTCTGAGTGCTACAGCTTCACATGCTCATGAGCAAGGATTTGTGGACACATCCTGTTGTTTCACTTGCTTTAGAAACATTTGACGAACAATACTTCTGGTTCTCAAATGCTTGGAGGGAGCCTTGCACGCACGGCATTCAAGTCCCCTGGGGATCTGACACACATTTGCTTTACTGTTGGTAGCATGTTCCCCATAACTTTAGATGCTCCACACCGAAAGGAAGAACTTCGTCTGCATCCTCACAGAACACATAAACCTTGTGTCTCCACACAATCTCATCAGTGGGGGAGGTTAACTTGCAGGGAGGAGGTAAAAGCACCAGGATTAGGATGGTGGAAGTAAACACACCCTGATGGAGACTTTCCAGCAGGTCCCCTTCACTCATGGAACTCCTGTGAGACACAAACCCACAGCCTATACTTCTGCAAAGACAGAAGGAGAAAGCATCCAGTCTCCCTTTTTTCATCCTCAAGTAATATTGAAACTTTTAATTCCGAAATTTTTTACATGTCTATCCACTGCAGGGGAAAAAANNAAAAAAAAAAAAAGGAAGGGAAAAACCATCTCAGTCTCCAGCTTACTGCTGGCCATCCTTGGCTGGAGTCCTGGAGCTTCACTGGGAGCTGATGCGTGGTTTCTGTGCAGAGCACAGCAGCCACTGCTGCATATGGCAACAGCTGGGCTGTAACATCCACCTCTCATTGTAGTAACACTTCATTAAAAAACGTAGAAAATGCTCGAATATTTCCATGCCTCACAGCCTGTATCTGGTAAACTGATTAGGAAATTAAATGGTCTGTTTTCTTCAAGTTTTCTGGGTTAAATATACAACATAAAGTGTGCAAAACCACGTGAGTGACATTCAGTTCCCAAATTCAACTCATGAAGTGTAATTAAGTGTGATAGTTATGAGCAGTGATAACGCTGCATGTTACAGCCTGCATTTGAACAGATAGGAAATAAAAAGAAAAATGAGGCTTGTGTCTTCATTTTTTTTAAGAAACATACAGCATCAGATTACACACCAGGCAGTGATGGGAACTGTGTGAGGGCATGAAATACTGATCACAGCTTCACTCCATGGAGAAAAAGATCACTTCTAATGAGCTGCTACTTGATTCACCACCAGCTGAGACTTCAGGATTAGATATCAATACACTGATATTTTATTCTGACTCAAATCCTAACTTGGAGTTGGAGAGAAAATCATCACTGGCATTCGCTTTCTGTGGACAGGGCCTCAATTTGTCACAGAACAGCTGTTTCTGAGAGCCATTTAAAACATTCTCTTTCTACAGCCTAAATGAAGTCACTCACTTGAAAAATAGTTCAGAAAAAGTTTTGGAAATATTTTTATTTGCTATTTTAGCTAAATAATGTACAAAACCAAAGTGCATCCTCAACTCATTGTCAAGGGCTAAAGGAAACAACTGTGATAGGGACAGATCTCCTAAAATAACTAAATCAAAAGTGACTTCAATATGCCGTTCAGCTTGCCAAACAGACTGTGGCTGATCTTTCCAATTTAGATCAGAAAATCTTTTCTTGGTTATTGCTCGGATCTGCACATAAAAGATGTGGCATTTTCTGAGGGAATAAAGATGTAAGTACCAAAAGGTTGAAATAATTGCAGATTTAGAAACTAAAATCTCCTGTTTCTAAAGGCAGAGTTACAACATTCGCTTGTGATGCCTCTGTTACTTTGCCACTGTCAGTCTTGAGGGTTAATAGTAATGTAATCCCTGTGCAAACTCAGCCTGGTGCAAACAGTGCAAAATAGATTACTACTGAGTGCAAAGTCCTCTTGCTCACCAGATCTGGAAAATCACTGCAATTTCATTCTGGAAAATCCCTACAATTTCTGTGTCTCCAAAGAAAATTGCTTAATTGTCCACATTTCAGTCAGTGATATAAAGTTGACTTAATGTTACACTAATTGTACTAGTTATATAGATTAAAAGAGTGCCTAAGAGCTTTATTTTTCTCCCCAAATGCGATACAGGATTTGAGGAGGAAAACAAAAAGCAATTTTGCAGCAGATTCCCTGGAACCCATCTTGCCTAGCCATGCAGATTATCTGCCCATCTACTCCCAAGCTAAATAGAAGAAACAGATTCTGATCACATCCCAGCAGTGTGGATTGGGGATGAAGGAAAATGGGTGCATATCTCCCCACACAGTTGTGGTTCTCTTCAGGGCAAAGGCACTTCCTGAACTTGGAACTGTATCTCCCCATGAGGCAGCCTGTTTCTCCTGAGAGTCTGAACCCCTGGGGGTTTTGGGGAGCATTCCTGATATTTTCCATGAAGAAAAAGTATACATTGCAATAGCAGCTCTTTGCACAGCACCAACAGTGCCTTATATTTAAGTACCATAAACAGACTATGACTGAGGCACACCAGGACTGGTTCCAGTCTCCCACGAAGTCAAATTCTGTCAAGGTGTCACAAGGTTAAATGAGTCCAGGATGGATCCAATACCCTAAATTTTATATAAGATATATCTGTGTTGCATACCCATTGGCACAAGTATGAGGAAATATGAGCATCTCAGCATCCCTCAGTGCCAAATGCAGACATGATGCAACATAGTCATTTTCTCAATTCAACGTAACATACAATATGCCACTCTCCATCAAGCTACAGCAACTGAAATGTGCTTCAGGCCAATGGAAAATATCGCTAAAAATAGCTAAGCCGTTTCTGGGCAAAAGGAGAGGTATTCAACATTTCCTTGAAAATGTTCCCACCTGGATTTGCTGGAACAGCAACATGATCGCTCAGTGACAGGAATCTCAATGGCAAGGAGTTGTCCCCTCAGTATTACCCTGCTTTTTCAAAAGCACTGCAAACATGGCTTGTAGCAGTTCTTTAAAATACTGTACATGAAAGCTGCACTCTAAGCTGTTTAAATGCTTCATTGTGAAGCACTGTATTAATGGCTTTCTGCTGCTCAAGCAACTTCAGATGGTAATGTATTATAATAGTGTGCTATTCTCGTAGAGATCATTTTACAAATACAACACAAAAGATTGTCACATGAGAATCTTCTAAACCATATCAAGGAAAATAAACACCCACTGCAGAGGGACTTGCTTATTTTGCTCAGACATTTTATAGTGCATTAGCATAAAAATACTACTTCTGTCTTTCAGGTTGGCTCTCAGCAACGCTTAAGAGCATTAGATGTGTTACAAATACAAATTATTTTGGCAGCATGATTATTTATTAATGCTTATTTGCAAACTTTCTATGCTTCTATTCAGCCCTGACATACAACCTATGTAAATTACAGAATTTTGCATAATTGAATGTGTAGGGAGAGGTGATTCCCTTGGTTTTTGCACTTTGCATACATGACACTGGCACACAGGTGCCAGTCACTAAGAAGCTCATGGAGCTCATGGAGATCCTGAAGAAGCATATCCAAGAGCTGTCTAATTTTCCTGATGTATCTGCATAGAACTAGAGCATTGATCATATCCACCCTCCCTGGAAATTGTGTTATCTGGTATGGGATAGTCTTATCCCATGTCCTTCCTTCCTTTTTTTTTGAAAATATCCTTACTGTCATTCTGCTTAGGTCTGTTCTCGCCATTACGTGGTCAACCACCTGCACCACAGAGTAAGAGATATGCACAGGGCTTCACCAGAAACCAACAGCAAGAGAGAAACTACAACCCAGATTGCCCATATTTTAAACCGTCACCTTTATCTATTGAGCCATTCTTGCCCTCATCCTTCTTGGTGCCACTAACCCACCATCCTCTCCTTCGATACGGAGCCATCCTGTCATGAAAGTTTCTGCAAGCTTTTTGGTAGGTCCCTAGGCGGAACAAGGTCTCCTCGCAAAGGTCCTTTCACGAACAGGACCCGTGGGTACAGCCAGGGTGGATGAGAAGAGCTACAAATTGTCGCAAGGTTCCTCAGTTTTCAATCACAGTCTCAGGTTCAGATAGCTTCACTGCAGAATGCAAAAATCTTACACAAGATTAAAGCTAAAAATTTCCATTTTTATGGTATTTTTAGATTATAATTCATTTTCCAGGCTGCAGTTGGCTTGAACTGGAGCCACAATGTTTGTGACGCTCCAAACACAAAAAGGAATTACAAAATGTGACAATTCTTAAAATGTGTTTCTTGTTGTATAACAAATTCCCAGTGTTGTAGATTAAACTAGAGGGAACAGGAGCCATAATGCGGAGATTACATAGAATTTCACTTTGTGCTGTGGCAAAAAGTTAATGCCTGCCTTGTTCAAGTCAGTAAGTAGAAAAGATATTTTGCAAGAGCATAGCACATAGCTTAGCTGATTGGAAAATACAGGCATATGTGAATCAGAGATTTTCCTGCACAGTTTAGTGAAAGCTAATTACAAAAAGTGTGAGCTACTCCTGCCCCTCATCTGCTCTGCAGAATTTAGGGCAGAACTACTGGCACAAGTCCTTATAATTTTGTCAGCCTTTTTCTACTTGGTGTCCCTCCAGATAGCTCATCCTAAGAAACCTTCCTGCACACCTTAGATACACAAAATTTAATATCTTGGTTATTAGCATGTTTTTGACTGGGATTTTTTTGTGCCAGTTCCTTAAAACTATACCTTGTCCAACTTCTTATGCGTGTCTTATAGTCAAAGTTCTGTTAACAAGAAATTGGATCAAGAGCTGGAATTCACACTTTTTATTTTTATAAGCCTTAACATTTCCATTTTGCAGACAGAAGCATAGGTAGGTAGAAAAGCTGAAATCAAAGGGAAAGCAACCAGGTACAATTAGCTTGGGTTTTTTTTATTTTTCACTGGATTTCACTTTTAATCACATCCTGAAGCTAGGCAATAGGTTAAAAGCTAAAAGAGGTCTTGAACCCAAACTTCATCATAAAGACCATCAAGCTTTTCCATGCTTGTTTACATATGGATGGATTCATCTGCCCATCTGACTCTCAGCAGCTGCCCTTTAGTTGCCTGTTTAAGACAGTCTTCAGAGCCTAAATTGTCTTTGGAGCCTAAACAGATTGAACCAAACAACTTATGCTGAAATGTGTATTAAATTGTCACATGAATTGTCTGTTGTCTCAGACAGCAAAAACTTTGGAGCTGGGGTGTTCTTTTCCCTTTTAACTACCATTTGATTCAAGCAGTTCTCTAGGTTGTGAGTATGTACACTCAAAACAAACGCCGTATGTCTTACTGATTGCCAAAAGTATCTGAATCCTCAGTCTTACACCAGCAGTATGAAATTAAGAACAATGAACAGTTGTGCAACTGCAGGAAGCAAGCCTATAAAAGTAATGTTTTGGATACTTATGCTGCTGGCCAAATGGGTAGGGACTGAATTAGCAGAAACCCACCTGAGTGAATTCACGTAGAAAAACAAACAGTTATAAACTTTTTTTTCTTTTTATTATTCTCCTCAAGTCTAGGAAAATTCAGGCCAATATGAAATGAGGTGGAAGTCCAATTCCCATTTTCCCATGCTTATACAATCAACAACAAATGTTTGATTTTACCTCTTTTTATTTTTAATAGATTTTTCATTAGGTGGCATATGTGTGCATTTTCTTTAAGAGACTGACTTTCCCCTCCCTCTTTAAAGGCAATCCCTGTGGAGGAAATTCCTTGGGCAGAATTATATGGCATTTTGGTGAATGCCAGAGGACAGTATGAGCCACACTGGAGTTGGTCTGACCTGTGGTTAGGCTGTTGATGGACTGTCTGGGATAAAACTGGCCACCCATCTAGTTTTGGATCCAAGTGCTAGTTTTGTGGGTGTCTTATTGCCCTTGCATTTTTGAAGGTTTGTTTGATTTCCACTGACCTCCTATTGCAATGATCTCTGAAGTTAAAAGGCAGCTCTAGCTCGCATGTGCAGCAAGCAGTGATAGAAAAGCGAATTAAGTAGTGGAAGGAAAGGGAAACAGGTTTAACATTTGAAGTGACAGCGTAAACTGGCCTACCAGAAAAATAAAAAAAAAAAATGGAGTTATAGAGAGAAGGCTCACTAGGACACAGAAAACACAAAGCCTCCAAAGTAGCCTTCAAGATAGACAGTCACAGCAATACTTGGTTTTCTAAGAAGCCGTATTTAAGTGTTCATTTTTGCAAAAGTCACTCAAGTATTTCTTCTGCATGGAGAGTGGAGGTGTGTTTTCCTGCGGGCGGGATGGGTCTTTGGAGCTTTCGCAGAATAAAGAGGCTTTAGTTGCTTTATTCTGTGGGACCATTGAAAAGCTGTCTTCTTTAAGTAGAGCTAGTTACTTATTTAATATATAATTTTAATAATAATATGATGCAATTTATTACAGCACCATAATATTGATAGTAGGTAAGAACTAGCTGTTATTTGATGAAAATATCAAGGTATATATTTTCAGTTTTGTTTCTATTCCTCTTGCAGTCCATCCATTGCATTATTTTCTAACAATACCAAAAAACCCCAAAGACTAGTTATGAAGGAGGTTTCTTTTATAACAAAGAACTTAACTGCTTTTGGAAGATATTGAATTTCCTCACATGTATCTGAATATACTTAAAAGGTGGATTTGCAGGTTCAATATTTGTCAACAACAGTAAGAGTTAGTCTGTTTTTGCTGTGTTACGTCATCCAAGTTTTCTTACCTCTAATTTCATTCTTTCTCCCAAAAGCTGAAAAATATTCATATTTTTTCAACAATGTCTGCGTGCTGGGGTTTCTGGATGTCTGACAACCCGGCTGGAACAGAGCTGAAGTGCAGAGGCACACAGCTGTGTGGAGGCAATGCAATCCTCCTGGGAGTGGGTTTTCTATACCTGTACAGAGACACGATGGAATTGAATTGGTGCTACACACTTGTAAGATGACACAGACAATGCCATCCCTGTGGGTATGTTTGAGCACCTCATTTTGGGAGTGACCTTTAAGAGTTTAATAGGAAAGTTTCCAAAATGTTCTTCCAAAATAAGCATAACAATGTACAAAACTTTGAACAGAAATTGTTATGCATGTATGCCTTGGTCAAAATACGGGTTACTCTGGGTGTTGTACAATAAGAGGAAATTTTTTCAAGAAAAACAATTTCTTTTTGTGTATTAGCAGTTTTTCCACTGCAGAACAGTCAGACAGTTCCTACATCTAAACAATTCTCTGTATATTACAATATTTTTATACTTTCTGTACATTTTAAAGTAGTGGAAAACAAAACATGTTACTTTGCTTAAAGGAAAGCATTAATGTAGAACTTGCTGACACCACCTTGTGATTTATACAACATCCCCAGCCTTTTAGCTGATTTGCAAAGTTCAGCTAGGAACCACAAAGGATTACCCTTGCTCAGACAACGAGTGTACTACACAAACTGACTTTGCGGCTGTGTGAGCTGCCTGGTTGAGGGGGTTGAGTTTACAAGGCAAAACAAGAGAAAGTACAGTCAAACCTGAGTTAAATATGCTCCCTTGTGTCTTGCCCTAAAGCCCTTCAAACATCAGCATCTATGATCTCCAGCGCAGGAACTTGGTACATCTGGACATACTTGGTACTGTTTATGGCTGACAATGTTTCTGGAGAAGTCTGTCTCACAGAACACTCTACTGACATTGTCCTTAAGATGTCAATAATATTGTCAAGGTAGTCCTTACCAGAAGTTTGATGATTAGCTTCTAACAACCCTAATTTCTCTATTCATACTTTTGCTAAAGGAGTTTGGTGGACTCTAAGATGTATGATGCTATTAATTAGTTATTATTTCTTGCATGAAACTGATGAAAAAAAGCCAAAATTCAGTCCCTTGCTTTTAATCAGATATGCTAGTGATCAAGATCTGACTGAAACAATACATTTCAAGAGCTGCAATTGTTAAGAAGTCATTAAGTTAGCATAATGAATCTCAGTGAATGGTCTGTCTCCCGAGGAAAATCTCGTCACATCTCATGAACATCACTGTGATATTCTCTGTGAGATGTCTAGCCTGCCAGTCTCTCCAATGTCTTAGAGTTTGTTTCTGCTCTTTAACGCAAATAACATAGTGCTCTAATATCACCGCTAGTATCAGTGGTGAGTGCTAGTCCAAATACTTGTGGGACCTGTCCTGTTTACCAGCTATGTTTATCAGTTACTGCAGCACTCTTCCATGATGTTTGCAGACTCCACTGAATGAGAGTGACCACTGCCACTGCACCCAGGGGCCCATCTAGAAGATGGACACAGGTCCTTCAGAAAAGCATGTGGTGGGAGGACAAGAGATGATAAGAAAGGTTTGGGCTGGATGTAGGTAGAGACTTGCTCTCCCTGAGGACATCGGGCAGTAGTGTAGGTAGCCAAGGGAGGCTGGCTGGTATTCAGCCCCAGAGGTTTTAAAAAAGGCTTGGAAAAATCCTGGAACATCCCCCTCTTATATTCAATCTGGTACTGCTTTGAGAAGTCAGTGAGACAGGAGACTCATTTGCTCAATTTGCTTTGATGTTGCATCTTCTATGTATCTATCAGATATAATTTGGTTTTATTCTACTGCAAAGTATGCTAAGAGCTTTGAAATGTGAAGAGTAACAGGGTTGACTTATTTTGACGGTTATTTAGCCTGTTTTTACCCTTAGTCTTGTTTATGTACTTGGTACCACTAACGTATACTCAGCCCATTGCTGGGTACTGAGTCCTATTGGTCACTGACAAAACCCATTTCCAGCAGTCTTTCAGTTTTTGAAGATTGAACACATTTCCAGTAGCACAGATTGTTACGAAAATATCACAGAAACAGAGTTCATGTTACGCAGGGACAGCACCATTGGATACAGTGTCTTATTTCAAAAGTATATTCAAAATAGCCTGAAACACTTATTCTGTTGGGAAAATAAAACTCTTTAGAGTAGTGAGCTACATTGTGAAAATTCTAACACACAGGTTTTGAAAAACCCTTGCACTTCACACAGTTATTTCTCACCATCCACCTCCAGGGCCCAGTGGCTGCTCTGGAGTCAGTGGTTTCTGTGTGGTCCTCTCCCACCTCTCCTGCGGTATCAGGACATTCCTGAGAAAGGAATCTGTCCACGATTACAGATCTCCCTCATGTCATGGGTCACATCACCAGGAAAGCGGGAAGGTTCAGAATGACAAACTGAGAATAATCTTTCACTGTCAATTCCATGGGATCAAAGGAAAAACAAACTGTATCTGTTTTGGCAAATGGTGAAGGAAAGAGGAAAAGCACAGGGTATTAGGTTAATGTAGACATACAGGACTGACCTCTGCTATCTAGATTAGTTTATTTTGCTGCAGTATTTTGCATACTGATATCACTCTTGTCAGGGAACTTCCAAGCACTTTGGAGAAGATGTAATTAAGAGCAGTGACACCTCTGTGTGATGTGATTGCAGCGGTCCCACAGTGGGGTGACCCTCACAGGGACACTAAGTCGCTCAGGTAAGTACATTAAAACGAACTGAGGTATATTGCCTTCCGTAAACACCAGATGTAAGGGTAACAATAGCATGGACGGCATGGGGACATGGTGACAGCACTGCTGATACTCCCGCCAAGTGCCATGAGTGCACAGGTCAGAGCTGAGAAGAAAGTTCAATACAGGTAAAGCAGCTTGGAAGATGATGATCTCTGTCCAAGAGTGGAAAGTGAGGAACTTCTCACACTAGTTTTCAAACAACTGACAGATTTTTACAGTGCTGTTTGTGTTACTCTTAAAATATTGAACTGGAAAACTGGAATGAATAATACACAAGTTACATCTGCTTCAGCAATCCCATGCATGTGATTACCATTGCCCAGAATTAATCAAGAGCAGTGAATTCAGCTTCCACAATACAAGCAGTTCTTGTCCTCAGGTTTTGAGAGTTCATAATTCAGTCCTACTGTAATTTCTTTTCTCTTCCCTCTTCTTTCATGAAAGGTAAACCTGAACAGAAAGAAATCAGAGTCATTAACTGTTGGAAAATCTAATGTGCTACAAAACCCAAATTAGAAGTGGTAAAGAAATTTCCACTGCTGAAAGCAGACTTTGCTAACTGATATATGCAGTGAGTAAGGGGACTATGTAACCAATAAAAATAAGAACCATGTTAATTTTTAATATACCTCATTCATCTTTGCTTAAATTGGCAGAACACCAAATTAGAGCTTAAGATGTTCTTTTAATTTTCAGTAATTAAAATAAATACATGTTTAACTATTTCTACTAGTCTCTAAATCCAATATATTTGACAAAATTTCTTTTAGAATAAAACTGAGTAACATTTCTAATGCTCTTTGGAGAGCATAAAATTAATTAGTACTAAAAATCCAGGTTCTGATCTGCAAAAGCAGCTCACCACTAAATTACTTGAACTTCCATGGATAAACACTGTTGTTACAAGTTGATATATTTTGTTTTCCACTAGGAGCTAAGTAACGATGAGCAGGAACAGCTTAAATAAGGAAGGGTGATAAGATTAGTGTCCTTGGTTCTCTGTTTCATCCCCACACCACAACCAGTCAGGCTGGGAATAAGGGATCTTCAACATTCACAAAGCAGCCCCAGTTCACAGGCCAAGCACAGGTTCTTGCAGGTATGAAGTCTTAACACGCCCTTTTAAATCTTACAGGTCCTGTTATTGAAAAATATTTTCAGGTCCTACACAGTGGACCCAGCACTGCTCCCATTCAATCAGTGAGAGATCAACAGATAAATTCAGAGGAAACCGTAGTGAGCCCAGAGGGACTCACGGTACAGCTATATATGTATTTCCACAGAGGTCTTCAGCATAACACTGGCATAGTTTAGCTACTGTCAAAACACAGCAAATTCTCTGGTTTGGTTCAAAATTTCTTTTTCTGTGACAAAAACCTTTAACTGAAAATTTTTGCTGCATTTCACTGAAGAAAATACCCTGAGAGGTATCGTTGCTCCTTCCATTCTCATTTAAAAAATCAGGAAGTTTCTTCTAAACCAGTACCAATTTCAGAAGACAATTTTGATTTTGACATGGATTCCAAAATGTCTAGTGAAATCAAAAGCTGGTATTTGTTATGGGAATACAAAAGTAAATCACAATAATTATAATAAGAGTGAAAGATAAAAAAAAAAACTAAAGAAAAGACAGCTTCACTGGGAGGAATACTTTCCAAAAAGCATCATTAACTTGAGTGACAGAGGAGTGATAGAGTTACATGGGAAAAATTGGAAATTAGGGAAGAGAGAGACAGAAAATGTGGACAAAATGGCAGAGCTGCATTGTCTGAAAGGACAGAGTCTGGCCCTGGAGAATGGACACTGAGGAAATGAGGTAGCCAAAACGTGCAGAAAAGAGGGCACTTAACGGGCATTTAATAATTGATAAAGTATCTTGTAAAGGAAAAGAAACTGGCAACTAAGAATAAAACTAGCAGATAAGTAGTGCTGTGAAACCAAAGGAAATGAGGCACACACACACAATACTAAGAGAAGAGAGAAAACCAAACAGACCTTTGACAAGGGATCAAGCCCTGGAAGATTCAACTCGCCAAGAATTGTAAAGAGCCTTTTTATTTTTGCTTTCTTATTCCTGCCAGAAGATATAAACCACATCTGTTTACATAAGGAGACGAGCGGGAAATACATTACAACATCCAATTTCTCTTGGGGAAAAAAGGATGCTATAACAAAAAATGCCTGAACAGTTTTTCACAGTATATCCAGGGATGCTAGAATTGCTTGGTAAAGCTGAAAGTACAAAGCCTCTCTACCAGGCTGATCTACAGAAAAGGTGGAGTCATCATGGGTCAGATTAAAATATGCTTGTGAAGCCTGAACGGTTGTGACAGACCCAGATGCACTAAAATCAATGAAACTATTCCCAATAATGAATTGAAATCAGGAAATTGTAATCTGATTCCAAAAAGAGCTGTGAGGTTGATAATGTAGCTCTTGCTTTTTAACAGTCTTAAGTTAACTTTGCAAATCTCAATGTTTTACACACCCTCACAAAAAAAGTAAAGCAAGAAGAAACCTTTTGGGGATATATTTGGTTGCTAGTTGCTTGTCAGGATCTAATTGGGCACCTGTTTGCTTATACTCTAGCTCTAACAAAATACTAAAGAAATTAATTTACTCTACGATTAAAACTAAACAAACAAATGATCAGACTCAAAACAAACAAACAAACAAACAAACAAATAAAAAATCAAAACCACACAAAAAACCACTAAAACAAACAAAAAAAAAACGATGGCCACCATGGTCTGCATAGTGCTCAAGTACAAATGCTGTACTCAACCTGAGCTCTGAGCACGCGCATGGGATGACAAGTTCAGCTGACGGCCGCGCAGAATTGAGGCCAAGTGGCACACTGAGTCAAGCTCCTCTCCCACATCCAGTCCCACAAGATTTTATCCAGCAATATTTTCCCTTGCCTGCACCTTCCTTCATGTCCTCAAAGTACAAGAGGAAGTAGCAGGGATTGCACCAAATAAATCTCATACAGTCTAAGCAAAATTCTGGCAGGGCAAGGGAGCTGCTTGTCACGTCTCAGAGATCTGCTCAAGTTTTCAAAGCAGTCTCTTCTCTTTCTGCCCTCCTCATTCACTTTTTAAGCATTGACTGATCTGTGACTGGACACAAAACTTTTGAAACTGGAATGAAGCTTTTGCTCATGCGTTATTTTAAGTACCCAAATTTTTGAAGCCACTTAATCCACATTTTTCAGAAGCTAACTCCACAGCCATAACTGAGCCCTTCATTTGAGGCAGCTGTAAATTTTCCAGAAGCAAGTGACACTGCAGTTTTTCCTCACTGTAGCCCTCTCTTTTATAACCTACTCTCTTCTCCTATAACTGTATGACATTATGACCCGGATGTGACCTTTACCTTCACATCATGTTATATGCCACAGTGCACAGAGGTATTTTCGACATAGTGTTATCCTCTAATCCAGCTCCCCTTTTCCAGCTACCTATTAAACTACGTCATTATTGTGTTGATCTTGATCTTGAACAAAGTGATGCCGAAGTACGTGGAAATACAGGTTAGGGATGCACCGCCTTTAGGCAGAGTCTCCAAAAGCAGTAAATTCCAATCCAACTATTCTCAAATTCCTTTTGCAAGCAAACTGCCACAAAGAAATACCAGCATTTTAACAAAATGCTTCTTTACTATACTTTAAAGTGATGGAAGGCCTGAGGAGATTGACCATGACAGAACCGACAGCTGAGACGAGGACGGTATTCCTGAAAAAGCTGGCACTTAACCTTTGTGTACTCTTCTTTGTATAGTGTAAGGGCTGGTCTTAGGATAAGGACAGGATCAACTGGAAGTGAGTCCTGACAAGGAACAGTGTCACATCTTACACTGTTCTGGTAGCTATTGTACATATGTTACTTCCTGTTAGTGCACATAGGGAAGCACAATTTTACAGACCTAGAAAGCAAAACCCTAACACACTGCTAGATTTCCCAAAGATCCTGACACAAAAACCCACATGAAAATTTTTGCTACTTTTGGGGTTTTTTTTATCATTCCGGTTCCAAAGATTGAAGTCAAACATGATACTGTAATTGTACGGACATTTGAACAAAGAGTGGCTCTAAAATTTGGCTTCATCTCATCTATATACACATATATATATGTGTGTGGAAGCCAACATACAGGATGCAGGAGGGGTGTATATACTCAGATGTAGAAGCGGGAAGTAGGGAACAGTCTGTTACTTTCTCAGACCAGTGAAACCTGCTCCCAAGAGAAATTTAAATTTGTGCAAAGTGAAGTTATGCCAACATATGTTGGCATATCAGGAATCAGGGGCTGGGAACTGCCTGCACTGCTGTAGCTTGGGACAGGGGGAGGGGACAGAGGCTTAGGAGGCATGCAGTTGTTGTGCGTACAGGGACAGATATCTGAGAGCTGCAAGCCTGATCTTTTTCCATGACCTAAGCAATGGTTAAAGATTTCCATTCCTCCTAGATTCAAGTCTCACCCTAAGGCTAACCTTCCCTGTGTCAATGGCTTTGGGTACATGCCAGAGCTCCTGAAATCTCTGCAATTTTAAGAGAGATGTATATGACATTATTCATACAAATAGGGAATGGGCAAGTACCTTCATTTATCAGATCATAACTGGTTTCCCTTGAAATAGTATGTCTCTCCTTTTAACCCAGTTAATAAATAAATTAACCACTAACTAATAAATTAAGTAGCATTAAACTGTATTAATAACAATTTTTTTCCCTCAGAATAACAGTTTGCAGGCTCAGAAAGGGAACAGTGCAGTATCACATTACACAGCACATGTTTCTGAGGAATTCTTAAGGGAAAACAGAGCCACATCACCTGCTGAAAGGTCTGCTGGGGGCTGGCAGACACATGGAGTACCCGAGTCACTCTAACTGGCTTAACCACAGACTGCAAGGAGTTTGAATAATGTACATTTGCAGCTCATGTAACATGCATGTTTTTTCGTGTAAAAACCAGTGGTGATCAGTGAAGAGGTTCATAGTAATACTGTTCTGTTGCAGTAGATTTACTCTGGGAACTTGCAATGTACTCAGGGCTTACAACAGTCTTTAGTTCTGCAGTACACAGGTATCCAGGAAGAGCAGCAGTTTTTTAGCCATAGGAAGGTCTGTGGGTTGTGTTTGTCCTGTCAAGCTGATGGTATCTGCTAATGACGGTTACCTCTGATACTCCTCTCTAGGGTTCCCTGTATCGATACCAGTGCAGCGTAAACATAGCGTGAGACATAAATCTGTCTCCTTTTCTTTCAGCCTGTGTGAAAAGGAAAATCATGGAAAGGTTTTTCTTTCCTAAATTGCTTGACTGCTTCTGTGCACCCATCACACAGCCTCCTCTCAGGCTCATATATCCCCGGCAGTGAGTCAGGAAGTAACCTCTGAACAAGACCACAGCAAACTTCTTCAATACTCACTCCAAGACTGCCACAAATTGGGTTGACACTGCATGAAAGAGGAACACCATCACACATGATGACAAAAGAATGAGCAAATACGCCTACCATCTTTACAGCAGTCCTTAGAAATGCCCAGAGACTAATTTCTCCCAGCATGATGAAATGCAGATAAAACACCAGTGAAAATGGACTGTACATCAGAGACAAACTATTCACACCCCATTGGAGAGCTAAATGGGGACAGTAACCTAATCACTGTGGCACCGTATAACTCAGTTCATGGGGGAACCCAACAAAAAAATAGAAATACGGCATCTGCGGCTTCATCTGCAGCCCATGGCAGGCATCATGTTTGTCTTCTGGACATATGTGTTTGTTGAGATTTTTTTTTTTCTTGCATGTGATGTTTGGTACTGACACAGCTCAACACCTTTATTTAGAAGTGATTTGGTAGATTTTATCTTCTAGCCATTTTGACCAGCCCTCTTCTGTGGAGAGACGTGCTGTTCAGCCCTACTGCCTCACCCCAGAGCACTGCAATCTCCTGCTTCTTCCAAAAGAGCATGGTGATCCTTCACAACCACACACATTGATGTGTCTTTCTGTGTGCCAAGCCCACAAAGACAACTGAGAAGCAGCAAATAACACACTTTCTGCTGCTCTTGGAGGTGAGATCTGGCTCACAACTGACTTCAGGGCAGACAACCCACCCAAAATCCTGCCTGTGGATGAGAACATAACCAGCCCACAATGGTGCAAAGACTCCTAAAATAATGTCATGGCTTTGGGTCATGCCAGTCAGCAGTGTTCAGCTTCAGAACAACTGCCCTAAACATAAATGTGAAGAGTGAGTGCTTGGTTAGAGGTGCTTCAGCCCCAGGTGAAACATGCTGCCTCCCTCAGTCCTGTCCTGCTCCTCCTTCTTCATGGGGTCACCTGCTCTAAAAGCATTTTGGGATGGCCATAATCCACTATTGACTCATTTTCACATCATGATGGGAGAAGTGCTCAGCTTTCTATTCTATAGTCTGGGAGTATCAACATAACCAAGGCTGTGCTCTCTTTTCAAGGCTTGTAAAATTGTGGGATGTGTTGTTAAAGTGGCAAATTTCCCTTTTCTTTGGTGCTAATGCTTCTAACCAAGAACACGGCTGGATTTTTTTCTTTTTTTCCTTCTTGTATGGTCTCCACTCCCTCAGATTCAAACGAGTCAAACATATTCTCTGTCTGCTGGACAACGGTGATTTTGTGGTGAAAGTGCTGACATCGTCCAGCCCCTGGTAAAATTTTGCTGCCCAGAAATTACTAATTCCCTGTGTACGATTCTGGAAAACTGCACAGGGTAGTTATTTGTACATGGTGAAGATGTGAAAAAACATTACTTAATCCTCTCTCTGAGCTCACATGAGATATTACAACACCTTTATTTGTGTCAAGGTCCAAAAATAGAATTAGCAGCAAAGAACTGTGATTTTGCGTGGTTCCAAATCTTGCTATTACTTATTTTTTGTCATTTCCATGAATTTGCTTGACAGTCTTTACTACAGTGTATCACAGTAAAGTTATGAATCCCCACTCATTCCTTATTAATACAAGTTGAATGTTTTGAGGCATTCAGATGAGAAGGACAGCAAAATGATGTCCTGAAATGTCATATTTAATGGAATGGATTGGCAATTATTGCTATTGTATCATTTAGAGGCCATTCTGGTCTTGGACTGCTGGTATAACTGTTATGCGTTGTGAATTTTGCTTAATTACGGCAGCATCTCACCACATATAGCTTATATCTTCAAGTACAGCACAAAAATGTTCTATATTAGTAGCCCTTTACATCTAGGAGATTATAAAGAGACTAAGCTACAAGTTTTAAAATGCAGATCATCTCTGCTCCAACCAAGAAAAAATATTTAAAATTGTGTATGACATCTGTAACTCCCCTTTAAGGTCTTTTGGTAGCTTCCAACTTTTGCATACACCCATTTTAAAATCTCATGAATAATGTTGTCTCACAGAGTAATTCAGCACCACTTGGAGGGGACAAGGCAACCTGTCTTTTCTAAATATATTCCTTTTTTCTTCATTTTTGCCTCCCAAAAGTGCTTTTCTCCTGCTCCTTCCTACCTCTCCGGTACTCCTTGTGCACTCACCCTAGATACAGTCTTATTTCTTTATGCTAGAATTAGGTAAGTTTCAAAAAAGACACTATCTGCTTTGGCAGACTGTGGAATGTTTTGTCAGGTGACACCTGGTTTTCCAAAGTTAACCTGCAAACAATTTTTAGACAAAGGTGACTGGGTTTGTGCTCTGTGATGCCTCAGAGCCAGCCCTCATAGCTTCCCAGCTATCCCATCAAGCCATGGCCCAGGACCAGAGCCAAACACATGGATATCATACAGGGGGACACAAGGGACTTGGTTACTCTCCCTGTGAAGCCAATTGCACTTTCAGGAACAACTGCTCTGGGATTTCAAGTAGCTGTCTCCACGCAGCTGGGAAGACACAGTACCCTCCATGCTTCCCTGCTCAGTGGTGCCTCACCCCAGCAGGGCTTCCCATGGCTCCAGTCACCACATCTTGAACCTCGTTATGGATCAGATCTCATCAAGCAGACCATATCTTGTTCTGCCTTCAGGCAAACTAGAATTAAAAGCGAAACACAGGAAAATTTGGAGAGAGTGAGATGAAGTGACAACCCTTCTTCCCCTGTTTTTGCCAACCTGATATCAGAAGAGCTGGCAGTACCACTGCTGTTGCGTGCAGGATATGGGATGTGCACAGAGGTTGAGATGTTACTGAGCATTCCCCAGACAACTCCAAAGTTGACAGGGTTCTTCTGGACTAAGTGTACA
Source organism: Dasyornis broadbenti (assembly GCA_013397935.1). NCBI lineage: Eukaryota > Metazoa > Chordata > Aves > Passeriformes > Dasyornithidae > Dasyornis > Dasyornis broadbenti. The sequence continues at coordinate 598,079 of VZRN01003577.1, read as the reverse complement.
TGGCAGGATGGGAGGATACATCCCAGTGACACAAAAGACGGTGACTCAATGTTTTAGTTTTATAGAATGTTGACTTGCCATCTTTTATTTTTATAAAACATTTAATCTTTTTTCTCTTCTAGCATGACTGTACTCAGATGGAGCACTGCTCAGGACCAGAAATGCTAATCAGTGTGAGCTGTTTTCTGAAGGAAAAGTGCACATGAGAATTTGGATTATTTCATCTACCACAAATGCTGCTTGTACTCTTAAAGGACAGCTGCAGCTGATGACAAGGTGGTGTGGAGTGTGACACCTCTGCTGGTCCCACTCCGGGAACCAAGGTAGTCTGCGACACGTCATAAGTTTCTTAATTGTTGATAGCTTATAATTAGGGCAACCTAAGTCTGGTTTGAAGAGTGCAGTATATTAAATCAAAACTCTTGGGTGGACTTTGCTGGTATTGGAGCAGGAAGCTGCAGAGTGAGGTGGTATCAGCATGTAAAACAGAACTCTTCCTCAGTAAACCACAGAGCTGGAACTATCACTGGACTTGTGCTTAGTGTGTTGCCCTCATCATCATAACCCTTGGGCATCTTTTGGGGGGGAATAAATGATATTCAGATTCAGGCCTCAACAGAGATTTGATATACCCTGGACATGTATGCTCAAACCACAAGTGATTGGCAAAGATACCTTCAATATCTTAATATCATCAATTACTTTGACCTTCTTACAGTCTGCTTTGCAAACAGTAGTAGTTTAAGCAATCACATAATTCAGAGTGAATAATTTCAGATGCAGTTTTACAAAATCTTTCAAGGTATTAACATTTGCAAGGCAAAAATATTTGTTTGCAGCACAACAAAGTAGAAAAGAGATGGAAAAGATTACAAAAGGACTAAAGGTCTCTTTATTTATTCATCACATACTTTCTAGGGATTTCTGATCTTTAAATTTGTTCTAATATTACCAGAATTGATTTCTAGTCTCTCTGATCCCAGAGGAAATGTTTTCAGTGAAGTTCTCAGTGGATTAACTCTAATGAATCAGCTTGCAGAGCTGTTACTATGGTGCTCTTAAGTAGTAGAGCTTCTAAAAAATTAACTGATAAGAAAATTCCAATGCACTATATTTAGAAACATTTCGTTCTCTTGCTTTTGACATAAAATAAATTAGCAATTGGAAGTCTACATAGAAATTGGTGGGTTTTTTATTGTATGATGGTATATACAAATTGTCTTATCTGGTGTTTTTGGCTTTTAAATAAACACCAACTATAGAAACTACAGAAACTACAGAAAAAAAAAATATTCTCAAAAAAAAAAAAAAAAAAATTCAAAGCAAGAATTATACTAGTAGTTTTGCTGGGTTTTGTTTCAGTTTGGTTTTGGTGGTTTTGTTTGGTGATTTTTTTTTGTCATTCTGAGAACCAAATCCTTTAGGCTGTACTAGAAAATGTTTCTTTCTAAACAGCTCTACTTGAATGTTTACCTTTACTTTATGCTCTAGAAAGGCATTTTAACAGTACTGCTTTCTGACTCTCTTGGGAAAAGGCCAGGTCTATTTTTAGATGCCAACGTCCTAAATTGTGTACTCTATCACACAGTGCAATGCAAGCAAAAACGGAAAATTCTGCTTCCTATTATTTTTGAGCACAAGCCAGCTCTGGCCCATTTCTGCAGGACAGCCCAGCTAAAAGTCCTCTGTAGTCACCACTGAAACTGTTATGAGGAGTATGGGTTTGTTACAGGCACAACTGTTATTTCACATATGCAGTTTAACACCACCTGAAGAAGAGTGAATGGAAAGTAGTTGAAAATAACACCAATACACACACACACACACACACACACACCTTTGCAGAAATCCCTGTACTCTTATTACAAATCAGTTTATATTAACACTGTTGCTCAAATAGTTCCTATTAAAAACAAGAAAAAGAAAAACAAAACAAAATAAAACAAAGAACAAAACAAAACAAAACAAAATAAAAAAACCACAAAAAAAAACCCAAAAACAAAAGAAAAAAAAAAAAAAAGAATGGTTGGCAAAAAAAAGGGAAAAGCTACCCCTTCCTTTTCACACTGCTTATAACAAATTTCCTGCCATTTCACAATTAATTTCCTGCCAACATGCTTGGTGGTGCCCTCCCCACTTCGTGGCTGTAAGGGCTGAGTGATTTGTTGCTGTAATGGCTTCCTTGTACCACTTATAAATGAGGTAAAATGCTTGACAACAACACTTTTTTAGTGCTGACCACCTGCACTTGTCTGCAACCACTTGAAACTCTACTTACAGCTCTGGCAATAAGATTCCACCCTACTGATGTTTCATGAATGCACAGCTTCACAGGCAGCACAAGGAAAATTATATTGCTGTAGCTACTGTTAATAATTAGACGAAAACTGTAACTTGTAGGAAAAAGAGTTACTATCCAAATGACATTCTGTGTGTCTTTTCATCTTTGCAATATATCTGACAAAAATTTTACACTCACCAGTCTCACAGAAAGAGGAGATAACATCATAAAAAAACAAAGGGTCTACACTTCTGAAAAGTCTTTGTATTTTCAAAGTCTCTTGAAAACAAAAATCAACTTTGCAACATCCAAGTAAGGCAAGCACTAGCAAGACAGGAATATCCTGTAAATAACTCCTAAAAGGTATCTAGTTGGTGGCTTGCATATTACTTTCCTCCTCTGCAGAGACCAGGAAAAACAAGTAATGAAAAGTCCTATATAAAAGATTATCAATTGAGTATATTACCACCATGAGTATTTTAACCTTGTTATGAGTTACAAATTATTTCCTGCTGTTTTCCCTTCATTAACTTTTCAATAAGAGAACTGTATTGCCATTGGTAATTGTGTAATTATATTCTTCATAAACAAAATTTGCCCATTCTCCCCTCTGCCTGGCCTGAAAGAGATGCAGTTTTTGGGGTGCACACCAAGCAGCTCACAGAGGCCCTGCTTCAACCCTCTGCCTGCTCCCAGCCTGGATGAAACTGTACTGTGTTGCAGCAAGTCTTGCACGGTTCAGAAGCACTGGCACTGTCTGTGTGAACACCCTGCTCTACAGCCTGTGCTGTAAAGGTCACACTGCATTTTCCAAGCTCACTTTCTCTTCCTGCTCATTAGCCTAAAATACTGCACCCTTAGAAAAGACAGCTTTAACTAGCTGTGGGGTTTTGTGTCCAGTTTCTACTGCTTTGCATAAAGAAAAGACTATCAAGGATAGTTATTTGAATGTGGAGAACATAGTGGGATGAATTATGAAGTTTTAAGGCTAGCATTCATTTTTATATATGTGTTGTGTGTGTGTATGTGTGTGTATATATGCTTATGTATGGTGGCATGTACATATTAACTTCTATCACTTTTTATTATCATATTTTAAAATTTATATCTTTCTTTAAATATTTTCTATTTGGTATCAGAAAAGAGAGAAGAGAGGTTGACTTTCTCCTTCCAACTGTTCATCAAGTTTTAAACTGTTCTTGCACTAAAACTGATCCAATTTATGCAGAATTGATTGTAGTAAACATCATCAAGAGTATAATTTTTAAAAAGTTAGAACCCTAGAAGCTACAGCACAGGCTGGAGAAACAAGTGTACTTGATCAGACTACTGATGACTTCTCAATTGAACTTCTAGTAAAGAGTGGTTATATCGTTTCACCTGTTTCTCTGTTATTTCACAAGCCTGTTACAAAAAAATGAATTTTGTAGTCCCGAGAGAAACAGAGGGTTATGAGTTTGCCAAGCAATTTTATGGTTGTTATAATTTTCAAGAAGCCTGAAAAAACAAATCCTTAACAAATACTTTTCCTTCATTATTTTTCCACATTATTTAATTATTTCAGGGAGGGCTGAGATGTGTACACCAGCAGCTTTCTAAACCAAAGTTTTGAAATAGTGCTTTTGCAAGGGTAGAAAGACAACAACAACAACAAAAAAATATTTTCCTCAGGCTTCAACACAAGACCTGAGCTTACTCATGGACCACAGAGTACCCTACCAGATCTGCCTCTGCCACGGGAGCACAGTGATCCAAGATTCCAAGCCCACCTTCCATGAGCAGCCTGATGGATTTTGCATGAACATTTCAGATTATTTCAATGATTTTTGCTCAAGCATAATTGCATAAACACAGATGTATAGGGTTTGCCTCACAGGCCTGACCCCTTCATAAGCAGTGCACACAGCTCCCATCACATCCAGGGAGAGAATAGACTGCTGGGTATGTAAGCTCGTTGTCTGCTTCCTCCTCTTTGAAATACTACATTTTTAGAACATTGGTTTCAAACATGCGCTATAAATCTGACAGCAAGTGTTACTGGAGTCCCGACTCTAAATAAGAGTTTAAAATAAAAGTTGTATAAATACCCATCTGTGTCAACAATACAGTTTGAAAGGGAGAGCGGTAAACACAAAGTAAATTAAGTGGGATTCACTTTCACGGGGTGGATGGCTACTTAAACCAGTTATTATAGAGAAGATTTTGTTGTGTGGTGCGACAGCACGTACCCATGTGGCTAACCAAGAGCTGGTAGAAAAAACAAACCCCACCCATACCTAGGAGCAGTGCCATGACCAGACCACAATTCCTGCGAGGCATAAATTTAATTTGCTGAAAATGAAGTACAGGCACTGTCGCAGCTCATTAGACAGCAACAGACATGTTGCAAGAGAAGAAAGTGGAATTTGGTGGAAGGTCCAAATTCTACATATGCTGTGAATAAACCAGACTATTGTTTTTTGATAAAGGAGTATTGTTTTGAATGTGCTGGGTAACTAAGTAAAGCCAGCAGAATTTTTTTGCCAAATATAGTCTCTTGCTCACTGCTAAAAATCCTAGCTTTTAAATTAGGAGCTGAAGTAATTGAAAAAAAAGTTTACATTCCTGCAGCCAGCTGCAGCAAAGCCAACCAAATGTTTGGCTTAATAGTCATCTCTTTCATGAACCTTTCTTAAACATCTAAGACAGAAAATGCCGTTTCTATTATTTAGTAATTTGATGCTTAAAACATTGGGTTTCTTTCCTTCTTTTTCCCTTCTTTTATTACTTTTTTTTTAGCTTGTTCAGAAAAGACCCAGTAAGGTCACTGCTGTGGTATTAGGCTATGTGAAGCATTTCATAATTTAAAGAAATCCTGCTTTCAGCTTCTGGCACAAGCTCCTGTTGTAGGTCACAGTTACTAGCAGCATGGTTTTTGTTGTTTTGGCCATTTTTTGTCATATTGCAAGCCAGTGTAAAGGCGGAAAAGAAGATTTTGTTTTTTCACAGTAGCTCGATGCAGTAGTGATACAGGCCTTGAAAACCAGCAGAGCTTAGGAGACCTGACTGTTACAAACAGTACGTACAAACTGCTACATTTCTTTAGGGAAATACTGCGAAAATGATACACTGTAAAATTACTAAAATGGATAGGGCAACTGCTGCAAGTCTGAATCGTCTTCCACATCCTTGGATATATTTGGTGCTCACTGCTTTTAGCCATTCCAGCAGGCCACCATGGGATTTTTTGGATCTTGAATCTGCGTCTGAATGAGCCAGCCCCTTCATGTCCCAGCAGCAGCGCCAGGACCAAGATGCAGGAATGCAATCCACACCCTGTGCCTTCAGGAGAGAGAAGGGAGTGTTTGGCCCCATAATGTTGGGCCTCACAGAGCTTTCATAGCTGGTGTCCCTCACTTCTTCCTTCTTCCCACCCACAGGTTGAGAGTACCACCCAGGAAAACAAACTCCAAAGTAAGTTACTTTTTAGGTACACTTCTATCCAAACAAACTAAAATCAATTTCTCCAGGATTTTTTTCATCTACTTTCTCTACGCAGTATTTCACACCTCTATCCCCTTAACACTTATTTGTTCTGCCAGTGTTTCCTCCAGAAACAATCTGTGATGGGACATTCAGGGTCAACCCCACAAGGAACACCAGTGCAAACACAAACACAAAACCAAGACCATGCTGGGGTCCACCTGCTGGATTTAGCTCCCCTAAACTGCCAGAAGTGTGATTGCCACAGAGAGGAAGAGATTAGTTGAAAGGAGATGACTTTTCTCCTTTGGGGACATTTTGGATACTGTATTAAGGCAATATCTGAATAAACATGTTGGTCCTTCCTAAAATAATTGAGTACTGAGTGTGCCTCAGTTGGTGTCTTGCTTTGCTTCTTTCTTAGCCGTACTAGAGCTGTTTGATTTTCAGGTTATGGGTATCTCTCAGAATGCAGTGAAGGACTAGGAAGGGAATAGAGAAGGTGGGTGTATATGACTAGGCCTGCTGATGGGAACCAGTTTAGCAGGGAACACAGGGATTGCCTCAGAGGATTCACATGGCAGCAGGTAGACTTGTTTTCTAAAACTGGCAGGCACAGTCAGAGCAGAATCATGCTTTTTCAGCTTTTTCTGGTGTGGCCATAACTCTAAAGGGTGGAGTGACTGAGCTAAGCCGCTCTGATATCCTCTCACCTTCGCTTGACTGCTGCAAGAAAGGACAACTTGTCTTCTCATGCCTATCAACTAATTTGTCAGTGACTGACATGCCCAAGTATGATGGACCCTTACAGTGAACATTATCACGTTAATAACCCAAGAATTCTTGCCATTTTTTAACTGACATATTTGGTAGGAGATGCCTTATCTAGAGGTGCATTGTAAGGTGGGAAATTTACTTCACCAGGCAAACTTACTACCTGAAAAATGTAAAGTTGGGATATCATTTTATTCACGAATTTCCAGACACTATACAAATTACTTGCCTTTGTTTCCTCTTCTCCCATTTACTTCCCTTTTCAAGATGCATGAAATACAAAAACATATCTGAAAATATTATTTAAAAAGCCCACTTTACAAGCTTATGTCTTCCAAAATGCATTTCACGCCAGGCTTGTCATGTGTATCGTTAAGCCTCCCTTACCTCATGTGCTTGATTGCCAGATTTGAAGTCTTGAACTTCTCAGGTTTTGAAGATGTTCCTCAATGTATTATAGTTTAGGCAGTTTCAATGAAATTACTTTAAGACATAAAGACAAGCATCTGCATAAAAGATTTCAAATATTAAATTTTCAGTAGACACCACAAAAGAGGTACCACATATGCTGAGCAGATTAATTTTATTCTGCTGTAGGTAATACCTTTTTTTTCTGGATCTTTTATTTCATCTATAGAAGATCATTTAAACATTCAATATCTTTCTCTCTTCAATGCTTAAATGATACAAGGGTTGCTAATCATGACTTTGGCTGAGAATGTCAATGGGGATAAAAAATTTTCCTTCCAGTTATATGCAACACCAATCAAAGAAAACAATTACTCAATGTAATTAATTATTTTAACTAAGTTAATACAGCAATAAGTTTAATGTGATCAGTATTGAACAGCACTTGGAATTTTATGACCAGTCACTGGACATTAGGTAGTTTCTGGTAAAGGAAACTTTGGAGAATTAGATCCGGTATCTTTAACTCTTAGCCCCTAATAATTATTGAAAAAAATCACAAGTACTAACAGGTGAAAAATCATACGACAAATTTAAAAAATTATGAATGGATGGAATCAAACTCTGACATTTCTGACTTTGGCTAGCACATCATCAGGTTTCTCTCTCTCTCTTTTTAATTTGGTCATTCTTTTTTTTATTATTATTATTCTGAAGCCAGCCTTGTGTTTGAGGATCTAGTTTGCTCTCCTTGAAAAACTGGGGATTGCTGTTAATTTAATAACATTTTACTGGTTTTCAACCTCCCTTTATTACTTTGTTTTAGTTTTCCCCCTTTTATTCTTTGCTCTCATCTGCCTGCCCCATTTCCAGGGCCAGCACTGGAGCATCCCTACTATTCCTGGAATGCCTGACCAAGGACCCAGCAGAAGGCACCAATGTCTTAAAAGCTCAAGTCTCCTCAGATTACAAGTAGCACCAAGGTAAAACCAAATGCTGCCTGTGCCACCCACAGCCACTGTCATTCATGTCAAACTTTCACTGACAACAGCTGATCTCTGACAGGCAATGGAAAATTCAGTGAATTCGGGAATAAAAAGCAAACCAACCACAAAAAAAAAAAAAAAAAAAAAAAAAAAACCAACCCTAAAAACTAAAGAAAACCCAATCCACTGTTAGAAAGATCAAACAAATTGATAGTGACATGGATCATTCATGTTGATTTAATAGATTGCTCTAGTTCTTCAGCATGGATGACTTTACAGCCTCTGCTATGCCTGCATAACTATTGCTGATCACGCTGCTCTGCAGTTTAAGAAAAGTAGGAATTCAGAAGGAAGTGTGGTGGAAATTTCCAGAATATAGATAGTCTGTTTGGATAAAGACAGACTTTTTATACTTAATTACTAGGCCTGGGAAGCTTAGTTGCCCTGCCCACCCTCTCTGTCTGGATACACCCAAATGGATTCATGCAGGTGGGATTCCTCAGGAACAGGAGGATTTCTTTCCCCTACCACCACTTGCTTCTTTCTTCTTGCTGTAAAACTGTTGAAAAGGAAGAAAATATTTCCATCAGCTTTGTTGCTAGCACTTCTGGTCTTCTTAGTTCTGAGCAAGGAATGGTTTCTTTGGTTTTTTGATTTTTCTTTGTTTGTTTGGTTGGTTGGTTGGTTGGTGTTTTTTTTTTTTTTTTTGTCTTTTGAGGAAGCCAGGACAATGAGAATCAGCAAAATCAACATATCTCACATCAGTTTAGAAATTAGCTCTATTAAATATTTAGGTACTTTTCAAGTGTTGTCTGAAGAAAATAAATTCTGGGGCATAAACAGTGCTGTCTTAAAGGTTCTGTAGAGATAAAGAGCCTTCATCCTTCAACAATTAAATATGACAGGAAACAGTCTCCTGAAGGCCATGGTGTATTTTCATGTAAAGAGTTATTCCAAACTATATTAAAATTAATCATGTACTTTCAAATATGTTTGAGGTTTTTTCATGAAGGCAGTAGGTAATACAGTTGCAAGGTTCAAACCTATAACAGCTCTGGGTTATCTAAAAATAGACTGTCAAGTTCTATTTTTAACAACTGTAATATAAATCCAGAGATACCTCACTAACTCCAGACTAGCCGTCTTGTATTTACATTTGAATTAAAGATGTCAAATCAGTCTCTCTTTTATTGCTGCACACTACTAAATGCAGATCTCTGATTCTGCAAACAAAATTTGCACTAATTCATAAGACTGGAAATTCATTAATTCTGTGCATGAGCCACCTGAGTGAGAGTTAATATTGTCAGGTAAAAAATGGCTGTGAGTGTTTTTTACTACCAGTCTATTTTAATACCATCTTGTGGATTGGGACAGATTAAACAGCAATTGCTGAGAATGCTTCTTAAGCCACAATGTTTTGGTTACCTCACTTACCTCAGAATATTTTCTTCTATGAATTAGAAACTGACTTATTCCTTATGTAGTTTTCAACTATTTCAAAGATTCCTTTGCAGTGCCAAGGTGCAGCAAAATCTAGTGCAATGTAAATCACTCTCTGATACTACTTTTCCTTTCTCTTTCAGGATAGATCCTTAAATAGAAGAAAAAAAACCATTATTTTGAATGGCACCAGTGGAGAAATTGGTGTCACAGACGGAGTTTAAAAGTCATATCATCTTGCTAATAGCTAAATAATGTATTTCCTAAGTTGGGTTTTGGCTACACTACTCTGAATGTTTGAACATTTTTATTTTAATAAGGAGAACACTTTAAACTGCTGAAACTGGGGATAAGGTAACATTATCCTCTTGGCACATTTAATAACACGTACTAATGTCGCCTGTGTTTCCAATGCAACCCCTCTTCCTCGCTTAGCATTAATGCTGCAAATTGATGTGTTTTTCTGAGCAGCAAACCCAAGCAGTAATGTGGTCATGGGAAACTGGAACAAATGTCCACTTGCTCTGGAAAGCAGCACACTGTGAGTTTGAAGTCCTTCATGTTTACATAGTGGCTTGACTCTCAGCAACAGGTCATAGACACAGAAACAAGAGCTGCCTGAAACATCATGCAGGGCCTGTAAACCCAGGAATGTGCTGCGTGCTGCCAGCAGTGCTCTATAGGATCTCAAGCAGCCTGTCCCCCAGACCTGGGAGGACTGCAAATATTTCTGATCAGACCTGCTGGGCTAAGCTGGCTTTGGCAGAAGTGAGCTCATTAGGCTAACAGGGAAGCCTGTTTTTAAGTCTTTCAACTGCTAGATATTGTACTAACTCCAAGACAAAGATGTGGCTCACAACAATAATTCCACTGTTTCCAATGTAAATGTTAATTAAAAATTAATGTATTTTGTTTTGACATCTTTTTTTGGAAAGCAAATAACTAACCCAAACTTCAACTACTAACTTTTGTTAAACAACACAAGATACCTTGTGTTTTCTATGGTCTGTGCTTTCCCTCCAAATGGAAAGACAAAAAAGCACCAGATTTTATCCAATGAGATAAAGTATGTGTAATTACACTGAAGTGTTATATTGAGTCTTTGAATCAAAATTCCGCTTTTCCTAGACTTCTCATGCACCCTTCTTTCCTGTTAAGAATGCAAAAGGATGACAGGCAATTCAATATTGTTATGAAGAGTGATTCCCTTGCAATGAGTTGACCCCCCAAAACAGCATCTCTGCAGAGCTGGTTCACCTGTAAATGTAGCCAACCATCTCAAGCATTCCTACATCTGTTCCCCAAAATTCTTGCCAGAAACCTTGTCAATGGCCTCAAAACCAAGTCTTGGGTGATTTGGAAAGCATCCTTTCTAGTTCCATGGTCCATCCTAGGCATGTCAGTAGATCCATCTTACTTTACATAGATGCTTCTACCTTCTCCACTCACACATAAATCTTACTTGTTACGGTTAGCTACTAATTGGCATTTTCAAAGGCACCCGTCTTCACCCACCCACAAAGTAGTCCAGGATAGCAGAGTACCTCTTGCACAAGCCAAAGCAGTCAATCTGTTCAAGGGTGTGAAATTCTGAGCTGGCACAGACTATTAGCAAGAAATTAGTCAGAAGTACCCCAATGTTCACATTTTAAACACACTTTAATTCTCAATTCTTAGAATTGCAAAGGCTACACTGGGATGTAATTAAATAAGAAGACTGTTGTCCATAATTATAAATTACTCTTTTAAAGGTATAAATGTGGTGGCCTTAACCAGCAATAGTGTGTATGGTTTGTTTTCAAATTTCTATACTTACACAAGCAGAGATCAGAAGAAACAAGGGATCTTGCCACTCTTTTTGTGCCAGATGAAGAATGTCCAATCTCATTTCTTCACTAAAATAAACAAGGCACATTAAATAGCTTTTCATGCTTTGTATTGCAAGAACAAGCTAACTGGCAAGGGCCAGCCCTGAACATGTCTATATTTTCCTCAGTAACGTAATGGAAGAAAGTAATATTCCTGATCAACTGGAATTACTTTTGCTGGCAAGTGTGTTTGAAGAACTGGGCCATTAGGTTTTAGTTCTTGGTTTTTCAAACTGCAGTTGGTCCTTTGAGAAAAAAAAAAAAAGGCTGTAACTAAGTACTTTCAAATGGTTGACACTACCCTAGTTTTTCTATCAAAAAGCTTATTATTTTAAATAAAAAAAATTAACATTACCATGCAACAAATATAGGTTTTGCCATTGCTACAGAATCCCTTATACCTATAGAGTGCTACATTTTAGATTTAACAGACAGCTAAATTGTATTCTCACTAACAAAATGCATTAAGCTACACACTAATAAAAACACCTTGCTGTGGACCAGAAAATCACTTATTAAAATTAAAGAATATTTGTGCTGCAGAGCCAAAAAATAAGCACTTCGTAAAGTATTCTTTCAAACCAAAGTCTAGTGAAATGTATGGATTTACTTGCATTGGCTTTAGTGACTTTTACATCAGGAACTAAAGCACTACATGCATTATATCCTCTTAATGAAGAGTCACAGGGGAAGAAAAAAACAGGTTTATTATAAATTAAGGTATTCTGAAAGGGCTTTTTAAACCTATTTTAAAAATTAGTGAGTGGAAACTAGGTTCAGCATAATGTTTAATTCTTTATCAATTGTAAACCCGATTCTCCACAGTTTTGTCAGTAGCCTGAAGATTTGAAATCTTAAGTAAGGGCACAAGGTCTTGAATTGCCAAAAAAGACAAATTTGTAGCATGCCATTTTTAACCAAAAAAAGTAATTATCAAACCTTTCAGACAATAGAAATAAAAAAATAATTGCCATTTCAAATAGTACTTCTGTTCTTTGTAAGGCAAGTCTTTGGAAACAGATAATGCCAAGTTTCCCCACCAAAACTGGATGCTCTGGGACTCACTGCTGCACGTCAAGCTCTGTGCATAGGCAACGATGATGGAACATAACAGCAGCATTCAGGATAAGACACATCATCGCTTGCAGACTCTGATGCCCAGGTGCAAAATTAATACAACAGCATAAAAGGGCAAAGAAATGCTTAGAGCTTTAGAAAAGTTCAGTTCCAACTTGCCACACTTGGAGGAAAACAGAAAAGGAGTAAGAAATATTTAATAATACCCCTTTCTGAGGTCTGAAGCAGGTGAATAAAGTTTAGGCTTCCACCTATAATCTTTCTGGTCCTTATTGCCCACTCATCTACTAACACATAAAACATTCTATGTTGTTGCTGTTACTTCACGTGTTACTAACACTTTGCTGCTAAAGAACAATTTACATAGACCAGGGAAGTACAATATAACTTTGCACAAAAGGCAAAACAACTGCTTTGTGTTATTGACCCTGCCGGTTCTATTGCCAGGGGAGGGGACCAGTATCAGGTGTAGCAAGGAGACATTCAGCAAATGTCAAGACACTCAGTACTGCATTTTCCTTAATCTTCCATCAGCTGGAAGTCAGCTAAATGACTTGTCTCTGGTCCTAAAATGGTCTGAATTCTGCCTTGGATGTACTTCCTTGAAACCATGCACTGGAGCATCATTATCAGCACCATTCCTGGGCCTGAAGTGATTTTTCCTAAAAATAGCATAGAGCAATGCATAAATTGATAGATTTTCTGAGAAACAGCCCCAGGTGGTGGGGTAGTGGCTGGTATTTGGAGGCATGCAGAACTTGTTTCGTCACCACTAGCCCCCAAGTACAGGAGAGCTGTAGCATCTGTGTCATCGCTGCTCAGCAACCAAATGCAGTGAAGCGGCACCAGCCTGGCAGCAGCTGCCCTTCTCTCCTCCCTTCACATCAGCCAGAAAAATTGGTGCACACTTCTTTCCCAAATTCATATGTCCCCACCCACCTGGTGGACTCGGATGTCCTGATGTGGAGCCTGTAGTTGCACAGCTACACCTGCATCACGAGGCACAGACCTGAGAGCACCCTGTGCTGTGCAGCTCTGCCTCAAACACCCTCTTCCAAGCATCCCGGGAAGCAGCAGGGCTGGAAGTACCCCATGCCCCCAAAACCTGTGTTTTCCCCCACAGTCTATAGCACAGTTATGTTTTCACCACCTCCTAGGTGAAATATTGTCTATTTAAGCAAGACTTCAGCTTTGGTGTTCTCTCTGATCACAACCAATGGATATCAGGTTTTTTAGGGTATCATCAAGATATTTAGAGGACCTGGAACCAGCAAATCCTACCCATTGTATTAGGTTGTGGAACAGGTCTGGAATGGCTTTATAAATCAGCATACAGAAGTGAAGATACTTGATCTTCCAAAGACATTCTTGTGAATAAATTTGTATTTTAAGTATGATTAGATTTCTGAGGCAGTAGAAGTTCAATCTATTATGCAGCTATCTAAACAAAGAGATAAATGAAAAAAACATACACACACAAACCTCTCATGCTTTTTCTGCAGAACTTATATTTTTACTTGATCACAACCACAGTTCTTGAGCTAGAGGGCAGATTTTTCACTCAAGGACTGAGACACTGTTTTCCAAAGTACATAGTTTTCAAACATGGATCAAAACTGTGTTGCTTTGAGATTTAAATGAACCAAACAAGTCAAAGAAAATATTGAAACTTTGCCTAAAACCAGATACTTTCAAGCTTCTAAAGAATTCCTGAAAATGAAACTCATGTACCTTCCTCTTAAAGACACAAAGGAATTTTTTTTATCGGATGTTTTGTTATTTTCACTGCCAGTATATAACCACAAATTCCGGGTGTTCTGCAAAAAGCATTCTCTTATAGCCTACCAAAAAATCTGCTCCTTCAGCCTGAAAACTTTTTGCATTTCCCTGACCACTTTGGGAAAGATGAGGGGTCCAAGGATCTCAAAATCTATACAAGAGTAAATCAGTATCTGACGTGTCTCTAAGACCTTGATTTAGTGGTCACATAATTCATTGATTTTTCACACTTTATCTGAATCTATTTTATCAGTGTCTTGTATCTTCCTTGAATATGTGCAGAACTTTTTCCAGTATGCAAAAGAATCCTCAGATTCTCCCTTTTTTCCACACTGGAAAACCTTATAAGAGTCTGCTAAGTCTGAAAAGCTCCACTTTCCCTGAACTTTTTAAACTAATAACTATTGGGTCTATACTCTTCAGAGACATATGTATAGAGGTTTCTCCTGGTCCACAGGAGGTACTTATTCTGGCCTAGTTTTTCTTGGGCAAATTCCACTGAGTAGAAAAAATATTTTCTGGGAATAAGTTTACAAACATGTATTGATTAAATCATGGTATATCTGATAAAAGTTCAGAGGTTGGTTATTCTGCACATTTGTAATTGGTAAGACGCTCATGCTGCCAGAATTCAGGTTGTATTTAACCCTACATTAGCTGTGTCTGTGTGTGTAGAGTTAGAAGAAGGGGCACTCTGCTGACCAAGATCAATTATTTAGTGTGTGTGCATTGGATTGTCTGTGTGAAGAAAACCCTAAAACATATCTCAAAATACGCCATGCATTTTCAATATTTATGATTTAGTCTTAAATTATGAGCAGCACTGCTGGAAAAGGAATTTAAATTACAAGATTAGACTCCAAATTTTCCTGGTAAGAAGAATCCCATTAACTGGGCTCAAAATGCCAGCAGTGGTTTAGCTCCTTTTCCACTGTTCCTGTGGCTTCAGCCAAGGAAAATGAACTGTAGAGGTGGAACATCTAAGCAAGCCTTGTGCAGGGATCTCTCGGGACTTCCCTGCCTTGCTCTGTAATGTAGGGTTCATCCAATATATATTAAAAGATTTATCCCAAAGTTTGAGAAACCTGGTTTATCTAATGTACAGAAAGCAGAAAATCAAAGTGATAAGCTTAACCACCCTTATAAGTTGTGGTTAGAAATTCTAGAATGTTTTGTCTTTCATTTCAGGTACAGCCAGAAAATAAATATTTCCTTTTCTCCATTGCACACTGTTTCTTCATTATCAAGTGTTATCAGTGTTATGTCTTATAACCACTCAGCCTTGAGTATTGAGAATATTCAAGCCCATGAAAATACTGAAAATGAAGAGAAAAATAAAAATGTAGTCTGGCTGTGCTAAAGCAGAGGTCTGGAGGGGACCTATGTCTGGACAAGCCTGCTTACAGAATCAGGGCCTTATTTACCACCTTGTATGTTTGTATCTACAGTTGTTATGTGTCAAT
Organism: Dasyornis broadbenti; assembly: GCA_013397935.1. Classification (NCBI taxonomy): domain Eukaryota; kingdom Metazoa; phylum Chordata; class Aves; order Passeriformes; family Dasyornithidae; genus Dasyornis; species Dasyornis broadbenti. The sequence goes on along the minus strand of VZRN01003577.1, from coordinate 582,538 downwards.
CTTTGGCCCTCATCTTCCTAAGGGTATCTAGGCATGGTGTTTTGAGGGAGAACAAAATGACATTGTGAGCCAAACTTTGTTCATTCTGCTGGGAAGGGGACAGTGACCCTTGTGGACTTCATGTCCTGTCCCTTGAAGCTGTTTTTTTCTTCACTTAATCTTGTTAGGAAAAGAAAGCAAAAATAAATTCTCTAAAACTTCAGTTCTTTAACATGTTTCGTTGAAAATTGAAGGGAAACACCATGTTTAAATGTTATTTTAATTACATCTACTTCAACTTCCCATATAGAAAATTTTGTTAACTTTTCAAATTATTCATTGTTACTTTGACCTGTTTTTTTAGATGTCTGGAAGGAAAATAAAGGATCTGATGGGCAGTAATTTTGGAGTTAAAGTTTGACCCTTCAATGCATTTATTTTTAGTATATAACATAAAGGATACTTAAAGCAGAGGGGGGAAAAAAGTAAACCTAGGTCAGGAATGAAAAAATATTGTTTTGGGAAAGGCAAAAAGCTCCTTTGGTTTAGTTTTTTGCTCATCTTTTGCATTTTTCAAACTGCATTATTGCTTTTTTCGCATGAATCATTGTGTAACATCATTTACAGTCTGTGCAACAAAGCCTGCAATTGCTGCTAGAGTTAGTGGGATTTCACAGTCTCTTCAGATTTTGTGAATGCTCTAACTGTAACAATGAAAGCACAGACATATTAAAGACAACAAGTTAACATAAAATTAAATTACTTTCCAATCCATTTTCAGAGCCATCTGGCTTTCTTCTCAAAGTTTGTCCCACCAGGCTGAAGATTAGCTGGATATTCTTTTGCTAGCCACTTGAGAAATATTTGGGATTCAGGAGACAATCCAGGAGACAGAAGACATGCAAAGTTCTTGGAAACTATGTGTCAGCCTCGATGGCTGCAAATGGAAAAAAAAGTCTGCAGAGAAATCTGACCAACACCAAGCAACTGTTCTGAAGAATGTGGCTTTAGTTTTTCAAAGTGGAGTCAGCCTGGTAATGCCTGCAGCTGTAGTGAGGCAACACACAAAAGCAGAGAGCAGACGGGGTACAGGGAGAAGCTCTCCTATTTCATCAATTCTGCATGAAAGATTTCCTTTTGTAATAAGTCCAGATTGAAAAGTTCTTCACTCTAATTGACCTTAAATAATAACTGCTGAGAGAGAGATTTACTAGCTGATAATTACAGCCCTTCATTTATGAGATTTAGGCTTTCGACCACAGAGCCTGAGAAAGAAATATGAGTCAAACTGCTGCTCTCTGAGTTCAGAGTGTTGGGGTACCAATATTTATCTGAAACAGTTGGAGAAAAGAAGTGTGTTGTCACTCTGAATTTCACAGGGGGCATAAAAATGAGCATATCTTCCTGCAATGTGGCTTTTAGGGCAGCATCTCCTTTTATCTAATGATGCAAAATACTAAACTAATATTAGTTTCAGTTAAGAGCAAAGCCCTTCTTGATACACTTGCTATAAATTTTATTTTAAACATGATAATTATAGGAGGCACAGGTGGTGCTGCCCATGATTTCCCATAATAAGATTTTTTTTTATATAGATGTTTACATTTTAGCATCAAGTCTTAAAATACAGGAAAATACTCGAATTAAGATGAGGAGTGCATCTTTAAATTATCTCCTTCCCCTCTTGGTTGCATGTCTAATTTCACACTCTTCAAATACCTTGTCATAAACTTCTGTTTCTATCACATTTCAGCCTCACTCTGTATCAGAGAGTAGACCATTTTCTGGGCTTGAGCTGGGTTTGTTTATTGAAGAAGACTTTTGTCCAAGGCACTTTTTCAGAATTTGGTTGGAGAACAGTGAATGTGTCACTGGTTTGCAAGTAGAGGAAAGCTAGTTTTGTAATTAGACACTATCAAATGCTGCCCTTCGGTACCACACTCTGTGACTGTACAAGCCTGCCAGGAGAAGAAAAAAATATTTACAGATAACTTCAGTTCACAGATTTTTCTGTATCACCTCTCTGACCCATAGACTTATCTAGATAGTCCATGATGTGCAGAGCATCACACTGAGTGTCTGGGAAAACTTGAAGCTGGCCACCCTGAGCCAGCCTGAAATCGATGCCTTTTTCTCCCTCAGGGTGCTGTCAGAAACCCAGAATTTTTAAAAGAGTTTTTAATAGATACAAAGTGGAAATTTGAGTATGTTTAGACTAAAAAAGTCTACACTAATTTATATGAGAAAATCCCCCCGGGTTTGTTATGAGACTGTGTTGTTGAAATTGGCTTCTTCCCACTATTTCCACACCCAGACATGGCAACAAACCTGCTGAGTCCCATGGCTTTGAGATCTTACATTCAGGGTCAATAGGATGGAAGATATGACTGGGTTAACCCAGCCCATTTCCCTTGACAAAGGCTAAAGAACTGAGTTTTTCACTCTTTTCATCTAGTTTATAGTGAGGAAAAAAAACAAATGTGGAAAAGATGGTGTATTCTAGATAGGGCACAGGCAGTGATTTTCAAGTATAAATACGAAATATTCTCAGAAGAGAATATGATGTAAATTATCTGTACAAATTAAATTCAACATGGGGTGGACATAAGTTGCAGTGGCAAGTGACACTAGAGGAATAGTGGTATTTCACGACTTTAACACTTAATAGAAGTATATCATGCTTTAGACTGCTGTCTAGACAAATATCTTCTTACAAAAAATACTTTAGTAGTATCCTTGGAAGTGCATCATCTAAACCAACGCATATGAATTTGAGTTACAAATATGAGCTGTTCTTATCTAGAACTTAAGGTCAGTAGCAGATGTTACACATTCCTATAGACGCATGCCCAAAGACAAGGATTTTT
>VZRN01003577.1:556006-579674 GCA_013397935.1 Dasyornis broadbenti | reverse complement strand
TTTTTTTTTTTTAATGGCAGAAATCTGCCAGCTATTCTTGCCTTATCTGCAACAGCTGAGCAATCTTTCAGTGCCATGAGGAGATTGAAAACTTGGCTCATATCTAGCATGGACAAGCTTGCCTTAATCACATTGCTCTTTTACATGTGCACAAGGACATCAACATTGACAGTGCTACAGTAAAGCAGCCATTTGCTGAAAACAACTGTCAACATTGTCAAGTTTTTTGGAACCTTTTACAATGTTATTTCTGTGACAAAGCTTGTATAATTCTGTTTATCAGCTGCAGTAACAAATTCCCATAAAAGAGATACGTGGAGAAATATACTGGAGCTGGATTTTCTATTACTAGTTCCCACCTGACATTCTAAAGCAAATAGATTAGAAGATATTACAAGATAAATGAACTGAAACATCCAGAGTTTCCAGTCTGATTTAAATCAATTTCAAGATTTTTTTTGAAAAAGTCATAAAAAAACAAAGTAAAAGATTTTGTCTGTGGTTCACAAGTCAGGCTTATTCTAAATTCTTCATGAAATTTTATTGCTATATTAATCTTGCCATTGAACCTGTAAAGGCATGCTTGAAAAAAGAAACATAATTACATTATTTGTGGTATGAATTGATACCTGAGATTTTAAAAAACCCAACATGCAAGATGCAGAACAGGCACACAATAGGCAAATACTACAAAGCGCATTGTAAAATGCTGCAGAGGGTGGGAGGGAAACATTATTCAGGATTAGATTAATTTAGTCTCAGGACTGGTGCCTAATCTGTGCCTACACCAGCTATTGGGAATTCTGGTTCTTCCACCACATCTGAAGACCAGTCTTTCGGTATCTGCCACTCTTTAAGTGACTGGACCATTAACACAAATCTGGAAGTGGGTCTTGGTATTCTTGGCACTATGACACTTTCAGCTTATTGTATTCTGCTTTCATGCTTTTCTAGGAGCAAGTGTTATTTAAATAAATCGTAAAATTAATGGTATTAAACAGACAGTATTTTGTTAATTACAAAAATACTTACATGAAACATACGAAGTTATTTCCAGACAAATTTCATCCCACAGTAGTCTTTCTGATTACCCAAAATCTTAATTTCTTTAGCTTGCCTTACAGAAGTGGGTTTTTTCTCCCTTTCAATCAATAATTCTTCTAGGCGGCTCATAAAATAGCATGTAAAGAAGAACAGGGTATGTTTCTCCGAGATCTTGTCTCACATCTGAGATAGGTTAAGAGGACAGCTTTGTGTTTGCTCCTGTAGCTCCCTTCAGACTGAGCCCTAATGCTGCGGAATCTACGAGCCCATGAATTACCAAACTGTCCCTGTTGAATGCTAATGAGGGCTCTAAATGATGCTGTCAACAACAAACTTTCACTGCATCATCTTAATCACAATTTCTAAAGAAATCTTTTAAATATGTATTAGCTGCCAATACTCTTAGCTGTTCTACATCATTTTTCTAATAGACATTTGAAATGCCTGGGAGATATCTCAGCACAAACTTTATAATTACTGGTATTTATCTTGAATTAAAGAGAAAGGGGGGAGGAGAGGACCAACTGTGGGCACAGTATGCATCAGACCCAGAGAGGTCCATAACTCCCAAGAGAACCCAGCGCATACTGTCAAAGTGAATGGTGACTCACAGTTAATTTGGTTGGTGGCCTGAGGCTACAAATAATACTCTTGCCCATAGTCCAGGTTATTCAGCTATGTAATAAGGATGAAAGCCTTATTATGGCTTCTGCAAACTCTCAAAATCATGGATATGGTTTGGCCACGCAGGGGAAGAGTTAAGTGATACAGAATTGTATATGTGCTGTTCTGAGCTTATGATGTGTTTCTAACTCTTTCTAAAGTTTAGGAACACTAAAATAGTTAATCTTCATGATGACAAAAGGAAGCAGGAAAATAAAGTGACACCCTTGAATGAACTGTGAGGAAATAAAATGCACAACATGTGATAATGCCATGACTCTGTGTTACCGTTCATTTCTGGGCTGAAAAGATATGGCTTGATGGGTAATTTGTCATGCTGTGCAATAGAGAACAACACAGTAAAGAGACTTGAGACAGAAGAAAATTACACAAATAGTAGGGTGGAAAGGTATAATTGAAGACGGCAAAAATCTGAAAGAGAGACATTTAAAATTGCTGTACTGACCTACTAAATGCAGTTGGGCGTGGAATTCTGGCCTCACAAGAAGAGGCATTAAATGGCTGCAGGCTGTGGCACTACTGCAGGATAATGTCAATCTTACAGAGCTCTTACAAGATGTTTTAAAAAAACTAATTGTAAGATTAAATAAATTAAATACTTGTTTTACACTTGCATGCACAATCTGAACAAATAGTGAGCTTACAACAAGGAAAGAGTTTCCTGTGGTCAAGCTGGCAGCTAGCATTCAGACCTGTGGAACCTGACCTCACCTTCTTCTCATGAACTGTACATGATTCATTCTCCATCACCACATTTGTGTCTGTAGACTGTCCTAGTGACCTAAGTGAGTATTTGCTACTACTTCAGATGATTTATTTGCTTGCCTCTGGAGAGAAATTATTCCCAGTGATTTCGGTGCTCCAAGAGAAGTCAGCAGAGGCAAGGGCCACAAGAAGCATGTCATTTTCTACTCAACAGAGCAACAGGTCCACTGTTGTTCAAACTCTCAGCTCTTTAGCCAGAGCAGTTGAGAATCAGAGGATCAGAGAATCAGAGGATCAGTGAATCAGAGAATCAGACAATCAGAGAATCAGAGAATCAGAGAAAGCACCCACCAGGATCAAGCAGTCCAACTCCTGGCCCTGCATAGGACACTACAAGAATCACACCATGGGCCTGGGAGCCTTGTCCAAGCACTTTTTGAACTCTATCAGGCTTGGTGCTGTCATGACTTCCCTGGGGAGCCTGTTCCAGCTCTGGGTGAAAAACTTTTCCCTGATATCCAAACTAAACCTCCCCCAACTCAGCTTCATGCCATTTACTTGAGTCCTGTCATTGGTCGTAAGAGTGAAGGTATCTGTGCCTGCTCCTCTGCTTTCCCTCAGGAGGAAGTTACAGACTGCAATGAGGTCTCCCTTCCATCTTCTCCAGGCTGAACAGACCAAGTAACCTCAGATACTCCTCATATGGCTTCCCCTCCAGACCCTTCATAGCCTCGTGGCCCTCCTTTGGACACTGTCTGACAGCTTTATGTCTTTCTTATATTGAGGTACCCAAAACTGCACACAGGACTCGAGGTGAGGCCACACCAGCGCAAAATAAAACAGGACAAACACCTCCTCTGCGCAGCTGGCAATGCTGTGTCTGATGCACCCCATCAAGAAATGTTTGAGTCCCTCCCTAGGACATGGGATGTTGTGCTATAGAGACAAAATCATAAGGTATCTACAAATGACCTTCCTTTCATCCTTCTTTCTCTTCTGCTTCCCATACCATCCCAGCACATCCATGAAAGTACTCTAAAGGAAGAAGAAGGAGACTTTGCTTTGCGTTTTGATTTATTACATATTACTTGCTCATCTCAGAGATATGTCGCAATCGGAACCGTGCAGAACAATTAGGGTGAAGTAGGCTACCAAAGATTGATATGACAGCTATTTCTGACTGCCCTGTGTCTCCATGAATGTGAAATGTTGATGATACCAGTCAACATCTTGCCTTCATTGATGAGCTGTGCTTCACAAAGAATACCACTAGCGCACAAATAGCTTTGTCTTCTCTTCAGCAGACTTTTGAATTCTGCTTCATATCAACATGCTCTTTTATTCAAGACAAAACACTTTCTCCCCTCAGGCCTACCCGAAACACCAGAAAATCGACCTGAAATGAGCTTCACAAGACTCCTTCACTGTGGGTACAGCATATTGGCACAAGAGAAAATGTTGCTGCATTACCAATGTCCCAGCTTCTTTGAATCACCCACTCTGCATGAAGCCTCAACTACACAGAGCCAGAGCAAATGCAGAATGAGGCACTATCCCATTGCACAGATATGATAAAACATTTTGCTACAGTACCAGCATTTTGACCATAAAAATAATCTCAGTTGTGAAACTGCAGGTAGTCTGCCGTCAAGTTGAATAAACAATGAAGAAATCCAGAGACTCCAATAGCAATTGTTGTTCCGTGACCTGTGCTATTCAAAAGGCTACTTCCCAGTGCATTTAACTGCTAAATGAAGATACAGTAAAGTAAAGCTTCTGTGTTGTTTTATCACACATCATTTGGTAATAGTCAGGGATTTCTGTGATTCTGTGGCAATTAAACTTGCCAGAGAATCCACCCACTGCTGCAGACTGCTGCAGGATGCAGACTGTCATTTTTAGAACTAAAATAGGGCTTGGTAGAAAAGAAAATCTTCCAGATGTTAACTGAAAAAAAAAGTCATGCAGAGACACACGCCAAAGTTTTCAGCAGTGTAACACAATGTCTCTACAAGGCATGAACTGCCCTTGGATTTTAATTGTTAATTAAACCAGAAAACTTTACAGCCATTATTTAAATGGTCAGTGGTGCTAAATATTTCATAGCTATTTCATATCCGTATTTATACTTCCCAGACCATCTTCATATTCTTGACAAATTTGATAAATTTCCCCATATCAACTCCTCAAGCCTTCTGTTTATTGTGTTGACAACTCTTGGTAACAGCATTGCAGTCTGCAGCTCACTTAAAAATGAAAAATTAGATCTGGCATAAAATCAGTAGGATGCAATATAAGATTAAATGCCATACAGTGCTGAATTCATTGTACCATTTTTGGTAAAGACAGTAATTTTTTTTAACTTGCAGCAATGCCTGAAATCTCAATCTTTTGCAACAGAAGACTGAAGCAGGATTTAGGTCAAGTGAGCTACAGCATGAGATAGGGTCGTAAAGAAAGAATATCACAGAATGCCAGTCATAAGTAACAATTCTAAGCCAAGTCCTTATGTAAAATGGTTAGGTTGCACTCATATATATCGCATCCATTTCAAAGCCTGTGTACTTTATTGACATTTCCCAGGCTATGGTATATGAATATAGAAGAAATACAACATCCAGGACCTCAGCTGGTGTCAATTAGTGTCTATTCAGCAGGAGTGAAGTCCATTGCATTGGCGGAAGATTGGTGTATAGAAAATGGCTGAGAAAAATACACATGGAATTGTGTTAAAATATTTCCTATTAGTAAGCTTATGTTACAGCATTCCCAAAGAGGTAAGGGGCCTTTTCCCTGGCCTCATAAAACCAAAAAAATTAAAATACACTTCTCCTTTGAGGGTGCCCCATCCCTGGAAATGTTCAAGGTCCAGCTGGGCAGGGCTTGAAGGAATCTGGTCTAGTGGGAGGTGTTCCTGCCCATGGCAGTGGGGTGGAATGAGATGTTCTTTAAGGACTCATCCAAACCAAACTACTCAATAGTTCTGTGATTGTTTCCTTGAGCTCAGTTTTCAGTAAGCTACAAAAAAACCACAGTTCATCAATCTGGCATATTTCCTGATTTTCTGCTTTTAGGACAGAAATTATTACTCATCAAACTCATACAAAAGTATGCTTCTGGGCTGATTTATGTAGCCATAGCTTTAGGAAGAACTCATGGAATGAAACCTTGGACAATTCTTACAAGGAAAACTTCAGCTTTGTTATTTTTTGGAGTGGGGTCAGAAGCAAGGTAACTTTTACCTCAATATATACATCATTCTATTTAAAACTAACAAACAAGCAAGCAAAAAAACCACAATACAACAAAACCATGACACCAAACAAGAAAACACAAGCAAAACCAAACAAAAAACCTCCTGTAATTATAAATTGCTTTTCATCTAGTTCATAAAAAATCATTCAAGGCAACACAGGGAAAATATGGGATTTGAGCTTATTTCACATTATTTTGACTACATTTATTGGGTAAATAGTGATATCTTGCCCTTACCAGAATAGTGGTACTTTCAAGACTATTAATTTTCATTGAAAATGGAAAAGAGCTATTGCCAACTAGAGGGCCATAATTTGATCTCATGGCTTTATACTGTAAGTAAGCTGTCTTAAGTTGTCAGAATTGTCCGGTAAAATAATTACATTAGCCGGAAAATTCTTCTCAAAACCCAGCATTTACCCTGTAGCCTAAGGTTTCAGTCTCATCTTTATTTACCCAGCAACATTCCAATCCCATTCTCAAGCAGCTACCTCCACAACCATTGCCCAGAGCAATTGCAGGAGGAAACTAAGCTGAAATTATTTCTTTCCTCAAAAGGATGTCCTACTGTACTTCATAACCTGTGATATCAGATATAGAGAATAGAGCCCCCTGAAGCTCTCACAACTAGGATTACACGTCTCTAGGTTTGCATTTGCACAACTAAGTGGGTCAAATCTACTATTCTGTCCTCCTTAATTTATTTGTGACAAAAGCAGGTGTGTCCAAGCCATATTCCAGCAGATCTAATTTTACCTGGAGAGTTTTTCTCTCTCCTCATTGCTCATGATTTCTCTATACTAGGAGTTGTATCAAGTGATTTGCCTGGCTAAAACACAGATATTGTGATTGCTGAGGGCTAAGGTGACCAGCAGCAAAAGGTCCACTTCAGGCATGTCTACTGTTAACTCATGTCTTTATTGGTGGGAAAGCTGCCAGCCAAGCTGCATTTTATCCAGGTCATGAAAAACTTGGATTTCTGCCACAAAGCAGTTACACCACGCATGGAAAGATCAGCTGCAGGTATAGGAGTATCCCATGTAAAGAGTCACTTTTTTGATGCTCTGTCCTGGGAGGTGGCACCCTCTTTCTGACATTGATGACATCAAAAACACACCCACCCAGTTTTTCTTCTTCCTTTTCGTCATTCAACTGTTGTTTTTCTTAAACTACAACCAAAAGAAATTTGCCCTGGAATGAACACTTTTGCTTGGACATATGTGCTGGGAAATGCTGAAGTGGCTGATGCAGGCTGCCATCTTTGTGTAGCCCAGTTCTTCATTCTGCTAACATCTTCATTTTGTCGAAGATAACTCCTTGTAGCCCATTGGAAATGTTCAGTTGTTTCATCAACACACATTGTATTTTCTCCCAGTTTGTTGTTGAAGGTTGCAGCCATGCTTGAAATAAGACAGCTTGAGGACTCTTCACCAAATGCGTATCCTTCCTCCCTCAAAAGAAAAAAAAGCCAAACTCCCTAGAGTCTGCACATGTGATCCATACTCTATTTCTATGAACACACCTATGATGAGGACATGTTTTTCACTTCCATTTTTTATCTCAACCTGAACTCTTCCAAAATACATCATTCCTTAGGACCACCATGAAGAAGGTGATTTAGGCAGATGCATTTAGTGAACCCTATGTCTGCAAGCTTTGACACAAGAAAGAGAAAGGAAGAACCCGTCAAGGCTCTGATTGTCCTGGCAGGCTGTATTACCCTAAAAAAATCTCCCCTTCACTCATGCTCCCAGATCCAGGAGCTCCCTTTAAGTTCAGCCTTAATTAATCAGAGCTATGTTTTAAATGTAGTAATCTCTGAATGGACTACTAGACTTTGCTCTGGGGAGCTGTTTCCTGGATAAACAACCCCCGTGCTTTTTCACTAGTCCCATCTTTATACTGTTCCCTGGATGGATTAATAAGCCATGGTGTAGCCTCATCTCAGCCCTGTCCCTGATCTACCTGCTACTGGTCCTGACTGTGCTCTCAGGGTGATTGCCGGACCTGACTGATTACTTCAGCCTGTGCAGACTGTCTGCACTATTTACAGTCTTCATCTGAAACATATGATATTCCCTTAAAATCTAGTTAGAGCAGCTTATCAGAAAGATGGAAGGATTAACAGCCAAGCAACATTCACCCAAAGTCAAGTAATTGAATGACCAAGTAAAATGATCACAGTGAGTACCTAAGTTTCCATTTTATGCATCTTGTCGGATGTATTTCAACTGCAGTAAATACTACCGTAATCACTCCAGCTTCATGGCAGCTGATGTGCTATACATGTTTGAGAGAGTGATATCAATTAACTATGTTATCTATAACACCATATCTGCAATTACTACTACTTCACAACTGATCATTAGCATTTGACAGGGTTTTTCCAAAGTAACACTTATTTAACATGTATTTAGAGGTTAATCAAAATTCCTAAGACTGCCATTTATTATAATCTGATTTTGGATAATTGTTCAAATCAGTGGCTCTTAGAGGCAGCAGTCTTGTTTCAGTCTCAATGAATATGGCACATGAATGCCAAGAAACAACAGAGGATTAGAATTATGTCTTTGTAAATACAAGTGGCTACTGCAAAACTCAATTCTTCAGAATGTCTGAATTCTCCTAGTATTTTTTCTGCCTGCTATGGAGGGCTGGACAATGCTCGCTGTCATACTAAGGACCGGGAAGATGGGACAAAGAAAGAAAGTCAAGTTGAGGTTAGCTCTCTGTGTCATTTCAAGGAGCAGGAAAAAGTTGTAAAGAGAGAAAGAACAACCTTTCTTTTGTACTAGAAACTGTGACCAAGCAGATAGGGAGCAGACAGCAATCAGCGCATCAATCCATGCATAATGCAAAACATACGCACCTTAGTAATGCTCAGATTCTGTGATAATATTGAGTGCTTAAAATACCGCAAATATCAGAATTAGTTGCCATGCAGCTTTAAGCAACTTGGCTCTACACATATAGAGATGACATAGCTTTTAATCATTTCCCCTACTTGGTGCCAGTTTTCTGACTGAAGCATCACACAAGCATACACAAGCGGTATTCTCCTGGAAAACTTCTTGGCAAACACGCTATTTGAGCAGGTAGCAGGTGCATTCCCAAGATTATTCCTGAACTTCTTCCATTATTCCAAAATCTGTAGGTGTTAGCAATTCCCAGTGAAATAATTCTAGGTGTTTTCTTAACAGACATAATCTAGAATACTTCTCCTCTGATTCATTTCAAATTACCGCTAAGGAATTCTAGAAAATCCAGCACAAGGTACATACAAAAATGGTCATTTTAAATTTGAATGGTTGAAATTTGACATTCACAAACTACGAAAAATCTCAATGGGAAAGGTTAGGCAACTTGTGTATGTGTGTGGTACCGAATCACCTCAAACAGTAGTTTTCAAACCAACTGTTCATATAGAAAGAAAGCGATAAAAAAGAAAGAGGCCAATTTACTCACTTATTAGTAAGCATCTTTTGTAGTCACTAGGACAAATGCAAAATAAACCTTGTATCTATTGAACAGAACGTATTTATAAAACTGGAGCTTTAATGAGTTTGTGAGACAACAGCAAAATATGAAAAAGGGCTTGTGGGAAGAGGAGTTGAATCATTTTTACATGAAACTAGGAATGTTTAGTGAAACCCCTTATTTCACTGATTGTTTCCAATGTTTATTATAAATATTCCTTTTCAAATAATTAATTTGACAATATACCATATTGCTGATTTGCACTAAAATGTTTTCATTCCGAAAGCTTGTAACATTTTGAGGGTTTCAGTTTGCTCTTAGATAGTGTCTATGAATCACTCCCTATCATATTTACATTCCAGTTCTTGGGCAACTATACCAACAATTACTATGAGAAAAATGGTTATACAAAACAGCAGATCAGTCTGTAACAAACCACACTTTGGCAGAAAAGGTCACTTTTAATTTATTACTTTAAAGTAACTTATAATCAGTGTAACTGTTCTGCAATAAACATTTCTGGGGAAGCTCTTATGTCTTTTCTCTGTTGACAGAATCCTGGAGCACATTTGAAATAATGGCATATACATACCTGAGTTCTTCCAGACTGCAGCTGCTCACACTGCTTTCACTCCTGTGGTACAGTTGCATTCACATCTATCTCAGAATTGCTTTTCATTTTTATTATCTTAACTGTGAGACAATCTAAAAAGACAGGTTTGTTGTGAGTTAGGTATTTGTAGTTCCTGGAACAAGTCCTCTTATGGCATCAGCCTGTCATCCAACAGGTGTGCACCTAGTGTGAACCTTCTGTGTGAACTTCGTGTGGCTGAGGCTCTGCTACAGCTGCGCAGAGGCTTCTCCACATGAAACACCAAGCTTGGGCCCTGCCGTGCCTCTCGTCCCTCACCGCCTCTATGCTCTGCACATTGAATTACACACCGGCTACCCAGTATTCCTGAATGTGTCAGAAAGTACCTCTGACTACATGAGTAACTTCTACCCATAGTTTATTTTACATTTTTAAAACAAGATCTACAAGTGGGCATTTGAGGTGCATACACAGGTGTGTATACAGTTGCCTCAGCATTTCATCAGAACCAGCAACTCACTGCATAGTCAGGTTCTTCTCTCTCTTCACTCCTCTATCCTTCCCCTTCAGTGCTTTTAATTTTCTTTCTTGAAAAGTTGTTTTCATTTTAGGGCATAAAAACATTTTAGGGCAGGAAAAGTAGAGAAGCATGTTCCAAAGTTTTCTTTTTCCCCCACCCTCATAAGACATGCTTTTTCCAAGAAAGGTTGGGCCAAATGATCCTTGAAGTCCCTTCCAACCTGATATACTGCAGTTCTATGATTACCTTTTTTCCTGCTTTCAGCTGCATTTATACCAAATCTGACTGTTTCTGCTGCACAACATGCAGCTGCCACAGCCACAAACAGAATAATTCCTACTTAAACACTGTCTCTTTCCTCTGTCTCCTTCTCTGCCTCCTGTCTCAATGCATTTACTCCATTCTCGTTCTTAACTTACAGACCTACCTATTTCCAAAATTTTACTGTGTGACTTCTTTCCTAAATAAAGTTCTTCTTAATTTCTTTGAAATATGGCTCACCACCATTACTAACAGCCACTGAAATGTACCGATATCTCACCATATCTACCTCAAGCCTGCCCTACATCCCTTTCTCAGAATTGTTCAGAACGCTGCAGATAAACTCACCCTTTTCCTACCATACCTCTACTGCCTACATACTTTTCTATTTGCTTTTTCATTAGGAAAAAATCTCAGCTCCTCTTCTGTATCAGGAAAACCTGCATACTTGCCAAATGCCTATTTACATATTTTCTCCTTTCAGACTTTGCACAGTGATGGAGGAGAGGCCACATGCCAATTTGTCCATGTAACTGCTGTATTGCACCTATAAGTGAATTTATGAATGGGGAGTTTCACACCCTGTCACCTTGCTGCTGTAAGTCTGTAATTCCCCCCTGCAAAATCTCTGGTCCTACCAATGGAAGTAGACTCCCACCCATTTTCTAGCCCAAATTTGAACCAATTTTTTTGTGTACAAGTTAGTCAAATACATCTGCTTTTAGTCAGTCAGGTTTCCTTCTCAGTCTTTTTCAGCTGAGTATGTTCAAGCATGGAGGGGTTCAGAATTTATGGCCTGTTTTTGCTCTGATGACTCAAAAATAACAGCAGGTTATTTTATTCCTTGGAGAATTCCTTGCCTACATTTTATTCTGCTTGTGATCCACAAAAGCCTTCACACAACTCAGCTCACTCTTCTCTTCACAGCAATACTACCTACTCCTTTGCCATATTCTTAAATTTTTTTCCTGGGTTTTTGCATATCCACTTATTTGTATTTGATCTATAAATTCAAAAAAAAACCATTCAATGAGCCTTTATTTTTCTGAAGTACATCTAAGTTGATGGTACTAGAAAAGTGATCTGTGGAAAACTAAAATAGTAATAATAAGTTAGGCATATGATGATCTAGAGTTGTATAATATGCCCATTATCATACGATCTGTGCAGTTTTGTCATAAGCTTTTTAGCACCTGAAAAACTGAATATAGGCCAAATGTTGAATCTCTATTTTGCGTGATGGAGAAGGGAGACAGATTTTATCTGCAATATGCTCAGGCTGACTTTCTAGCATTTTGGAAGTGATTCTTTAACAAATGCTAGGGGGAAAAAAAAAAGGCATCTTGGATTAAAAAGCTAAAAATCATAAAGCTGAGAACATATTACTTAGATGAAGATTTATGTGCCCAAGAGATACCACTACCAATTTGCCTCATCCCTTTCTCTCCCTCAGGTCTGTGGCTAGGAAAAATTGGATTTTTGCCAGTTACATAGAGGCAACAGGGCAAATCTTGGTTCCATCATTTCTAAACAGCAGGGTCAAGCCCAGCCTTCGCTGTATTTTGCAGTGCACCTGAGTAATCCTTCAACTGTGTAACTGAAATTTTATTTGTTCAGGATGATTAGTAAGGTCAGAGCTTCCTCGTCCACCTCAGGCTGAATACATAGAGGGCTGAGTTGAGATTAGGTTCTCTGTCTGCTTCCCCATTTAGTAACCCAGCAACCTTGACCTTGTAACAAGGTCAGGCACATGATGAAAGGGAAATGAAAAAATTGCCATGTGTGCTGCATCCTTCTCTGGAGGCTGAAAGTTTCACCTCTCTGATATGCTTAGTTGGCTCAGAGTAAAAGTTCTTGAGAGCAATCACAATCCTAGGTCTCATGTGGCAATTTGCAGAGCAAACAGGCCAGCCCACAGGCAGATTACTTACTGAGGCTTTTGCAGGGGGTCAGGCAGCTTCAACTTGCCTACACTATGATCATACTTCTTAAATAAAACCATTACACATTTGTAAACACACATACATAAATAAAAGTATAAACCTGATATGGAGAATCTGGCATGTGAAAAGGTAACGACTTTTATCGCATAGCAAAGTTTTACTTTACAAATACTATACAAATATACAAATTTTTCTGTGCAAATACTGTTCCAGCCTAATCAGTGGAGAAATCATTTGTGCCATCTGCACTCAGCAGGGACTGCGCTGTGGAGACAATGTGGCAAATAAAAACAGTAACAGCGGTAAATGAAAATAATATGCAGGGATACAAACTTAGCAAACCAAGACACTAAACCAGTAGGATTCCAGTGAGAAGTACTGGATCTTTCCAGACAGAAATGTGTTTTTATGATAGCAGTTGTAAATAGCAAGGTATTTTATTGTTACAGTCTGGCTCAGGTGAAGAAAATGTTTTCTACATTCAAAATAAAGGCAGGGTTTTTTAAAAATGCATACAGGATGCTAACTAATGTACAGCAATGACTCATTTTAATATTTTTTAAATCAAAATACATTAAAATGTGCATCAGTCATATCAATTAATAGGTAGAATTACAAGACGGTTTTGCATTAGAGCCAAGGCGATGTTGAAATAAACATATTTGATCTGCAAAGGATCTTCTTCAGAATAATAGTTTTGAAAATAAATTTAGTTCATGCCAATGCTTCTTTGTCTGCATGGAAATATAGAACATAAAATCCCTTATTTCTCTTAGCTCTATGCTCTGGCACTTTAACCAAGTAGTGGGACAGACACATCTTAAAAGAAAAACTAGTATTTTGCTTTTCACTTATTTCTGTGTAAAACCACAGAGTAAGATCCTTTATTTTCAGTCTTTTGGTTCAATTTCAAGACAACTGTTAAGCTCTCAACTTCTGTGACCTACTAAACAGTGACATAGATGGGTTTGGCTGTTGCTAAGAGAAAACAGTCCGATTTCTTATTATTTTTTCCTACTTCTTTTTCAGAAATACTGCAAACCAGACTTGTTTAAAGCAATGAGAACAGTGACTAAGTCTGATGGTAATGTGAACTACGATCATTGTTTTTCAAACAGTAATGGATAATGAGAAGTTTCAGAATTTCCATTCATTAGGACTTTTAGAACATTAATTTTAATCTAAGAATAAGAGCTGATAGGAGGCTTGAAATGAAACACTTGATTTTATCAAACATCATGAAAGTACAAGATCTTTATTATGACAGATACAAACCCCAAGAACCAAGCTTCCACAAAGGAAATAATAAAAACACTTCTTATTTGGTACTCAGCTCTTAAACCCTGAATAAGGGAAGTACATATTGAGAGAGAGGTACTTAAAACGTTTCCATGGATACAGGATGATGCCAATAAGGTCCATGTTTCTATGTGAAAGGGTGCCCCTGCAGAGACATACAGCTTAGTGAGTGGTTGTTTATACAAGTAAATAAATAGGAACCTTTATTATCTTACAAAGAGCTCCTGACCCACAATTTTTGTCTCATTTGTTAGAAGGAACATTTTGCTCCTTCTAAACAGCATATTGGAGCAAAGTAGACACTATTGAAACTTTTTTCTTTGAAGTCACTTGAGTTTATGGCATAGTTTTCAAGTAGAAAACGGAGTAACTAGGTATGCTGCTACCAATCCTGGCAAACCTATGTTGGCGACTTTTTTTAACTCTGGTGAAAGAAGACACATTGGTACAAATTACAAATTACATCTTTCTCTGTCAATTACCAGAGGCCACCTCCAGGAAGAAAAAAAAAAAAAACAAAAAAAAAAACAAGGGGCAGATGTAAATTATAAATACCCTTACCTTAATCCAATAAGAACAAGCATACCAAGTTTTGATCGCTTCTCTCAAAAGAGCCTCCATTTACTTTAGCTCCTGTTTTAGAAGTGGCTGGCTCCTAGATTACCACAGCTTAAGTGCCACAAACATATAATTTTGACCTTCAGACTCTCAATTCTGCATGCTTTCTAATTTTGGGAATGAGATTAATACCTCCTACTTGATACGTTTTAGTTTTCTCATACTTCCTTGGATAAAAAAGCACAATGAGTTACGGAAGAGACAGTCAAATAAACTTTAAGACTTAGCACAATTTAATAATCTGAATTGAAATTTCTGTGTGCTGTGCTCCCATTTAAAAAAAGTTTTCTTCCAGCCACAATTAACAGAACAAAACCTCATCTTGTTCAGAGTTCTTCTTGGAATACTGTAATTTTAACATCTATTTAAAGGAGGAAAGTTTTTTGCCATATACAAGCCTCTTGGCCTTCCTTCTTCTTGAAGAAGCAATTCCTGGATACGGGATGAGACGACTGAGTTGATATTTTCCATTTGAACTCGCAGCGTACTTTTGAAGGGGGATGGCAATGCTCTGTTCGTTTGCCAGCACTGACAAAGGTCTGCTTGTCAGTGATACCTTTTACAGCTAAATTTACTCGCGAGTGACAGAAGCAGGTGCACCTTGGCCTGCCAGACACTTGTGTGCCCACATCACGCAGCCTACAGGTCAACATCCAAAGTAGAAAAAGCCCGGGGCTGCAGAGCAGAGGGTGAGTGAGGCAAACACAACCCAAACTGGGGGGCTTCTCTTCAAAGCCAGCTGGTCTGGCTTTATTCTACAGGAATTTTTTAACCTGCCAGTTTTACCAACAAAGCCCTCAGCAGGTGCTGACGGGTACAACTTCCTGGAGAAGCAGAAGAAGGGCACTGGTGAGTTTTAATAGAAAAAAATTATTTTAAAAATCATTCTTATGTCTTTGGAGTGTTCTGCTTGCCACTGCACTGGGTGATTCAGCTCCAGGCTCATGGTTACTCTCACAAAGCTTTCTTCAAGAGAGAGCAGATAAGCTTTGTAGTGTGCTTTGCATTTTGCTTGATACAGTGCTTGATTTAACTTCTGTTGCCAAGAAAAGTTTTTTAAACTGACTGGATACTTATAGCCTGTTTCTTTAAAACTGTTTCTATGATTCTGAATGGAATGAACATAGAGGATTACATGCAGGAAGAGCAGAAGCCAGACAGTGCTGGCTGAGGGTGCACTCTGTGCTCCCCATCTGCCTCCTTTAAAATAAATTAGTTGTCCTGGTAATTTCCAAATAAATCAAAAGGATTTGGTTTTTGTAGACTGCTTATAGTGTTAGGAAATTCAAAGGTCATTCTGAGCCTTAGAAATTCCTCCTGAATATCAACTAAGTTTCCTTTGTAATAAATAAGGGAGGTAAATTAACACTGTTTAGAGCATCTTAAAAGACAATCAAAGGACTATTACACAAAATCGCTGCCTTAAACTAAAGTGAAAATGTAAATTGTAAACTAGAGGCTACATGAGAGCGCTGCTTGACCTGATGCTTTTTATAGATATCATGAATTTACACATTTCCTTGTTTTAAAACCACAAATTATGCCTATGTGTGTATCCTTCAATTTGCATAAGAACTGGGAAACTAGATGATGAGGAAAAAAAAGATGTATTTTTTTCTAGAACAATAAGATTAATGTGAAAATGCAGCAAAATGTGACCACAAGTTAAAATAAATATTTTGGAGGGGAGAAAAGCATTTTTATTATTATTTCTATTTCAAGAACTCATTCTTTTAACTGTGTTTCACAGTATTCATTACAAATGGTTGTGTTAAATTGAAAACATTTATTTAAGTGAGTAAACAGACAGAAATCTTAACCATATGAATCTTTTTCAGTAAACAGATTCCATACAAGTCATTGCACACCACAGAAGACACTAATGGGGGAGAAAAAGGAATCATACATCAATATACTGTTATATTATTTCTGTAGTAGGTCTTCCCCATATATCAAAATAAATGATATATCAACAATAGACAGTCTAAGATTAGGCTGAATAATAATACTTGAATAATAATGCCTGTTTAAACATTCCTGATCTTTGATTTTGTTTCTGCTAGGCTGCTTGGTGTGGGACCCATAGAGTTCACAGGGAAGTCCTACCTCAGTAGAAGTAGATCAGGCATAACTGTCTTCCATTTTCATCATTTTTGGAAACAGGAAAGTGTAGAAGTAATTATTCTTATTTCTGGAATGTGCTATATGGAAATAATTACAGTTCTGTTTGCTGCAAAGATATCTTACTGTATGTGAGAATAAAAGGCCAACAGGATAAAACATTACTAGTCAAAGCATAAAGCAAATTTCTAAATACGAAAGATACTTTTTCAGATCCAGTCTGAAATGTAGAACAAAACAAAACCCCCAAAACTAGAGCGCCCTTTAAACTGAGCAATGCCTGTAAAACTCTGCTGTGTCACAGATAACATTTGTAATGTGTGGAGCCCAAATCCCCTAAACAGTCATTAAAACCAAGCACGGTTAAATCCAAAGTCAGTAAATAGTAATGGCAGTTCCTAGAGCTAACTAGACGTTGTATGTGCCACACTAAACAAGAAAAGCATACAGACTGTGGCTTAGAGCCTTTAGTTCTGTACGCTGTAAGTTCATCAGCATTTTACTGTATTGATTTTAAAAGCTCAATAACAGTAATTAATGTGACAAACGCCTAGGTAAAGTCATGAAATTCCAGTTAAGTTAGTCTGTATTTCACTGCACTGAGGGAAAGAGTATTTTGTGAAATGAAAGTTCAATATAAGATGTTTTACTTCTCTAGAAAAAGATTGTTTAATGTTTCAAAAGGTGGAGATTACTCTCTAGATAATTTAGACAATTAAATTTAAATGAGTGTCCTCTATTGGTCGCTCTTGCTTTTTTATTTTTGTCATCAACAGATTTCAGCCCATTAAGTGAAATTCTGAAATACTTCTTTTATTAATGAAACACTGGCAGATTAAGAAGTAGGAAAACCTTATCTAAAGCACTGAAACTTTATAACTGTTTCAGTCAGAAGCAGAGTCAGCCCTAAAATGCCTGGTACATTCCTTTACACATTCTTTTACTTTTGTATCAACTATTCCCCATTTGCTAAGAGCTCTGTTGTCTGTTTTGTAAACTATGGCAATTTATTCTTCAACTATCTTTTTATCTTTTTTATTTTGAAAAGCTACAGTGTAGCTCAGCTTTCAACCACATGTTTGTCTTTTCCAATAAATCCAAGCTTCAGTGACAGGAAGACATCTATATTAGTTTTTTCCATAGTGCATGTAAATAAAAATTGGGATTTAACCACAAAGCTTTGGCAAAAATCTCAGTTTAGGGGATCCACAATCTGGATTGTGTTCTTCAAAAGTTAATTCAAAGTTTTTCAAATACTGTTATGTGGTATTTTCAAAGGATCTCATGCCTTTCTACTTTCACGTATACTGGTGAAAACTGGACACTTTCCACCGAAGGCAATGAAGTTGCATATAAAAGCTAGATAAGAAGATGAGATTCATGATAAAAAATAAGAGGGGAAAGTAGAATGAATTGCCTTAATTACTGCTTCATACAAGATTATTTTAAACATGAAAATGTTACGGTTTATGATTCTATTATAAAGTGTATATGCATATATGTGAGAGTGTGTGTGTGCATGTTTGTATATCTACATACACGCGTGAATATAAACTGGGTGTATGTACATAAATATATGAATATATATACACACTTTAAATTTATAATTATTTTCCTCTTGGTACAGTAAGCAAAATATTATTCTAAAATATACATATAACTTTATGGACTTTCATTAGTTAATGTTTTGTTCAGAAATTAATTGGTTATTGGTCTGAGACAGTCACCAAGGAAATCAAAGGATCAGACCACCATTAGGAGCAGTGGAGAGCTCTCCTATTTGCCAGTCTGCGGGCAATGTAGGGAGGCACTGCCTTGCCTGAGGGCTCCAGTGCCCCGAAGCTGTCATGCAAATGGATGGCTTTGCAGCAGCTCCCTACCCCCGCACCCCACTGTGGCTCATTCCCAGCTGAAGACACCCCAAGCATTCACACACCCCTCTCCACGACTGCTTGGAGCTCCACCCTCCTATCCCATTTCAAAAATGCTGTTGCACTGTATACTCGCAACAAACTGGGTAACAAGGACAGGTCTCAAAGTATACTCCTTGTCACAGTGCACAGGGACACAAACTGTTAATGGAGCTGTCTTCTTCAATTAAAGTACTGACAATTTATTGCACAGTCAGATATGGAGTTTTCTCCTTTGAAAGCAACTAAGCATTATGAGGCAAGCTCTGAAAGCACCACTTAAGAAATCTCCAATACAGACAAAAGCACAGTGCTTTCTATGCGTAACTCTAAAGGCACTGGATTCTAAATCAAGTTCAATAAATACAACTTACAAAGAACAAATATCTAGATTTAAACTAACATGCACGAGTTTACTGGAAGCATGTAAAATAATTGCACAGGAAATAATAATAAAAGTAAAATAATAAACATACACAGAGAGAACAGCTTTGTTCATAAATATATCTATATAGCATTATTAGTTCTACATACATACTTAAAAGTTGTGCTTACAGCATGTGAAGTTCAATCTAATGTTAATGTAGCTGGTGCGCTGTATCCTGAAACATATAATCATCTGTCAGGGTAAAAAAATTAAAACCTGAATTGTATGGTACCCAGCTGCTAAGGATTAATCCTGCAAAACAAACCTTTCTGTTTAGGGGTCAATGCATTTTATCTTTCATTTTGGCTCTTTTTTTAACAAAAAAGCTCCCCCCCAGTAATTTTAATTTCTCCCTACTTTCTTTTGTTGCTATAACAATAATAATACAGAAGTATACAAAACAAATGCTTCCTAAAGTTTTTACTATAGATACCTACAGCATTCATTCTTTTCCTTTACTTTTTACAGTTCTTTCCTTAGTATCAATGCATTTGAATTTAAAATTATTGTAGAAAGAATGCAATAATAACAAATTATTGTTGTTGTTATTATTATAACAATAACATTATTATATTGTTATTATAATAATAACAAATTATTATTGTGTGCAATAATTATAAAAGAAGAGTATAACCCTGAGAAAAATAGAAGAGAATGTGAAACAATCTACTTGTATATCAGGAGATTGTTCCTACCCTTGGAAAAATACATCTGCCAATTTACTTATGTGTCCTTGCACTAAATCAATTGATTAGCCATTTAAGACTCCACCTCAGTCTCATTGAAATGAGATTTTGGTTTGTATTCTTCCACAGAAATACAAGGGAACTGGCTCCCACTTAGGGCAAAGAAGCACTTGGTTCCTTTGTTCCTGGGAGAAACTGCTCTTTAGATAGCTTCCAAGCTGCTAGGTTTAATCTGCAAAAAGGATGTGGGAACTCCTCATTAAATCTCAGCTTAATTCAAAAATTCTTAACCTGTCTATCCCCACTAGCAACAGTCCTCTTGAATTATTTCTGCCCATACTCCTTTTGTCTCATCTTCCCCTACTTGAATAGGTAGACTACAAAAAGATCCTTTGGTTTAACTTAGGAGTTAGAAAATTTTCTAACCCCCTTCCAAATACGTACCTATTCCTCAGCTCTTGTCCCTTTAGCTGAGCCACAGCAAAGAAAACACTTCAGTCATATCCAGAGATAAAGATGCTTTACAGCACAGACCTTCCAACTGCTGTAGATTTAAACTGTAAAGACAAATACTGGTGCCACCATAACATACTTATTTGTTACTGGAAGTTTAAAACTAAAAAGGCTAACAATATATTAGGTCAGTTCAAGAAGCTTCAATACATATTTGAATAAAGTTACTCAAATTTTCTAACAAAAAAAAAAAAAAAATTATCCTGAAGTTGCCTCTGTACGGTTTTTAGTTGCCTGACAAAATTAATAATATCCATCGGATGGAAGTTCTTCTATTTAGTAATCAGTTTTCTTCTCCTTTAGCCGTGTTAGGGTAGCTATCTGTAAAGTCATTGATGAAATCAGATATTGCTGGTCTGATTGGTGTAGGCTTGCAAGAACATAGCAGACCAGAAATGGGAATTTAAATCTGTCTACATCTTACAGGAGCTGTACACAGATGCTCAAACTAGATCATACAACTGTAAGACCAACTTCAGATAAAATACAAACCAAAGTACATATCCAAAGATGACTTGGGGCTTAGTTTCCTTTTAACCTCAGTAATATCAACTTTTTTAAGTGCTTCCATGGGATGAGTTATAGCCAATGACATCACAGATGGAGGTTCTTGGAAATTTTAAGTAAATGAACATAAGTGGCACAATCACATCTAGAAGCTGATCCAACTATTGTGCAATTACATTTTATGGTCACAGAAGTTACAAGTTATTCTTCCCTTATCAAGAAGAGCTGTCAACTTTCAAAAGACCTCTCTAAATCATCTAATAAATTTTTTATATTAATTATTGGTTTTACAACAGAGGTATTAGTATTACAGCAGCACTTAGAAGATATATTTATAGATCAACACTTGTGTTTGGAGCTGTTCAAATACAAAACAAAAACATTAATTCAGTACTGAAGTATAGGAAACCTCCTAAACCCAGTGCATTTTGTCAAAATGTCCCCAGAATAACCTATTAGTTCTTGATATCTGCATGCAAGCATATCTGTATAAAAATGTTTTAGAGTAATATCTCCATCCTCTCATTCCATGGATAATCTCTGGCTATTGTATTCTATTTTCAATTTATGCTGTAAACATCTCTGTTAGAACAGGTCAGATCATTGACCATTAAAATTTGTGCATCATTTACTCCAACTTTGGTTCCAGAAAGTGATATGAAAACTGAAATAGCAGCAAATTGTCAAAGAAACAGCAAAAATCTGGTTACTTATCTAAAGCATAGCTCAAAATCTAATCTGGGAAACTCCTGAGAATTATTTTTTAGGGAAAAAACCCAAAAATTTGGAACACTGCAAGAACTGCCTTTCATGTGCAACATTGGAATATGCATCAAAAGCCAGAATGGGAAACCGTAGTGGCTTTCAGCAATAGGAGATGAAGTTGACCAACCGTTTTTTTTCCCTTAGAACATTTGATTTTGAATTTTGTTTGAACTGTGGCTAGGGGTCCATCCAAAACAAACCTCTACTTTGCCTGGCCCTCAAAATTACCATGAATTTCATTGTCTATACAGATGCAGATGCTGATCTAATTTGTAGCAGCTGCAGAATACTTAATTAAGCCTTTTCTGGCCATCTCTGGCTGTCTGCTTCTGTATCGCATCATCACTCAATGCAAGATAGACAAAAGCTTGAGTGTCACACAATTAGCAAGGGGATACAATCATATTTTTTTGTTTTGGGTTGTGCATTTTTTTGTCAAAATGTCTGAAAATATCACAATACCTTAGTCAGGCAATTCCATTTCTGGAAAAGAGAAGGAATTCACAGCCTAAAAAAATCCTTCCCCTGTTCCCCCCCAGCTTTTACCAAAATGAAAGTGAATTACAGAGATTCTCCTTATTCAAGGGCGGGCAATCACATGGACAAATAAATGTGGTAGCATGAATAGAAAGGGTGGTCCTTACTTAAATGTTAATTCTGAAACAATTTCCAGGAGCCTTTCCTTAAGTAGGAGGAATTGCCCTAACAGGAACTCCTTTGGAAATACCCAGCTAATGGTGCAGAGGTTTAAGACTTCTAAAGCTGCATAAATTAACAATGAAATACAAAGTTATCTTCCTCTGCATCACTTCTAGAAGCTGTGAGAGACAGCTCTTCTGTATTAGCAACCGAGTTGAATAGTAAAGATACTGCTTTTCTTGGGTATAGGCTGTTCAATAATCTGGATAGACTTTAATCACAGATGTGTTAAACCAGACAATAAATTACACTGTCAACAAATGTCTTGCTTTTGAAAAAAAATTCTGATGCTTCTGCATATGAAGATGCAGAATTATCAGACTGATGAACAGCAGTTCATGAAAATGACAACATTTCCAAAATTATTCTTCAAATGTATTCCTGTACTTAAACCCTATTAAGATGGGGAATTGATTCCTAAATTCCACTCTAAGCTCATATTTGATCTATTTCTGTATTTTTGCATAGGAAAAAAAAGCCCATTTAGCTTGAAATTTTACCTAATTAACTTTAAGTCAGAAGAGATTGAGGAAGGAGCATAGAAATGAAACTAGTGACTGAGCTTTTGAGTTTCTCTGAGACTAAAGTTTTGCTTGCCAGTTTCTGACTAGCACTGAAAAACTTCAAAACCCTTGATGTATTTCTTTCAGGCAAGTCTAGACTCACATTTTTGGAGTCCCTAAATCTCAACAGAGGAGAGGTTAGTAGGTTAAATTCTTCCTTTAGTTACCCTTAAGTAAGATGACGGGCTAAAAGAGTTGTAGCCCTAAAATACATATGTGTATATATAAACACTATATACATTTGGTGGAACATTGTCGTACCATAAGTACATTTGAATGACTTACAGAGAGACAGTGGCTGGCACAGGAACTGGAGTTAGAGCATACCCAAAGATTAATTTTGAGGCAGAAATAGGATCTGGGTGGACAGTGACATAGGACTGAGCTCCCATTTTAGTATCTCATCTCAGCCTGCCAGAGTATCCTGGATTTCAACAGACTTCAGGGGACTTTGGACACACATCACATATGCTCCACAGCACCCATGTTCCACACCAAGCACGAAATTCAGGGTTTCTGTAGCTGTTAACAGACGCAATTACAGTCTCATATTGAATAAAAATTTAAAAAATATACATACCTCAAGTATTAACTATTTCTAAAATGTTTGTGTGGCAAACAAAGAGTGGTTATCACTAGGCCCAGATTTGATTCTAATATTAGTCTGTGTTGTCATTCACAAAGTAATGAATACTGCTTTTACACTCTTCGGGACAATTTTAGTAATGTTTAATCCTTGAAAGAAAATGTATTTGTCTATGGAGAAGTTACGTCCCATCTCTAGTTTGAAAACATTTTAAAAAGAAATTACAATTTCAAAAAGTCTTAGATAAAAATAATCCTTGGGCAGCTGTTTTTGAGATATTTAAAGGACAAGATCAGCTTGCAAACTACAGTTTCAGAAACTGCCTTTGGTAACAATGAAGCACTTCAGATTACTAGAACAGGATCAATTTAGCAAAACAAACAAATCCCCTTTTCTTTGTTGACTTAGCACATTTGGCAGCCTTTTTCCCTCTAAAATCAATCTCTTCCGTGCAAAGGCCCTTGAAAATATCAGAAAGGGAGCATAAAAAATC
>VZRN01003577.1:538106-549370 GCA_013397935.1 Dasyornis broadbenti | reverse complement strand
AAAAAAAAAAAAAAGGCAAAGCAGCAGCACAGAGCAAAATTAAACTTAATTAATCTTTATGGGTACTATGGGTACCTAAGCACTGTCTTTTATACAAAAGTTCTGTTTTCTTTATTGTATATAGTAATTATTACTACCAGGTAAATGCATTCTTAAATTAAATAAATACTGTAATACACAATCTAAGACTAAAGATAATTAAGAAGAGAAATGCACTTTACCAGTATTTTACTGGTGACTAAAAATAATTGCTTTGACACAAAATTTTCCTTGCACATATCTGACAATCACCTTAATGGCAAATATCCTAGTTTCATATCTTTACTTTAAAATAACTATAAGAGTTATAATGATAAACAAATTATATTAGATGCAACTGTGACTAGATTTCTTTCATTGACACTTTCCTGGCTATTGTGGTTGAAGAGTATAGATGTTTATATGGAGTATAATAACTAAACCTTAGAGGCTTGGCAGGGCAGGGAAGTATTACCACCTGTGAACCAGTGCTCTGGCACCTCTGTAGGTCATACATACTAGTTTTCAGTTCAAACGATAAGAAAAATGGTTTCTCTGGGCATTTGTTATTTTGTGAGCTGTATTTGTTACAGGATTTCAGGTACCTTATATAAAGTCAAAAAACCTGCAAAACTTTCTTATTTTATCAGTTTAATTAAAATACCCATTACATTATTCTTTCTGTATTAATGAGTACCTAATTCATGAGTCTAACACTGAAATCTCTGTCCACACTTAAGTCCCTTTGGAAGTAATAGAAAAATTCCTTGAAGAAAAACTTAAGGCAATGGCCCTTAATTCCAGGTATCTATGTTCCTCATTGTACACGCAATTTTATTTGAAAAACATGTTGTTCATATATATTTAGACTAATATGCTATATATTTGTACTAATATGCTCTACACATTATGAGAAGATAGTTCTGGGACCTGAACATGAAAAGGTTCTTTCATGCAAGCCGTTCCTACACAACTAGTCCCTCTGGCAACACTGAGACGACTTGTGTGAAAATGAGCAAGTCACAGGGATAATGATTTACAGGACCAGGACCCAAAGAAACTAAACCTCTTGCCTGTCCCAAAGCTCTCATAGGACTGAGATGTAAAGAATGTCACTTTCAATGTCCTATAAAAGAATGTAGGGATCAGCTACTGTCTGTATCCTCTTAAGATTATTTGACCAAGAAAAAAGGAAACTTAAGTTTAAGAGCCTTACTGAAATTGGTGCTAAATGGTGAATGGTGTGTGAGATTAAGTCTTTTACAGTTATGTTCCTGAGCTTCTAGTTTTGGATCATAATAAGAAAATTCATACATACACTTTCTTACTGTGAATTTTCTTCAAATATGGGATCTAGAAAATTTTCTTCCTTGTTTTAAAAATTTCATCTACCTGCAACATGTATATTCAAAACCAGAGACATGTCTCTTACATAGTCCTGTTTTTTAAAACACCTAAAATGTTACAGACAAAGAGAAATGAAGCTTCTTGAAGCTTTTCACAAAAGTTTGCCTAAAAAGTATTTTGAAACTAATTTTTCAGTACATTAATGTAATTATATAGAAACTTAGGAACTGAGCAGGAGTTGTGAATGGAAGGTTTTGCCAACTCAATTTTTTTTTATGTTTTATTTTTCTCTATAACAGGTTAATTTATTGTTCACCAGAATAGTTTAGTTCATCTTCAGGGACAGCTAAAGTTATTTCTACATTGCATGAAGGAAGAAGTCATTAATTGTTACTAGGTGCTTGAAAGATAAAATGCTTGGTGTTTGATACATTAGGGTCCATTTTTACCTGTTTGATATCATTACTTGAAATTGCATGATAATTTTTTCAAAAATCAAGCAAGGTGTAGTGGTATTTTTTTGAAAACACTGATGATGGAGATGACTCTACATAAGGTGCCATGTAATTTCAAAGAGTTTATGTACTTGTTTCAGAGTTTTGAAGGATAACCAAAACACTTTCATTTGTGATATACTGTAAGTTTTTTAATTTTGCAGTGGGATATCAGCAGAGAGATTTTGCTATATCCTCATTTAAACTCTGTAGTGGCTTAGGTACAAAATATTAAAAAATTATATATGTAATTCTGAATGCTAGAAAACTTCAAGCTTAAATACCAGAGTTAGAATTCTGGTATTTTAAAAGGGTGAAAATACACTTTTGCATCGTCTTTCAGAAGCAAAATAGGTTGAGAAGAACTTTGGTCAGCAAACACTAGTGCAAGTTAAAAACTGAAAAATTAAATTTTTAAATTATTTTCAGAAGTAATTATTTGAGTCCTCTGACCACCTTTAAGGTCGTTTTCTTAGAACTGATGATCAGTGTTGCATGTGGACAGGTGATTAAAAGCCAGTGTCTTCAGTCCTCCACTTTAATGTCACTGTCTCATTGACTGTAGTGCAGTAGAGCTTGTCAATTCACTGGGATCTGTCATCTTTAGGAAATCAGACCAGCTTATAGGGGCGATTCACAAAACCAACAGTGACAACAAAGTCTTATGTGCCTTACAAAAGAAGGATTAGGCAGTTCACATGCCATTTTGATTGGGCAGAGATAAAAGCTGATTGCTGCAGCATAGCAAGGCACACTTCAATTTTAAGTGATTATTTTATGAGACAACTATAACTATGTTGCTTAGTCATTGTTATATGCAACTTGAAGCAAGGAAAACTCAGTTTTGACATTACTGGTTTTGTCTGACTTTGTAGTGAAAAGTACAGCCACTTGTAGCACTGTTACACAAATTTTATGAAAACTGTTTAATACATCACTTTTGGGAAACACAATTAAAATGCAGTAGATTATTATTATTATGGGATTTTCTTAAAACTATTTTTGTCTACATAATAACCTGTAATCACAACTAAAAGTTCTTAAAAGTGCCTAGCACTTAAAACGTGCCTAGGCTCTAAAACCTACCTAGGACTGTACTAAATTCACTGCACTTACCCAATTAAGAGCTTACAAGCAAAGAAGAATGCATAAAACACATCAGGGCTTTGCAGACTTAACAAAAATTATAATATCGAAGAACAAGTAAACAACCTTACTTTAGTCTGTTATTTTTTAAAATGTAGTATGTTTTAAAACTATACTTTGTGTTGCATGTGTGTAGTCTGGTTCAAAACTAGTCAAGAAATTAAGTGCTGTCCCTGTATTATTAAATATGTTTATCAGTGAGAATAGAGAGTTTTGCCTTATTTGCATAATTTAGTTATAACGTACAGTCTTTAACATTTAGAAGTATAAAAGTAGAAAGCTGATAACTTCTATGCTAATTTCTTACCATTTTTCAAAAGAACTCCTTTTTTTACCCAACTGATGCCTCCTAGTGTTTCACATAATAAAACACTAATGAGTCAAGCATAAATGTAAACATTGTTCTTTCGTTGTCTTCATCTTATGTGGTACATAAAGTTAATATTTATGTATTTAATTTTGTATATGTTATTATAATCAGACAGGAAACTCACATAAACTCAGATGTGTCATATTAATGGATACCAAAGGTGCATTTTTATTTTCTTTCATTCAAGCTTTGCCTAGCTGTGTTTTGAAAAGTTTGTTATATAATGCACTTTTTTTTTTCTCCTTTTGTTTCCTATGTGCATTAAACAAACTTCTCAACAATGTATTATTAGGCTCAAATGGGAATTTAAAAAATTTGCTAATGTAATGCTTTGAAAAGTAAGCCCTTCAAAGCAGGCAATAAATGGAGTTATAGAAATGTTTGACATATCGTGAGGAACCTCATGGCCAAATAAGATGTAAAACACTGGTCTGAGACATGCTCACTCACTACAGCCCTCAAAGAATAGTTATCATAGTTTGTAGCTGTTCCTGATTATTTTAGTGCTGTACAAGCAAGAGAAGTGTATTTAGACAGTTTTCAAATTCACAAAATGTGCTACTTACTCTTTTAATTGTATATATGGATGATCAGTACTTCTGAAAAAGACTTCATGTGCGTAAAATATTGAGATGGAGCTTGAGGTGGTAAAGACGGTGTCCTTTTCTCACAAGTGCAGTCTGGCTATATGACTCCTAAATGCCTCAAAAAAACGCATTCAGATCTATCATACAAGAGTAGAATTTTTTACCTTTTATTTTATGGAAGAGTGTAATTTTCAAAAAGTTATTTAGCATCAGTGTGACTAAACAAAACCTGTGGGCCTCAGCTGTACATTGTATCTGTCAGGTATGTTCTTATAATGACAAAGAAGCAGCCGAGACTGAGCATACTCTTGCACAGTTTAATGCCACAAAGTTTTATGTAAAGTATGAGATCAATTTAATGAAAATTGAGTTGGATATAAAACTGTCATTCTAAGACTTTCAAGAAAAACAGTGGAATTCCATGGTACTTGTTCTGTTCAGGAAGGTTGGAAGAGAAATAAAGTCAGTTTGCAATTAAAAACTCAAAGTTTAAGAGTTTATATGGGTAATAAAAAAATTCTTCTCAATGCACATATGGTAAATTTAGGGGCTTGCTTACAGAAAAATTCTGACTGAATGCAGAGAGTTAAATTTATCTATGCAGGTCTCAGTCATGGGAATTAGTATTTGATTTTAGAATATTTAAAAAATCCAGATTTTAGCATTGTGTTTTGCCATCAGCCCTTTTAATATAAAATTTTTCTCCAAGTAGTTCTAAAGTGCAAAGAGACCCTTTTGAGATTAGTCATTTATTGAACCCAAGAAACATCACACAGAAGCCTAGCTTTTAAACTTCTTCGCATCTTGAAAGTGTTTCAAAGTATGCAAATGACACCTGTTATTCTGCCAGGAAAGCTAACATGCTATTGATAGAATTTTCTGATATGGTTACATTGCAGCTTCCATTGTGAAGAGAAAGCAAATTTGGAAGAAACATAGAGGGAAGCATAACGCAAAAGAATCTTTGAGACATTTCAAGTGTAGGACTGATACTCTGAAATACTGCCAAACAGAACTCCACTCGGCATTTTTTCCTGTTTTTTTTTTTTTTTTTTTTAACAACTATTTTCATTTAGATTGCAGAAATATTTCCTAGGAAAGCCTGCAAGTGTGTTATCTGACTTACTTAGAACAAGTTCTGGACAAATTGTCTGAGAATTATTTTAATACCGTATGGAATACTTTCTGGCACAATATGGTTTCAGTAATCACACCAGTGAGGTTCGATAGACTACGCCCCATTTGTAATTCCCTGAGCAGGTGTTTTAGCAGTCACCTGCTCCAGCAGGGTAGATGTACTTATTTCTGCCTTCTGGCACCTTCCCCGACATTGGAAGCCTGCAAGAGTTTGAGCGAAGAGAGCTCCAGAGATCTTGGCCAGTACAGCTGGTCCTGGAAAGTCAGTCAGTATCTGCTGCCTTCGTTTAAGTTAACCATAAGGCAGCCCACAGATTAAGGACAGAATTGAACAGATGGCATAAAGCTCCTCTGCCTCCTTTTCCCAGGTTATAAAGCTGATATGAAACTTAGATTCAAATCTAACAGGTCTTCTCTTACTCCTATTTCTTCAGCTGTATACTTGATTAAATGAAGTTTATAATAAAAATTATTAACCAAATACCAGTGCAGGAATTCACCTTCAATATTACCATCTTTTATGTCTCATTATGTAATCACAAGATGTAAGTGAACTGAGTTAGAAACAACATTATTTATGCTTGCTTTTGTAGATACAGGATGCATGACACTTGTGGAAACCATGCTCAGTTAAATTTCACTATTTGCTTTTAAGTTGTCAATCAATAGCTGTTAGCAAAGTATGTACAAAGGGCAAAGGGGGGGGATTGTGAAATTGTTTATAAAACACATCTGCACAAGTCCACAAGTGTACAGAACACTGTTCATGTGGAACATAGTAACATAAAAAAACAAGTAACTTAGTAGCATACACTATTTATGTGATTTTGAATAAATTCTTTCCCCAATGACAAATATATTTTGATATGACATTATATTTTAAATAATTGTACATTACTTTAACCAGATAGTCAGATATTGTTGGATCATTAAAGAAATTGTGCTTCACAACCTATTCTCTGTGTAAGAAGCTAGGCTGCAGCACGTCTCATTTAAGAATTCAGTATGGAATTCGCAATGAATACGGTTTTAAATAATTTCATTGGAGTTAGGTGGAAAAGTTGTTCCTGAAGATGGGGGCTGCTGGGGGAGGACATTGTAGAGAAACAACAGGACACTAAGGTTCTGTCACCATCCTGTAATACTGGCCCACGTGTCTCCTTGAGCCTGGCATTTTAGCCTCAGACTTTTACTGCCAAGAATTCTCCTCTGATTGCCATATCCCATGGGAATGCCTAGGCAACTACTATAAAAAATATTAATACAGTCTGGGGATATTCTGTGAAACCAGCAGGAGACAGTATGTTCTCTAGACTTAGCCTCAGGGCTGCTTTATGCCTGTCCATCTGTGTCCTGAATGTGTTTCTGCCTATACTGAGTATGATAAGTGGGAGAACACCATAACAGGAAGGCTTTTAGGAAGGATAAGAAGAATATAGCTATGGTCTATTTGGTAGGATGGGATACAAATGGAGGAGAGTGGACAATGGTAGTTGAACTTAAAACCTTAATCTTGAAGAATTTTTTTCATTAAAAATTCTTGTTGAAGTGTATATAATTTATCTCACTGTGAATAATCATTAATTGTTGCAGACATAGAGCAGCGGCCTTAATGATTGTTAAAATATGTTGTCTAGCTGTAAGGAACTGATCTTTGGAACAGTATTTGATGAGGACCTGTTTTTCCCACAGAATCTTAGAGACATCAGTTTTTCTTTCATCTTGTTTATGTTTATAAGAGGACAACAAGGAATTGATATCACAGAAGAATGAGAAAAAATCCATGATACAACCCCAGCGCAATCTATGAAATAAGTGTGAATCTGCATACTTCCTAAACTTTTTCATGACACACTTTTTTTATTTCAGAATACTGAGCAAGAAAATGCATCTGTGCAGTGTCATACAAAATGTATAACTTTATCCAAAACACACATAGGCTAATTTCAGAAATCATAAATATGACCATAGATGTTGGTAAGACCCTATGAACTGGTATGGTCATTTAAACCAATTTTCATTCGTGTTCTTGAGAAGACACATTTAAAAAAATATAACCTAGTATTCTTGGATTACTAGTACTCTTATTTATATGATGTGTAGTTTGCAATTGGAAATAATATAAATTTACATTTTAAGTGTGTATTAATTGGAAAATTATTTTCCTATCTAATTAAAGCAGAACTGCCCATAATTATACCTGTATTCTTGGTAGGTAGAAATCTGCTTATCTTCACAGGGAAAACAATAGTATCCGGTGTTTCTATTTTATTGTTGATGTTACAGTAAAAAACATTATGCATAGATAGAAGAATTTTCTTCTACGTGTCCTCTAATGTTGACATGCAAGTTGAAAATGGGACTCATATTTTTGTGGGTTTTCCAAAAATTGTTATTGACAAAGCAATATGAGAATCTATTTTCAATGTATGTTCCAGTCCTTAAAGCCTCATCCAGAACCTTGCATTTAGTTCAGTTATGCTTCCAGTAGATATTGTCACAGACTTAGTATTACATTCAATGATAACCTGCAAAATAGTCATATAGAAAGCATGCTTACTGGGTGCTATCTTTTCTGGAATTTCATATTTTTAAAATATGAAAAATATTTTCAAAAATTTCATCAGGGGTGATACAGTGGTGATTGGCATAAGGCAAATCCTTATGACAGATACAAAGCAAGCAATAGAAAAATTATTATTTTTACATCACATTTTTAATGTGATTAGGATTTTTTTCTCCTTGTTTCTAATTAGGTAGTAATATACGTAACTGAGAGCACAAGGATTTCTCAATGGAAGCAGGGTGTGTTTTTTTTATTTAACTTTTGTCACTAAATAACAGTATGAAGCAATATCTGATGCTGCAAAGAGGCATGGCCAAAAAAAAGTCATTCTGGTCTGGTTTTAGGAGCAGTACTTGTCATGTATCTGGACAAATGGTGATTTTCTGGAGCTACTTTCTGTTACAAGTCCCTAGAAGTCACTACTGTAAAACAGTAACACTCTGTTCTGCCACATTTTTATGTGTAAGGTTACAAGGAAACCTGTCATTAGACCAATACTTCTCTGACTACTTCAACAGGACACTGAGTAACATTTCTACAGGTTTCTGATAAAAAGTAATTTTGAGAATAGTCCGGAAGAAAGCATTTGTTTGTTCTTTTTGCTTTACTGTTTTCCAGATGTGATCAGAAAGAGGAAACTGTTCCACTAATGGATCACAAGGTTGTTCTATGAATTAAACACCATCCTAAAAATACAGCTTCCATGTTTGATAGATATAAATTCAAAATACAATGTACATATATCCAAAAGGCACCTTTAAATCACAAGGAATCTAAAGACATACAGCTTTGTATGATTCCGCTGATGGCAATTAGTGAAAGAATCATCAGCATTCTATTTTCATATTTTGGTCTAAATCCTATTCTTATACGCAGCGTAGTTAAACAAATACCCACTATTCTGTCTGTTCACAAAGATCGTTTTGAATATATCATGATGTAAACTAGATATCTAAAAGTAAAATACGGGTTTTCTACTGAAAAACTGAACAAACAGCACATTCAGTTCCAAAATGTGCTCCAAATTTTGAACAAGTTTCTTGAATGTAATAGTTGCCGATACCACATGCAACCCATCGGTTACAATTTCCAGAAACACCAGGGAGGAGAGTCCTTCAATATGAATTCCAAAAACTAAAAATAATGAGAGGATTTAAAAATATATGTTAATCCTTCATGTACAATTCAGTAATTATCATCTCCCAAGAGATATATGAACTTTATTTGAGGCAACAGATGCAAGGCAAAAAAATTTGCTGGTGAAGCACAGAAGCTGAACAGACTAACACATACAGTATAAGGAAAGGGACTCAGAACCCCTAAATGTAAATTTTAACTGGAACTGCACATTTCTTTCATTTTTGGTGTAAGTCTGTTATGCAAAGCCTCAGTTGGATGAAATTATCAACTTTACTAAAATCTAAAATTTGTGCTGGGATGTATTCACAGAATTAGAAAGGACTTAGGGTAACACCTAAAAGGGGAATTTAGGTTTTACTTTGCTGTGTCCTGTTGTCTACTGGAATCCACATCCCTAGATTAAATCTACAAATTCTGTATAAACACTGGTTTAATTTTTATACCAGAAATTCAAGAATTGAGAAACTTGATTGGAAAGACTTCCTACCCTTAATATAAAGCAGTTAATGGTAAATTTTAACTTCCATTGATTATAGAATATTCTGGGGGAAAGCTATTCTCAGTTTCCAAATGTGAGGCCACTACATTTTTGCATAGGTAATGAAACAGTCATCAAATGAAGGACTGTAATTGAGTCATGTTTAGCTGGAATGCCATAGTTCCTTACCTATTGAGTTCGTCTCTTGTTCTCTTTTATCTCTCTTACTAAAAAAAAATGCAGGTCTTTCTGTGTTTCTAGTCTTTAATATAGCTTTAAACTAGTTTAAACAACCAATTCCGTGCCATCTTTGCTATTGCATTGCCTGAAAAGTTTGATTTTACTTCATAAAATACAATAGATAAGAAAAAAAGTTCTTTTTATTTTATCTTTACATTTGCAAGTGCATTCATCTAAATACACATAACTAGATTATAAATACATCTGTGACAACCTTTCATAATTTTTAGTGACTTCCTTCTTTCATTTGAGTTTGTTTTTGAACAGGAACATAGAATGTCTAATGAAGCTCTGAAATCTAGGATAGGAGTTAGAATCAAGAAGAGGTGTTTGAAAATGAGGACAGTGAGCATGCTATAAGTGAGTAATGGATTGATTATGGGTCGGCTGAGACAGGAAGTACAGCTTCAGGGTGTGATAAATCTCTCAGTCTGCCTAAGAGAGTTTAATAAATCTATATGAAAACAAATAATTCAAAAATAGCCATTTTTTGCATGTTCTCTCTCATCTTCAGCAGAGCTTGGGTGGTCCTTTAAGAAAGACCTTGTGGCCTAGCATGCATGCCTCTTCAGCCAGTTTCTTGTATAGTTAATGTGCCTGTTGAATATGTGGGTGTGAGTCCAAACCTAATTTCCTGACCACATTATGATGCTTGAATTAATGAAGAAGAATAACAACTCTGGTTAAAAAGTTATGCTGATATTCTGTCTTGACTAGTATTTATCCAAGGGCTTGAAACAGCTCATAAGTTA
Organism: Dasyornis broadbenti; assembly: GCA_013397935.1. NCBI lineage: Eukaryota > Metazoa > Chordata > Aves > Passeriformes > Dasyornithidae > Dasyornis > Dasyornis broadbenti. Next base: position 539,095 of record VZRN01003577.1, on the reverse strand, counting down.
TAAAAACATGCTGGTTTTTTCTTTTCTTTTACTATATTTTGGAAGTTCTGATGTCAGAAATATGAACTTACATCCACATATAATAATATATTTATTTAAGAGCATTTAAGATGTAAGTAAATAGATGACACTATGTCCTTTGTTCATGTATTCTTGCATAACTTCACTGACTTGATGACCTACTAAAAATTGCTTTATATACAGAATTCATGCTGTTAATTAACATCCACCTCTTTTTCTCAGTTGCACTCTAGCTCTTTTTCCAGACTCGTTAGAAACAAAGATACCATTTGAATAGAACATTTCAAAAGAAGATCTCCTTATCTTCTCTTCCAGACCATCCTGGGAAGCATGTTTAAAGATCTACCACTTCTTTGATCAAGAGCATTATAAGCAGACTTAAGCAGTTTTCTAAGTCCCTCTGGGGGTTAAAGTTTGTACATGTGTGCTTGCCATTCACACATCCTGAAATGAGATGGAATGTGAAGGTACATTTTATGCTGTTCTAGTGTTGTTCTCAGATTAGGAGAGCATACCTCAGCTTCTGTCTGCTCGGTGTTAATTGTATTATGAGAAGATCTGTATGAGTTTTATAAAGTCCAAATAATTCCCTTTCTCTAATGTGATTCTGAAGTACTGTCTGAATACAAAATAACCACTGAATATGGAATACATATGGGCTGAGGCTTCTGGCCTCATGAGACTTCCAGGTGCTCCAGATTACTTGAGCTGCTCAGACCATTAGGTGCTGTGTAAATCTTTACTCAGCTGGCAGTCCCATCTTATTCCTGATGTATACAACAAAACAGCGTGTAAAACAACAGAGCAAAATTCAGAAGAGTTTGTATGTCCTTGTTACTGGAACACCATTTTCTTTAAAAAAAAGGTGGGAGGGAGGCAGGAAGGCAGGAGGAAGGCAGGAAGGAAGGCAGGAAGGAAGGCAGGAAGGAAGGCAGGAAGGAAGGCGGGAAGGCGGGAAGGGGGGAAGG
>VZRN01003577.1:434694-537834 GCA_013397935.1 Dasyornis broadbenti | reverse complement strand
GAAGGAAGGAAGGAAGGAAGGAAGGAAGGAAGGAAGGAAGGAAGGAAGGAAGGAAGGAAGGAAAGAGCGAGCGTCCGTGCTTATTTAGTCTACCTTCAAGTATTTGGTCTATATTTATTTAATGAAATAGGAAACAATGTAAACTACTTTTCAGCTGAAATAAAAGATTTTACACACTCAGCAGAATTTCTGAATTCATTCCTGAGAATAAGCATGCAGTTCTGGTCCCATGATGAGTCAATAGCTGGAGAGAGTTTTTTAATTATTAGTGAAGATCAGGTACTCCCTTTATATGAGAATACACAGTTACCGCTATTTGGAGTGGCATTTCTGTACGGACAACTGTAACTCATTGATTCTTTTTAGAACTGCCTTGGGTTCTCAAACGATATATTCAAGAGTGAAACTTGAGAGGATGCAAGCAGCAATAGCAAAGCTGACTTAATCACCATTTGTGTTAATTCAACTTGTCAGGCACCCTAGTTCTGTAATACTAGAGTACTGGCAGGTTATTTGTTTAATATCAGTTTTAGGTATAATGCTATTTTTGTCTGAGAGCATAGCTAAGTAGAGGAAGGGTATTCTAGTGATGGCAGCCTGGATTTGGGCAGTGTAGATTTAACTCTTTCTTCCAGAACCCCTTTTAGACGACTGTGAGGATTTTGCTTCTCTCGTGCATCATTTCCCTCTCTGTAGAATGAGATGGTGTTTCCCTGAGGCAAATTCTGTGGGACCCAGACACTGTGGTAATGGTGTCCATATGAGTACCATAGGGAGTAAACAAGGCAATGTGGCCTATAAATATGTAGTGGCTTTTAGAGAGTTACAGTCTAAAGCAAAGCAACAGACTCTTAGATAACTTCACTTTTGCTAGAGATCCATTTTAATTAAAGTTTAGAACTTTCTGCTTCTTTCTGTCCATTTTTCTTCTACTTCTTTAGTAGTTGTGCCAAGGTATCCATGTGTGTTTCTTCCACTGTCATCTGGCTCATTCCCAGCAGATGCACACAATCTGTTTTGCTGTCATTGACAGGGCTCAGTTTATGAAAAAAATGTGGCAGAACATGCTGCTGTAGTCACTTATACAGGATTCTCTTTTCTGAGTAACTGAGAATAAATTAATTCTTTTTAATTTTTTTTACATATTGTTCAGCCTTTTTTCCAGGCTACTTTACACTTGGTAAAACAGGGTATTTCTTAATATCTTAGCTCTCTTTTTAAATTCTTACTTTGTAAAATATAAATTTGCCAATAATGTCTATGTAGAAATTGCCAAAAAATGTTGACAGACTTCATTTTCAAGTGGTGGCAGTTCTGCCCATTCTGGAATACATGTAGTATTCCCAAATATTTTAGAAAATATTATAGTGTTTCTTTTAAATTTTATAGTTTAAATGCAAATCTAAATCTGTAAATAATCCTGATCATCCAAAGATGTGGACTCTTAAGTATCCTGAATATATGTGAATTATACAAAAGGATTCTGTGTAAGGGAATACGTATTCCTTCTCATGCAAAGTTCTAGTCAGTAAGAAGCTGAGTAGAAACAAATCAAAAACTGAAACTTTTTACTTCATTGCGTGCAGAATAAAAGCTCTAAACCTTAATGCTATCACTTATTATGATGTTGTGGTAACAGGTCCTAGCAGAGATTAGGGCCTATTGTGCATGATGCTGTGCAATTACACATTAATGGGCAGCTCCACCTTAGGCATTAACAGCATGAACAAACAGGATAATAAAAAAGAAGGTATACAGAAAGAAACGCAGCTTTTTTTACTATTACAAATATCTTGCAATTCTTCTCAGTGTTCAATAGGAAGACTTGGTGTAAGTAATTAAAATTTATGGAAGATATCTAATCAGAAAAATACTGTTTATTAGGTGATGGGGTGTTGCCATTGTCTTCGCCAAAGAAAAAATTAATCAACAGTTCAAATTTTGTGTTCCTTCTTTGCTGCTTTCTACCTTTATCCCAATGAAGGCGGGGATCACAACAGCAATTTCCACACTGGGCTACTAAGGTTACAGCCTAAGCCATTCAAAAACTGCTAATATTAAATATATGCAGGCACTCTTCATGTTTCTTAAAAAACAGAATTTGTCTTACAAGCTGATATTGCCTGTAATCCTTTTATTTTCTTCCATAATTATCTATTTTTCTCTTTGAATTGTATTTTGTTCAGGTGGTTTGACGGCACAGTTTTTTTTTTTTTTTTTTTTACTTTACAGCTAATAGAAAAATAATCTTCAACAGCAAAAATCTCCATTAATTCCCCAAATTGAAAACTAGTTTAGTGAGCCTCATGTCTTGGCTGCCTTTGAAATAGCTACATATGTGAATTAACATTAATAAATATATTTATTTATTTATAAATATATAATTTATAGATATATTTAAAGAAATTTGATCTGTATTTTTAGGACATATTTTTAAACACAATTTCATTTTGAGAAGTGCTTTTATATACTTACAAATCTGAATTCGCATTGTTGTCCCTCACATAGTTGCAGATTTTCTGTCATTGATAGGGTATTATGTTAAAAAGACTATCTGAAAATATGTTACAGTGGTAGACTGACATTTTAGCTAGGCTTGTGATTTTTCTGTAAACTTAGTTCTTATGATCACGTACATATATTTACTCATATGTACGTATATATATGTGTGTGTGTTTTTTATACAAATATATATGGTTTTCAAACTATGATTGCATTTTGCTGGGTATGCCTCAAACTGTAAATAAAACTGTCAAAATGTCTCTTCACATTGAGACCTCATAAAAATAATCAATCCGTAAACATGTGGTGTTCTTTATCCACATATATACAGTTACTATAAAAAGTGAAAATCTTTCTTCCGTTGCTCTAGACTTAAAATCCTTCTATGTCATGGGTTAGAAATATAGGTTTTTTTAGTGGGTTCTTCATATGCTTTTGTATATGTTGGTATATGCCAGTATTAAAATAATAATTGTAGGAATACCAAACTAAATTTCTCTTGATTTTATAGACAGGTTGAAATAGAAGATGACTGTAACCCATATTTTTCATGAGTATATTTTTAATTTGTTTGTTTGTACGTTTTTTGGGGAGAGTATTTGTGGGGGGCAAGGGATGCCTATTACAAGCTAGACATTCAAGGTTTCTGAAAATAATGTCAACTTTTAATTAGACCTAAAACTACTTTAGTAGTTTTTGTTAGGCATTTGTTGGTATGAAAATTTCTAGGAGACAAAAACCATCAGTGTAACAGCTATCACACATAACATAAAAAGAAGACAGAGAATGGGGTCCTCAGATGATTTCTTTCACTACTTCTATGCCTTGATTGCTAGGCTCAGTTCAGCTCCAGAAATACTTTCCACTTAGCCATTACTTTTAAGACCAAGATTACAACCCACCTATTAGTTGTTTGGGCAGCGAGAAGTGAAAGGGATAATTTAATACATTTCTAAAAGACTAGAATTTATATCCTCGTATTTGTCACGAAAACTGATAATTCTCCAAAGAGTCAGGAAAGATGGCAAAGACCAAATGAAAGACTATGGAATGCAACACTTTCTCATTATGTCACCTGTCAACCTTGACTTTTTCAAAAGCACTCTGTTTTAAAATTAAGCATATTGATTATACATCCTTTGTTTAAAAAAAAAAAAAAGAGAAAAGTAAAAATTATAAAATGAACTGCAGCTCAGAAGAGCAATATATTGCTTTTAGATCTATCAGAATCTCAAAACTGTTTGTGGGGTGTTTTATGATCATACTTGGAATCTAATATGGTAAAAAAGATGAAATTTATATAGATCCATACTGGACAAATTAGATTACAAATGCCAAAGCTGAAAACTTACTATATAGAACTCTGTTCTGTACGTTAGGCAGTTTCTGAGTCTGTTTCAGACTTCAGTGCTGATCTTAGTTGTAGATATTTTACAAGTAAGAAGATATGAAATCAAGAGCATGCTTCAGTTTTTTCTTTATTTTACATAGCTGATAACTTTCCATGAAAAAAACAAACAAATAAACAAACAACATAAAAAATCTGGTCAAATGATTAGCAGAAGAACAATAGGCTGAAAGCTGCATTTTCATAGGTGCTGAGGATTTTAGTTTACATGCAATAGACCACTTAGCTTTGTATTCCATTCATTTTCATCACTATTGAATAGGGACTAGTATTTTCAGTCTCCCAGTAATGTTCATGAAAAAAATATTGATACTTATTGATACTTGCATGATAGTATGCAGATACCTATGTATCTTCAGATAAACCAATATATAGAATAGGTCAGTAAATCCTGTATGTGTTTCCATCTTATGCTAACACTTCAACAGTAACATAAATAACTTGAAGTTATCATTCAAAGTATCAGTTGTATGTATGATTATGCACTGGAAAATTAAGATAAAATTAATGTTATAAGATTACATTTTCTTACTGTTTCCAAAGTAGAACAGTTGGGGCTTTTCCCCATGAAAATACTTTCCAGTGCCTTGCCAGTCGCATGTTTCCAGTGGGAGAATGACCCTCTCTAGTTGGATGAAGCAGGTTTTTTCCTTGTATCAGCCTAGATGTGGACTTTTCATGAGCAGAAACAACCTATTTTTGTGATGTGAGCTGGCCTCAAAAATGTATTATTCATAGAGCAGGGTTCTTCACCAGTAATGATAGCTTGGGCTAGCACTGCCCCTGATGAAAGCACTGTTTGTATGGGGAATTTTTTTCTTTATAAAAATACACATATACTTTTTTTAATCTGTTTGCCCCCGGACGCAGGACAAACACATTACTCAAGAAGAAATTATACTTATCCACAGTCCAAGAGAGAAGGAGACTGTCTGGATGGAGACAGAGCTGACCACTGACTTTTACGCAGCACACAGATTTTGCTGTGGTATGCAGTCGCGCTCCACCTGCTTAAATCTCAGAAGTTGTGTGCATCTATGCAGTGCAAGAGATACCTTATAGATTATTAATTCTGAATCCCAGCACAATATTCAACATACAAAAATGCCAGTAATTGATTATTTGGTCAATTCTATTATGGCTTTCTGTTTCCGTTACAATTTGTCCTTGGCAAAAGTACTGTCGGTGTATTAATAATTAATTTATTATTTTGAAGAAAAATACTGTAATTTTGAGTACATTTTTTTTCATGATTCAGAAAATTTAAGCATGTTTACTGTTAATATGACTGAGGACAAAACAGTCTTTTGGTGGTAACACTTCCAAATTGTCTTAAATTGAAAAGCTATCTAAGACCATATTATTTTTTTTTTTTAATTGTAAGTGTCATTAAGCTTTCACATACACTATCTCCATAACTGTTCCAGTTTTTTATTTCTGTTATCTAAAAAACCTAAAAATAAGAATGGACAGATTTGTTGTTTTCAAGGTCTTATAATTCCACTTTTGTTTGTTTGAAAACTGGAGTGTGAAAATATGAAATGCAAGCAGGTGAAAATATAATGTATATTATATCTTTCTGATTGTAGATTCTATTATGTAGAAAATATACATTTGATGTGGTTGAATGAAACCTCTCTCTTCAGCATTTTATTAGAAATAGCAATTTAAATTGCAATCCATTGTATAATTTTACATGCTTTACGTTTCAATGTCAAATCAACAGTAAGATATAGAACTCCAACTCTGAAAAAAACTTAAGCCAAGAGAGCTCTTATTCAAATGCTCAGTTAAATAATTTGCATCCCAGTTAAAGTCAGGCCTATACCAGACCCACTAGGCAATTCAAGCACTGAAAGATCCTAACATTTTGCTGAAGAACAGCCAGGGCATTTCTGGAGCTGAGAAGAGAAATAGCTCATTACAAGAAGGTAAAGCAAATGTTTAAGAAACATGTAATCTCTTGGCAGCATGATCACTTTCAAATCTTCAGTATCTTCTTAATTTTTATCGTGTTTATCTATCTAGGACATGCAAGGCAAGGAGTTTTTCATCTTTTGTGCACAGAGCACACTTCCTATAAGCAGAAGCTGGATCAAGGAAAGAAATATAATATATTTTAAAATAACATACAATATGTATTCTTTTCTAATAAAATACAATTCATATATTACCAAAGAAAAAAGGCAAAGTAGCAAGTTTGTATCATCAAAAAGATTTTGTCCGCTACAGCTTTCATTCAGAACTGTTGCACAGTAGCTCCTCAGTAAATTAGGAAACTGTAGGTAATTCAGTGTTACGTTAAGCTAATATTTTCCTTCCCTAAATATCCACTTTTACATAATAACGCTGAAAAATCTTTTCAGTAAACTGAAAAATAGTCAACTTGTTTAAACAAAGTTATCTGAGACATCTCTTCCTTTAAGCAGTAACATCTGCTGACAGTCGAATGTCTTTTTCTGAGTGAGTAGAGCTTGCCTGGTTTTGGTTTCTTTACCTATCTGGCTTTATATACATATATATAAGCAGATTCATACAGTTTCTATTCTGAATTGTTAAAGTGTGAGAAGACATTCTATGAAAGCCATTTCTCTCCCTAGACTGGACTGCTGGTACAGGCTGTTAGTTGCAAAGGGAAACTTGTGTTACTATCTCCTTAAGCTTTTCCTCTCATTTACCAGTCTTGCTAGCACAAGAGAAACTCTTTCCCACATCAGAATATTCACCAACTATGTTCTATTTTCTGGCATCCTTAAGTGCAAAATTTTCACTCAGCACATTACAGAAAACATTAGATACTAAAACCTCAGACCATAAAGTTTCTTCCTGTTTGCATGAGGCCACAACAAAGGTACATGTTATGAAAGTGTAAATTTGTAGCTTATACATGTACAAAGCTGCTCTAAATGAGGATTCAGGGACACAGTGATCTGGGTGAATTGTGTGGTTGTGTTAAGGTAAAGGACCGAAGTTTTATTAGAACACCAGCATTCTTTTCCCATCTTTTTCTGTAGGCCTGCTCCATAACTCCAAAAATTCCATTTGAAAATTCATACTTTTGCTGTAAAACTTCACCAGTGTCAGTAAGTCATAAGTGAAAAGCAGGGAAAGAAAATTTTATTATATACATTATTTTATAATCAGTGTACTATTTTCAGAAGCTTCCGAAAAAATAACACTTGTCATTTGAGAGCTGCAGCTGTTAGTCTGTTGAGACTTAGAGGGGATGGGGCAGATATTGAATTATTCATGAAGGCTACTGCTATAGTTGACAGAAGTTCATCAGCTAATTCCCCCACTCCATTATGAACTTTCTTTCAAATTCAGTCAGGCTACAGGGGTACAAGCTGTTACTTTTAATAATCATGCTACCAGAAGTTTCATAAACTGTATCTATCACATAAGCTTTCTCTTTTAAAAAAGTTACTTACTGTTCATTGGGAGCTGATAAGTGCTTAATTTTTAATACTTTTAATTCAGGGGTTATGTGAATAATCTGATATGCTTTCAAAACGTAACTTTCAAAAATGTTTTAAAGATGTCTGTATTTTTCTTTTTTACCTTGATTTAGTTTGACAAACCAAACTCAGCCCCCTGACATTTCAATTATATGCATATTCAAGTTTTTTATGATTTACAAACACAAAGAGATTTTGTGTGCTGTTACAACACATTTTTCAGTTTATAGGCCAACTCAACATGTGTAAATGCAAGAAAATCTTAGTTTGCCCAAGCGTGGGGAAATCAAGTACTTTATATTCCAAATGCTAATTCTCTTGCTTGCATGAGGGAGTTGAACTAGATGATCTCCAGAGCTCCCTTCCAACCCTAAGTATTTTGGGATTCTGGGATAAGCCAACTATTTTGTGGTGCAGGCTATCAGATTAATGATAAAATATTTTATGTTTTTGCAAAGCAGTGCTGACATTCAAGGTTAGTTTGACAGACACCAAAATCATGTCATGAAGTGAGTGCTCACAGTGGGTATTGTAGGAATGTTAAATATCAAAGACTTTGTCCCAGTTTGAACATTAAGGAGCTGTGTGCCTCTCACACAAGGGATTCCACAAATGTAGCTCTTCTTTCCACGTAGGCAGGATTATCTTCTACCTCTGCCTTGGCCACAGCAAAAGCACAAATCTTGTGCTTTGTACCAGCATGGTATTTGTTTTCTTTAGGAGATTGCTCTCTCTTTTTGCACATCACTGCAGTCTGATCTGTGGGATTTGAGTGCAGTAGAAAACTGTAGTAAAAATTCCATGTCCAGTTTATTTCCCTCTCCTCTGTGGAGATTTCAGTGAATGAGATTGAAAAGTAAATGTCTGTTTAGTGGTGTGCTTGATGCAGACAGTGCCCTTATTTATCCTGTGATGACCTCATAGCAGCAGCACATGCCCTTTTGATGGAGAGGATTATTGTAATTCCCTCCTAGAAAGGCTTCCAGCAGCTCAGCTCTGTCACTTGCAGCCTGTTCAGAATGCAGTGACACACTCCCATCCTGTCTTGAGCAAATACGATCATCCCCCTTGCACCTTCACTCATTTACTTTGTCTGCTATGAAGTAGCTGTTTGATTTTAAAGTTTGCTGTCTTAGTTTTGAAATCCTTAATGGTTTAGATCCTGGCTATTTTCAAAAACTCCTCCACAAATATCATCTTGACAGATATCACCACCCCCACAGCACATTTTAGGAATCTCAGCATCACATCTTAGGTTGGCAAGTTATGTCCTTTGCTGTGATAGGCCTTCAGTTAAGGAACTCCCCCAGGAAATCTGTCTTGATCCATATAACCTTATCAGAAAATATTAAAATTCAATATACATTCTTCGCTACTTGCTTTTTCTCTGTTATTATTGTTCAGTGTAATTCCTATTAAGACTGTATTTATTCCAGTTCCCGTCAGTAATTCTTTGCGGAGCTGTTCTTTCAAATTTTCTGGTTCCCGTATTTTTAGAGTAACCTAAGCATACTACTGATTTAATTGTGGATAGTGACTTCTTAATGGTGTTTCATGTTTCATGACACAAGCATCAGATTTTTTCTGTTAACATACACAGTATGTTAGTATAATTGCTTACTAAATAACTCACAGGCTGTTCTTATATTTAATGTGTTTTTTTAAACTGTGTTTGGATTTTTTTGCCTCTTTACAAGGAATTATCCCTTTCTGCATCCTATTATGCATTGTAAGTCACTAGGCTTCAGCTGTACAAAGCTGTAGATGGAAAGGAATCCTCTTGTCTGCTTGTCTTGCTGTCCTTCTTGTTGCTTCTATTCCCTGTAATCATGGTCAGATGCTTGCAGCTATGTTGTATGGTGCCCAATTTTCTTCATTGATGATAAAGTAATAAAGCTGTTTGAAAAAACTTAGACTAGATGCCAAATGTTAATGGCTTCAGTTAGGTCAGATAGATTCTGCACTTGTGGGCATTCGTGACGTTTTCTGTGCAACACATAGCACTATTTTCTTCAGTTCCATGTCTGAATTTTCAGTGTAATAGTTAATTGCACCTGAATTAAGTTGTTGAATTGGTTGGGACACTTTTTACCAAGTTGCCTAAATACTGTTCCGTGCACTGATAGAACCCCCTTTCATCTGAGTACAGTGCCATATTTAGATGCACTAAACTTGAATCCATCAAAGGTTTATGAACTGCACGAAGGATTTTCTTTTTCCTCTCTCGCATACTCATTGATTTCAGATTCTCATTGGCTTGCTTGGCTCATTGGGATACAGTAACATCATCTGTGATTTTATTCATCTGTGATTTAATTCATATTAACCATTACATATGTAATTAATCTTAGGTACAAGAAGAGTTCTGAAGCCTTCAGCAAACTGTTCAAGTGTTTCAAATTAGGCATATACATTCATGCTTGTGGGTTTGGGGCTACAAGCCGTAGCACTGCAAAGGCTTAAGCATTTGTTCAAGTTTACTATTTTTGGATGTTGTACGAATGCCACAATTATTTTCATCAACTAAAATGCTGCCCTATTAAGATTTCACCTAACTGTTTGATGTAATAGTGTCCTCTTAAATTATTTTGAATCCTTTGACTTTTACACTAACTTACGTGTGTAAATTACTTAAATAATCTGATTTAAATTATCAGAATTCAGAATATTTTTTATACTGCATTATTACAAAGTGAAAGCTAATCTTAAGTGGGAAAAAAGAAGTTGTTGGTGGGTTGTTTCTTCTTCTTACATCAAATTTTACAAATTAGTTATTTTCAGAAAAAAAAAAAGGAAGTGAAGGAAGCTGACATGCATACCTGAAGTTAACTTCACTATATTTAGATCTTTCTAAATTTTACTTCAGCAAAAACTCCTTGCTCTGTAAGATCAGCAAATTGATGACTTTTTTAGCATGTTTTTTTGTCTTGTTACATTTAATAGTCTTCCAATGGATTAAGGTCAATGGCAATACCAAACAACCTTTTCGCCCAAACAATTCTTGAAACAATTCAGATGTATTATATATTACCAAGCTGGGAATTTACAAATCCTCATTAGTGGATAGTCTTCAGCGTAACTTACTCTTAATCATTAAGCCTTGAACCACAATTCCAGCAGAATGTGGTTTTCAATAGCACTGGTTTCCATGAGCAGATTTTTTTGTGGCATCATGAAATATCATGCATTCTTTTGCTTTATGATTTATTCTGCCTAGATACAAAGCCGTAAAAGAGATATGTTAATCTATTTTTATTCAAAGTACAAAAGTAGCTCTGTTACAGTTCAGGGATTGAATAACCAATATTAACATACTACTTGTTCTTAGTCATGTTATACCTGATGCTCACAGTAAGAATATTGATCAATTCCTGGGAAAGATATACAGAGCGTTTTACAAATCATTTCTAAATATTACATTCTTCTGTTTCAGTGTTTCCCAAAACACAGTTGAAAATCAAAAGGATAAAACAACTACATTCAATAATAGATAATATGATTCAGAGCTGGTTTCAACTTAGTGCTAGAAAAATACTCAAAATTATATGACTCAAAATTATCCTTAAAGAATGACAATATTTTGTATTATTTTTCCCTATTGTTTGGATACTTACATCACTTTTCTTCCAGGATTTATGCCCTACACATATATAAATTTATACAATTGAGAAAAAAGTGTGTCAGAAGCAACATTTATCTCAGACTTGAGGGAACCTGTTACTCGATTACCTGTTTTTCAGTATGCAGTTAGAAACTGGCTGTTAGGCAGTACAGAAAGGAGAAAAAGGCAGCTTATCTTGCTTGTCTGGTACTTACCAGTCTAAGGCTGATAACCCAGGCTGACCCTGACCTTGGCAGCATTGCACAAGTAATCTTTATGAGACGATGAACTGTCCTTTAACAATTTCTCTAATATACTAGACACAAAAAAGCCATTCATTTAACAAAGGAATGCATATTTGCTTTTTTCTTCTTATCTTGAACAAATGTATTTGAACAAGCAGCCGCCTATTTCTCATTGGATCTCAGTCCTTATTGTAGTGCTCTGGAACCTGATGATGTCCATAAGTGAAGGCTACTTCTGAAGTCTTTTTCTGACATTAATTTTGACATGTTCAGATTGTGTTGCTTAGTGATCCTAAAGCTGGAATATTGCATAAGAATTAACAACGTGGCAGAAGGGACATATTCTTAGACTTTTGTCGTAAGAGCTAAAATGATGAACTTTTCCCCTTTATCAAAGGAAATGCACTACTACAAACAGAGAGGGTGGGATAACAAAAGCGGTGCCATGTGCATTGCCCTAAGTTCAGATGCTAAGATGGAAGATGCCAGAAAAGTCAGAAGATTGAATAAATCAGAGCTGTTTGTTTAAATTTCTATGTGTTTGATTCTAATGAAAGCTTCATCTCTTGAGGACACCTAATATAATGTTCATTTAAACTCCAGTTTTTCTTAAAATATATGTAGAAGTTGGAACATTATTACACGTTTTCAAAGTGTTTTCCTTTTCTCTTTCATTTTATGTAGCTAATGTATTCATCTTTTAAGGGCAGCAAAAGGGAAATAAGATATGTTTGCATGGAGGCAAACAGTCAGAACAGAGACTTTAAGCTGTAATACGATCAAGGTAACCTGCTTCATAATCTCAGATCAAATAACTGATAAGCAGCAAGAGATTAAAATTGAACTCCAGTTGTAGAATGTATTTCCTAAAGGACTGTGCTACAGCAAATCTTTAAAAATCTTTGACTTATTGAAGACAGTGAAAGCACAATATAGTACTACAGTATTATCAAATTTTCAGTTATAGAGACTGCACTGTCACTCCTAAAATGCAAACTAGGAATTTTTTCATTATTTTCTAGCTGACAGAAGAGAAATAGTATGTAGAACTAAATTATTTATTACCAATCATTATTCCATGAACAGGGAAGAATTAAAAGAAATCTCTGCGCACTGCAACAGGTGCACAGCACTGTTGAGATGAGCCACCATTTCTATGCAATGCACATATTTACCCTTCACACTTCTTGGTTTCATAATGTGCATGACATGTAATCCTACCACGGTACAGCTACAAACGCCACAGCTGTGACACTGAGCCTGATTTCTGCAGTAAAATGTAAGAAGTCCAGCAGTAGTCAAAACCAATGTGACAGTTTATGTTAATATTCATTGCAAATTTCACAAAGGATTCAAGTTTATGATACTTATAAAAAATAAATCTCATAACAGATATTGACTAAAATATATGTAGTTACTTGCTATTGATCTTAATATGCTGAGCACGTTGTACATATTTTTCACAAGTTTCTTATCTTTCAGTGAGACCAGGCTAAAAATACACCCTATTTTCACGTAATTTTAGGTTTTAATGTATTCCAAAATGAGTTTTACCCTGTCAAGTAGAAAACTTCACGCATTTCTTTTGAAAGATGGCCAAAATTCAGGAAGAAAACCCCATAAAAATATAAGCAAATATATCACTACAGTCTCATACAGATTTGACAGCAAACCAGAATCTAAAATGTAATGATGAATTATTTTATATGAGTGAATTCTGACACCTTACCTTGGAAAATGGAAGACTAATTTTGTTAATTACAGGCTATAATTTCAGGCTTAAGAAGTACAATCAGTAGCAAACATTAAATAATCTACTCAAAGTCAGTGCAGATATTTGACAAAACTGGACAGAGATTCAGCCTCAGAAAGACAATTCTAGGTTTTTTCAGACGATGCTCAAGAATGTAGTATCATTCCTTTAGGTTTAATCCATTGTTTTCTTTTAGGACATTGTTATAGTCATACATCTGTTGGTATTTCCAAAAACCCCATGTTGCAATCAGTTCTACCTGAATGTAGATATTAATTTCATTGTCAGGGAGATGTGGATGCAAAAACTTCATGTCTTCATTAATCTTCATTAATTTGAAAGTATGTTGTTATAAGCATTTTTTACTGTGCTACTTTTTTAGAAAAGTAAGAGAGAAAAGCTTTTCTCACTTCAGATAAATTGACATTCTTATTAATAAAAAAGTTCTCTAGCTGCGTATGAAATAAGCCTCTATACAACTTACTGTAGGCAAAATATGAGCAAAGGACATCACTAGTTCACCTGACTCTGAAAGAAGAGTCATGGTGAAGTGGTAACCCTTCAAACAGGACAAAACATTATGAAATCGCTCTAAATCAAAAAGCAAGGAGTGTCTTCTTCAGCTGTATTATAATTTATATGGCAGAACAATGATTCAAGATGGAATTTGGCCAGGTGCTAGGCATATGAAAATCATTATAGAATTAATTGGTATCGTTAACATTTTCAGTGATCAGGATCTTGGTTGCAATTCATTAGTAAGACAGTCTTTTCTGTTAGCATAGTGCCTTCAAAACATCATTGGTTGAAATGTCTTTATCAGCTGCACAGGTTTGGAGTCTTATGACTGAAGGCCCATTATTTAACCTGTTATTCTTTGCACCATAGGAGTTTATAGGAAGATACTGTCCCTGTCCTAAAGAATTTGCAATACATAAATCTGACCCAGATTGACCCTGATTAGCTTGTGAGAATCAACAGGATCACAGCACATGCCGATTTAACTGTAGCAACTCAGGGAAGTGTCCTTTTCATTAATCAGGGTGACCATACACCATACAGGTTAAGAGTATTTGACACCTCTTTGATTGAGGGTGACAAGCCTTACAAGGATGAACATCTAATCTCACCCTCTTACATTGCAGCAGAGCATGGCTCTGACTTAGGTTTGAGAAAACAGGTAAATTTTACTGCTCTCCTGTATGATATCTGTCTTGATGCTGAATATGCTTTGCCTGTGGCAGGTGCAAAGCTTGCTTAATTTTGAAGGAATCCTTACAGTCTGTTCCAGGCAGAATCAGACTCTCTGTTCTTGTTGCTCTTCTGCTTTTTATCAGATAAGCCAGGCTGAGTGAAGTGAGCTGTGATACTAAAACCTTGTAGTTTAAATCTGTCTAAAACCAGTCTACCATGGACATGACACCATACATCTCCATCAGCACATTTTTTGACTGGTGAAGGGAAATGAGTGATGCAGTGGCTTAACCAGATTTGCAAAAGAATGCACAATGTTTCCATGCTTTTCATGCCTTCATGTTTTTTAGCAGACAAAGTGTTCTATGGTAAGACTGACAACTACCAGTCTGTACACACCTGAATTCATACCACAGATTCTTGCTTATGTTTTGTCACTGCTGGAGAATCATGTAGCAGTGGAGTTTCCAGAAACAACCTCATGTACATTTACTGCAAGATCTGTTTGTCCGTGCAAGAGGTTTCAGCAGGAGCTACAGACTTACTAACGCATGGCTCTCATCTGAAGAAACTGCTCTGGGAACTGGAACAAATTATCTGGGAATCTAACATCAAAGGTTAAGAGATAACAACAAAAAAAAAATACAAAAATAAAGATTTTTACCTGAAAAAACAGTCCCAAACCACACTAAACTTATAACCCAGCAAGAGATTTACTTCCATCTGTTGCAGCCAAGAAAAAAATGACAACTGAGCAACAAGATCTAACATAGGAAATAAATCAGCTAGTTCTTGTCTCAGGGTGTTGGTGTTGAAAAATAAATCCTTGAGCTGGTATGGGAAAATGTTGGATGATTAAAATTACATTAAATTATCCAAAGTATCCCAGTAATTTGACCCCAAAGTTGCCAGTAACTTAGAAATTTTGACAGTGAAAGCTGTAGTTGTTAAAGTTCTTAATTTATTCTTGAACACATTCAAAGTATTTTATAGTTGTTTCCTGCAAAACTGCAGAATGGAGCCTTTGATTCCTCAGTGCTCATCTCTAAGCAACAGGAGTAGAACCTTTGTATTAACATGCCTTGTAAAGAGCAAGATGATGATGATGATGATTAATATGAATATTACCATTTGAAAGTTTTGTGCTTTATTTTTGTGATGCTTTGTTACTGTATAACACTGCTGTAATCTGTGAGGATCTAGAGACTTCTACATCAAGGCAACTCATCTCTTCTCTCCAAAGCCAACCAGTGGAATTACTGGAGAGACTGAGAAGCATCAGCATATTTTTATTTTATTTAAACGGGATAATGCCATAGAGATGTGTGAGTTAAGGCCGTTTAGAGTCTGCAGCCTTGATACTAAAGTGATCTTGGGCATTTAATACAGTATTGTCAACTTTTTTTCCAAAATCTCAGCTAGCAAAAATCTATAGAAAGATTCCAACAGAATTCTATATGCACAGAAGCAATCAGGAAGTGGGATATTGTTTTCATGAGCACTGTTTGCAAGCTTTACATTCCAAATTTTGAAATAATTGTAAAAATATCTTGAACTAGGTTATGGCATGCTGTCGACATTTCCATTTAGTAGAAGCCATTACTGACTCAGATTGTTTTCACTTTTGCAGAGCAACATGGATAGATAGCAGGATGTACTTACAATATTTCATCATTCATAATTTGTTATATCTGATGTAAAAAAATTATGCCGGAGATTTCTTATCTAGAGATATTGTGATGAGCAAACAAAAATTTGATACATTTTCTTGGAAAATACGTTGTTTTATAGCAGTGTACTAATACTTACTGGTCATTTATGCATGGTCTAATTGTAAAATTATCTCCATATTACCTACAAAGAGAGGAAATTTAGGTTTACAAACTAGGAAATCACTCTGACGTAGTATGTCCATACAACTAAGAGCTTGTTTTAATTATTCTGCTCTTACTGCTAGAAGCTTTTTAAAGCAGATTTATTATCAGGGAGACATGCTAAACTGGAATTTGTCTTATCCAAAACCTGAAAAATGCATCAGAAAAAATATACAGTTCTCAGCTGACTCTTGTTTATTGTATCATTTGTAAAGAACTGCTTGTTTTGCACCTTGAATATTATTATCCATCTCAAACTGTGTCTAGGGCCAAAAGTGAATTTTCTGTTATAGACATAACAATTTAGTAGATATGGAATGTATTTTATTTTGTCCAGTGTTTCTGTCTGTTCATTCCAAAGTTGAAATTAATCTCTTCTGCTTGAGGCTGCATAGTTTACTGTCGTTAGTTGGGGACAGTCAAAGTCGTGAATTTTCAGTAGTAGAGAAGCCTTGGGATTTTCAGCTATTTCTGAGATCTTAATCAAAAATGTTACTGATTGCTTGGGAATCAATGAACACACTCCTGAGGAAAAAAAAAAAAAGCAGCATAACCTTAATATTATTCACAGTGTTTTGTTAAAAGGGGTAGTGATTCATAATTATTATTTTTTCATCATAATGTAACATAGTGAGGAATCTTAAGAATATTCATTTTTGCTCCATGAAAATGGGTGAGAAATATCAGTGCTTTTGATCTTTTTGAGACAGTTTTGCTCACATGAGTAACTTTAAACACTTAGGTTTGTCTTTTGTCCTCTCAGTATATTAAGTTCTAGCATATTCAAAAGTCTTTGCCAATTCAGGGATTGTGAATCCATAGTTTTGTAGTCACAACATACTTCAGTAACAATTTAAAAATTTCTGGTTTAAAATAATTAACTTTGTGCTGATGATACAAACATCAGCCTGTAATGTTAATGGAAAAAACATTTCTGAATCATTGAAGGACTTTAAAGGTGAGAAAAAGACCTTAAAAATCATCACATTTCACTTCTAGAGAATACCATTGCCCTTATATTACGCTGTGTTAGCAGTGACTAAAATTTGCGTGGTTTTAACCATGTATGACTGAATAGGAGTTAACCATTTTTAAAAATATGTTGACTAACATCCAGTCAGACTGCTGAGTTTCAAAACCTTAGGTTTTTTGGATCTCTTTCAAACAGAAAAGAGGAAACACTTCCTTTTATGACGCTATATCAAGACAAGGATACGCATGCTCACATATGCACACACATACGATAAACTTATTATTCAAGTCACTTCAGAGTTTACTGGTTGCCACATGGGATCCTAAATGATAGCAGGATGAAAAATGCATAATGCTTTGTAAAAAAAAATAGCAGCTTATTTATGCAGTGTTTCAGTAATTAAAATATTGCTGTGCAAAGTACAAGGAGTAAAGATAGCTGTTCAGATTAGGCATCACAGTCAGTGTTCTGTCTTAATAAAGCAACAGGTTTTACTTCCCATGCATATATATGTGTAAACTACTTTAAATCCGTCTCTATTACAAATTACAGTTGCAGATGGCATTCAGATTTCATTTTCAGCGGCATGGATATGAAATAACAGGACTGGCAATTCACTCAGGGTTGTGCATTTGAATAGCCAGGGCCACAGTGCTGGGGCTACAATGCACAACTTTGCAGTGTATTTTTGGTAGCAGTAAGAAGATGTTGTGTTTTCAGAGGATTGTGTTCGCAGCAAAGCACATCAGCAAAGGCCGTCTCACTCACAGTGAATGTCTGTCTTTTAAAACAGAACTAAGAAAAAAATAGTTGTCATGTTTTGACAAGGTTCTTAACTATTTGCAGCGTAACAGTAAGAACTGTGCTGGATCTCTAAAGTCTTAACTCCAGACCTGGAGGAAGTATTATAACTAGGGTCTTTTTCTTTGTAGCTTTTTAAAATATGGTCTCCATTGTCAATGTAAATATTCAGAAATACAGGCTGACACTTCTTTTTAAAATGCAGACTTTTGATTTATGACAGCTGCGTTGGATCGTTAATCATATATTATCTTTATGGGAGCTTTTTTCTAACATATGTTAATTGGCTGTTTTCTGTGACAAATTATGAGCTCTTACTTTGATGAGGTTCAATTGCAATCATGTTGGAGTTGTGTATGTAGAGTTTCCAGTCCCTGCTGGCTCCTTTAACCACTACAAACATCTGCACGTCACTGCAGTGCTGAGTAATGTCAGGATTTGGGTTGATCTGATCTCTACCGGCTTTTTTCCACAGGATATTTTCAGCTTCTTGCACTAAATCTGTTGCAGGGTTTGCTGTTTTTAGCAAAGAGCTAAAATTAATATCTTGTATGGGATTATTAGAATACAATGAGAAATAATTAGCAGTATACTGAAATCTTTGTTAAGATTCAAAAATCCCAATGCCTTATTAGAAATGCTGTCTCACTTCATTGCATTCAAATTTACTGGTGTCATAAAGCATCTCCAGAAGCAAAAATGCTGCTTGTTTTTTGAAGTAATTTTTTTTTTTTAATTCTTGGGTGTAACATTTGCAAGTTCTTAAAAAAACAAAAAAAATATTTTACTTGAGAAGTGATGGGCATCACTTTAAATTTTTTAAATTTTATGGAAAAAGGTGTATTTCCCAGCTGAACAGGAAATGAGTCTAATTATATTTTACATAAACTTGCACATCTTCCTGTCAGTAAGGAAAATTTTGCTCTGAAAGTTAGTGTCTTTCTATCTTTTCTGTGTTTAGAAAGATCCTGCTTACATTTGTTCAGTATGTAAATTAAGGAAATTCAGAAAAAAAAAATCACTTCAATGGAAGCTGCTGAATTTTTTATTTATTACTTAATCTTTTGATGATACTTATACACACAATCTTATTTTATACACTGAGTCATTAGAAACACTGAGACTAAAAATGTGCACTGTATTTTAATGTTTTAACTCAAAGCTGTACTTAGGTTGAATGTGCAGAAATACGAAATCTTTCATATTTTAACAGGGAGAGTGGCAGCCTGGTCATAAAACTGTGTCAAACAATATCAATTACTTTGCAATTAATTTAGTGGAACACTACATAGCTCAGCTTTGACCTAAACCAAATGGCATTAGATAAATCTGTCCCATTTGTTATTCAGAGAAAAGATGGGGGTTAAATTTCCAAGCAGGTGTTAGAGTTTAGAATAAGAAGAGCCAGATGTGTATGGAAGCTACTTCAGTCTCATGAGGGTGGTTTTAATTCAGCTATTTCCCTGGAGTACCACACAATCAACGAGTTCCAAATCCTGGGGCTACCTGCCTTTATGTGAAATCATGGGAACACTTCTTCACAGAATACCAGTGAACATGTGTGGAAAAATTAGAGCAGAAATTAAAGGTAAAAAAAGGTTAGCCTCAGAAGTTACATGAACATCACATTTCTTCGAATTTCTCAACTAGAGAGGTGAAAATCAAGTGTAAACGCTTACAAAAAGATGTGTTAGTATAAGGAGAATTGTAAGCGGTGCAAAACTCAGACCATGGATATTTAATAAGTTTCTCTAGTCACTGCTTGTTGTAGGCAGTATTTTACAAGTGAGAATATGTAGGTCATATGCAGCACAGTGAAGTGCATTAAAGATTGGTGAATTGAATTAGAGAGAGGTTTCAAAATGAGGATTTTGAATGTGTTGTCCCTACTTCAGAATGTCAGTGAAAAAGTAAA
Organism: Dasyornis broadbenti; assembly: GCA_013397935.1. Lineage (NCBI taxonomy): Eukaryota > Metazoa > Chordata > Aves > Passeriformes > Dasyornithidae > Dasyornis > Dasyornis broadbenti. Next base: position 518,110 of record VZRN01003577.1, on the reverse strand, counting down.
GTGATGCATTGTATCTTGAATTAGTCTACAAATGACATTCAGTTCTACTTGCTAACACGAGCTTAGTTGGCTTTAAGAAAATAAAGCAAGGTAAAAGGAGATATACATGTAAAAGAGAGGACTTGGCACTTTATTGGATTTTGAGGCCTGTGAGCCATGTGTCTTAATTGGGGCCAGTTGGGATCATTTAATAATTGCTGTCAGAAGATCAAATTTAATTCTCTTTATAAAAAGACCACAGTGGGATAGAGTTAAACAAATTGTCATCTGAGATTTCAAATGAACTAAGCTTTAATTAGGTTGATTAGGATGCTCTAAGAGAGAGAGAAACAGGAAATTGATGAATCTGCTGTGTACCATGTTGGACCTTATAGACAGTACTGTCAAATATCTTTATTTCAAGAAGATATATATTAGCATAAAGGATGACAGAGTTAGAATAGCATGCATATATAAATGTTTTGGGTATACAAGGTAATTAAAACTTTCAGAAATGAGTGATTTTAAATATAGGTATTAATATTTTTATGATCATAATCTTGTCCTTAACATTGCTTTTATACATGTTTAAATATTCTAAATTACCTTCTTTATTTGTTTACATACTCACTGATTATGCCAGATGAGAAGTATAGGATATTTACTCAAAACCCTCAGAATTTCTCTATTGCATAATAAACATTCACAGTACTTAGTTCTCAGAATATTTTCATGAGCAAATCCACAGGTTCCTTATCCCCAGATTTCCAACAGAGAAACTGTGTAAAAAATGAAGGTGACATGAAAATTTTTTGGCAGAAAAGGGAGCAGATCTCAGGCATGTTTTCATCCCAACCTTGAATCCAATTCTTTGCACTATGCTGCCTTTGTCATAGCTGCTTATTTTTAAGGATATATTTTATCAGAAATCATCTTATCTATCAATAGAGCTCAAAAAGTGCCATTTCTGAGAAAATGTAATGTACATTCATGGCCACAATAAGATTTAGCTAATGTATTTTTGTATTGATTATGTTTCTGCTTTTTCAGCATGCTTTTAGGCTATTAATATGATGAGCAATGCAGGCAGTGATCTTACTAGAAAAACAAAACACTTATTGAGGATAGAATAGAAACCATCAAGCAAATTCCACTGTATTTTCCTTCTACAATTAAGAGCATTTTGTATATCTGTTTTCTTCTGATATCTGTCAAGAATGTTGAGTTTTTGTACTGGCTACTGTTAAATGAAGTGTGTTTTATATGAGTCAGATATACATAAATCCAGCTTCATGTGCTAATGGAGTGGTTTCAGCTGAGGTTCTGTAAGCAGGGTGTGATATTCACTTGTGGCTTTTGTAGTTACAGACAGTAGCAGGTGTACCTCTGTGGTAAACACCATCCCTTTCAGTAGAAGTTGTTCTTTTATGAGTCTTGAGGTGAGAGTTGTTAGACTCCAATTCTATGAAAAATTAGAAGATCAAATCCTCATGTGGAAACTATGAATTAGTTACCTCGCACAGTTCTCAAAAACTGAATATGAACTATGATGTGGTTGAGCAGCACACTAAATTAGACGAGGCTATTTATGTCTTTGTAACTAATGCAGATACAAAGCTGCAGCTCTTTTAGCTCTTTATCATATCACAGCATAACGCCTCAGCGTATTGTATATCTTAGGTTTCTCTTTTTCACTATTTTCATGTGACTATTGTTAAAAGAAATATATCTACTGTTTCCCTGGTATTTAACTGCTAAGGACAAAAGAAAAATTTACAGAAAATCCCACTAAGATGGAACAACAGACAATTTCTTCCTCAATAGACATTTTAAGCCAGTTTCAGACAACATCTCTTCTCCAATGAAGCATCTTTTTAAACTTTTTTTACATAGCAAATTCCATGTTATCTTTCCTTTCTTATAAGTGCTTTATTTGTTTATGCATTTTTCTAGTTCCTAACCAGTGGGAATCCTGTTTGGATCTTTGAGCATAGAGAGATCCTTCTTCTTAAGCCGGAAGGTAGAAAGCAAATAGCTTCAGCCAATGATTTATGGCATGCTAGAACTAACAGATATGGCCACATACATAATTTCTTGATAGTCAGAACCTTCCATTTTTCCAATAGATGCTTCATCCTGAATATGCAGAATTGCAGACATGAGGCACAAGGCAATATGTGTGCAAAGTTTATTTCCTGTCAAGAGGCTTGTAAATTCTTGGTAATTTTAAGTGCTCCTTTGCTATACTGCCACTGTACATTTCCCCCCTGTCCATCTTTTAGAGCAAATCCGTTCTGATTTTGTGTGCTTCTACTTAAATTCTCTATATTTTGTATGTTTAGTAATGGCAACCTGTTCTAATTTATGAGCTTTGCCTTTAGAAAGGACACATATTTCACAGAGGTGTTTCCTCACTGCTCTGCAGTGAAATGAAAGAGGGGGGTGGTTTATTATTAGCCTTATTATGTACCTGACATACATTTCATCTCCTTTTGTCCTTGGGAAAAAAAATTATCTGAGTGGGATTGAAAGCATTAATGTAGACTTTTGAGCTGTCATGGTCATCGGGAAGATTGATACATTTCTCTTGCTTTTTTTTTCCCCCCCTTCTTATTCCTTCTCCTCATTTTAAGCCTGTCTGTCTCTGGGTAAGCAGTTGAGTTCAGGGAGTGTCATAGTTTTTATACTCCTATTTATTATATTAGCATTCACACAAAATGAATGAACAGTTAGCTCAGCAGCTCTCCACAATGTTGTGCAGTCTACATTTCAGAAGAACTAGATTTTATTCTTAACATTTCTGGGAATGTCAGGAATTAAAGCAAAAAGACTGTGTTTCTGGAACTGAGTATGCAAAAAAGAGAAGCAGAACATCTCTGTGTCTAATCATACCTCTTTAAAAAACAAATTACCAGATGCATGATATACTGAACTGAGGTTGCATTAGAAAACTAATAAAAGTACCTAAATTATAATTATGTATTTGGGTCTATCCTATAAGAAAACCAGTTTTTTGTTTCTGTGGTAGTATAGTTGCATAGAAATGGTCTCACACCACAGACAAGAGATTTTTTTTCTAGACAGAGATAATATATCTCATTATCCAGCTTCTGTAGCTGAAAGAAAAGATCAGCTGAGGAGCCAAATAATTGTACAACATAAAGGTAATTGATTTTTTTCTAAAATAGTTAGTCTACATTAGGTACTAACTCTGCTTACAACATTTGTCTGACTTCTTTTTTCAGTACTAGTGGTGGATCTGTTCTCATGTTCATATGAGTTAAAAGGAGTAGAAATAGAAATCAGTAACATTCTCTGAATTTAAAGTCATGTCTGCCTAAGACTTGTTCCGTCTTTGTCAAGTCAGTGATGGACTTGGGTGGCTGGTTGAATCATGCAAGATCTAATAGCAAAAAAATAAATTAAAAAATATCTAAGGCATTATAATTAAAATGTTCAAGCCTGAGTTGGTGTTATCATACAGCGAATTACTATCTATTAACTTGAGAGTCTGGCATACACAAATTCCACGGCAGTCCCAAGGTTTGTACAGATTTTGAGGAATTTCCGTGGCTCAGGACACCTGTGAAACCTTTCATGTTTGATTACTTCATTTGTCTAGTAGGAAGCTGAGCAATGTTAAAGGATACGCATAAGAGTCATTGTCCGGTTTTGGTTTGACTAGCTAGCCAAATCTGGGGCATTATATGGAATGTAGCCATTAGGACAGGGAAACTGATAAACGACGCAAATATTTCCTTACTACTGTTTGTTTACAAAGATTTACTATATCTCTAAACGCATTAAGCATTGAGAATTGATGTCTATTATCAGGTATTAATGTTTGAGTTCCCTATCGCATCAGCTGAGCTCTTTCCCAATATCTCTACATTTTCAGCTTCTCCTTAGCATCATAAATTAAAAACCTCTATAAAATAATACCTAATAGGGTTCTTTACTATCTTTTTTTTTTTTCAAATATTCAGGACTATAAGATAACAGAAGTTATGCTAATCAGCAATAATCCAATTCCTTCTGTCTCTTTCATCTTCCGGACATTACTCAAGTTACTCTTAAAATGGCAGCACCATAAGCCACATTTCCGATCCAGAAAAAATGTTATGCCACCCCAACAAATTTATACAGCTTTCCCATCAAGATATTTCCCATCACAAACCTGGAACAGTTTTACTTTCATTCAAGCTCTACCTTGACAATTTTTGTCACTTATTTTTGTCATGTTGGAAAGGATTCCTTTTATTAACCCCTTGACAATGATTCTATAGAGTCTGTTCTCTGGTAGAAGTACACATTTTCTTATAATGAGGAACTTATTCACATCTCAGGTTTTTTTTCTCCTAATTTCTACATTCATGTTCATAGTTTATGGTATTTTCATCCCCAGTTTTTTTCCTCTGTTCTACCTCTTTAGACGATCCTTCCTAATTTTTAGCTTAGTCTTTGAAACAATTACAGTGCTCACTCATTTATTTGCTTGGTAATTTAAAGACACTTTGGGTTCTTATTATGGTTTGTTCCATTTATTTATGCCACAAAAATACTGTTTCTTAAAGCTTTCTCTTTTCTCTAAAACTTCCTGAAATGATTCACTTGCAAAAGTGTAAGATGTCGCTTTTCAAAATATGATTATGAGGTTTCTGTAATCCAAGTCTTTGTTCCTCCCCACAGAGATGAAGTAGTAGTGCAACACAAACCTGGAACAGCAGAACTCAGTTGTGTTGTTATGTTTACTATTTATGATTATATTATGTTATGTAATCATGGATACGCATGATTACAGCTAGAAAAAGGAGGATTCCTTTGGAGGATTCCAAAGGAGGATTCTTTGAGTGAGAAGAGGATCCTGGGTCAAGGTATATAAAATTTGTTTGGAGCTTATTGGATGAAAACAAAGGACACCAGGTCTGTGTAGATCTTGGAAAGTCCAGCTGTTTTATACAAAATTTAATACTCTCCTCCATCTACTCCATCTATTGCTTCCAGATTCATCACTGACCATAGTTCAGACACTGTCAAAGTGCATGTACCAACCTTCCTTGCATTTCTGCAATTCAGCAAATTATAAGCAGAAAGTAATCAAAAATCTGTTAGGAAATAATCCTTTTGAGAATTTATCCATAGTTTCTTCAACAGAGGAAATCTAAAATTGCCTGACACTGGTATTGGCATTACTAAGCACTTGTACTCAAGTTCAGACTATGATTTGGTAGTGTAGTACATAGCTTTGTCCAATAACACCTGGAATTATCCCCTGATTCTTAAAAGCTATTTTGGGGATTTAAGTTCCGCAGACTTCCTCACATGTACATGTACACAAACACTGGTAACAAATCTGAACGTCTAGATCTAACCGCAGTCAGAGACTGCTTTCAGATGATGCAATAACTTAACACTAGAGATCTTACACTTTTCCTGTAATAAGCCAACACTCTCCAAAGTCCTTTGTGTTTAAGACTGCTCCTAAACTGTAGCACTAGTATTTTACCTGGTGTGCAAGATGTCTTTAAATACAAGTAAACTCAAATCAGAGTAGCTCCAAGATCTTTTCAACTCATAAGATGCTAAATTTCGCCCTGTTGACTGCTGAACCCTGTTGGCTGCTGAAATGTTTCCTCTTCTCCTTTAGCTGAGTAAATGACAGACTGAATTTGTAAAACAATTTTTATGATCTTCTTTATACATCTATTGATTATAATGCAGTCCCATCAAATTATTAGCTCAGAACTGTGAAGACTCCTAGGTGAATTTGCAGTGGTCCAATTTCTCTAGTCCATTTTCAGCCAGGTTCCCATTCCTAGGTACTCTCTCCATTTTAGACCAATTAGGCTCTTCAGTTTTTAGTCCTTCATTTTTTTTTCTCCCCTTTTATTATTATCAGTCTAATTCAGTAAACTGTTATGCTTGAGCCAATCTCTGAAGTACCTCATGGAACTTATTCCCTATATATTGATCAGACTCCCATTATGTACGTCCAGCTGCTGAAGGTGCACCATGAACCTAATCACAAGCCTTTTGTTCAAACTATTTAGTTTAAATTTTTTTCTTCTGGGTGATGGGTACACCTGGAAATACCACCCAATAGTTATCGTAGTTTTTAAACTGACTCTTGACAGGTATATATTTTATACAAGTATTTCACTTAATTGCTTTTCTTAAAATCTGCATTAGTGTCTGCATCCTTTGCTTTACAAATCAAATACTCCTCTTCATTTTAGCCATCTTCAGAAATGTTGTAAATTAGCCAAATCTTCCTTTCTTCGTCAAGCACAGCAGGCATATATCTTACAGGAGTGCAGGCAATCAGTTTGTATTTGGATTGCTGGTGGTTGCTTCTTTTGGTGCGCTGCTGCAAGGAATGGTTCACCATCTGTGGCAAATTCCACCATCACTTGGAAGTCTTTGGGCCTCCTGTCATGGTTCTTTGCCAGCATGGTCGGGTTTGGTATAGTATGCATAATATTAATAAAATCCTCCTGTGCTGGATAGATGCCTCTCACCACACCCTCTGAAAGGTAAGCTAAAATCACTCCTTTCACAGAGACATGGATCGGCTTAAATGGAGAGGCGGCTACAGACAAGGTATTCTGTGTCTGGATACCTCAGTCTCTTGAAAAACAGGGTCTGTGGCATAGTGAAATAGGGCAACTGTTAGGAAGTACCATCTTCTCTTCTATTTTGGCAAAGATATTTGTTTTGCCAGAAAAACTTTTCAGGGTAACTTTGCAAAACAAGAAACTCTTCCACCCACGTTGCACAAGTTCTTGCTCTGTGAGATAACTTGGTATTATATTTGAGTTATAAGCTACATGGACTAGAGCTGTCTGAAGCATTCTTACAATGAATCTTCATCTTCAGTTTAATTCCAAATAGAAAAAAACAAAAAAAAACTAACAAAAAAACAAAACAAAACAAAACAAAAAAAAAAAAAAAAAAAAAAAAAAAAAAAAAAAAAAACAAAACAAATCCACAATGCAAAATATCCTCATGGCTCTTCCAAGGCATGGAAAATAACAGTATTGAGTAAGACAATAACTTAGCTGCAAGAGAGGAATTTTCTGCAATTCATTGCTACATTGTCATTACAATAGGAATACGCTGAAATATAAACAAGCAAATAAGGTATAACTCTGGAAGTTCAGACTTAAAAATAAACACATCCTACTATCCATTATACATAAACACATAAACTCATAAATAGAGTATCAGTTGAAATAACTTCACAAGTTCAACTGATGTTTTCAAAATTAGTAGAAAAATTAATGAAATATTAATTCAAATCAAGCTATTTAAGTTTTCTTAAGTTACTTGCTTCTAAGTAACAACATAGAGGGAATTACTTTGTAGTTTGTAACATTATGAGCATTTTACTTCTGCCTGGGTTCACAGCTTCATTGCCCTTGAATAATTCTCCATTATAAGTTAAGCTCATGCCATAAGTTAGAAGTCAGGTAAAAGAAAAGATAATAACCCTCGGTAGTTACAGATTACAAATATTTCTTTATGTACAGACTTTTTTGGTTTGACACACTGTCTCTCTAGTAGTCTCTAGTACTTCATCTATTATAATATGTCTATTATGGCTAAAATGTTTGGTTTATATTTCCTGTAGCAAAATGCATGATCGCTTGAGAGTTAAATTTAGTAGATTAAAATGAACTCTCTTCCAATTTTTTCAGATGGCAGCCTGCCCATAAGATCAAAACACATAAGTGTAGGTTATGTTTAATTTCTAAACCAGAGTGTTGTGGACAGATGTTTGAAAGCTTATGACTCAGATTCACTTTTGCATGGCTTTCTGCCTGGAAAACTGTACCGTAGATCGTACCATTGCTGCTTTACGGGTATATTGCCATGGTGATGACAGATATAATTTTATCATGACCTTCTGTTAATGGCCCAAACTATGTCTTTTGTAATGACCATGCAACCAAACCACCATGCAAATATGAAGAGCCACTTCTGTCTTTAATGTCAGCTGATCTAAGTCAGATAACATGATAGATGATAATTATTTTCACCCTTCTCTGCATTTCTTTAAACTATATCAAGCTCAAGGTGACAGACCCAAAATGAGTGATGTCTTCAATTGATGTAGTATACCCAGCTGTTTCTTCACTGTAGAACACAGTCAGGGTTTTTACAAAAAGCATTTGAGTTATCATTTTATTTTAATATGTATCCCTCACTGTCCATGTTCATGGTTACATGGCAGTTTTTGCAGCTAACTTTTCATCAGAAAAGCAGAGGATGTGTTCTTACTCATTGCATTCACATTTTTATTTAGACACTGATTCAAAACTTGTTTGAGAAAACAGGTTTGCATAAAGATTTCATAGACCTTTAGAGTTAGTTTTATATATCAAGATAAGAAAGGTAAGAGAAAGGGGACAGCACTTTTTCGTTTTCTTCCTTGTATCAGCATAATTTTAAAAAATATTGTTTTGTTCTTTGATTTTAACCTAATTAATCCACTCAAAATGCAAGCTGCTTAGTGGAATAAGGACATCTTTATGACAAGTTTGTTACTTTTGTAAAGCAACCATGAAAATGCTAAACTCTAGCACATTTTAACTTGGTTTCTCTCTGGCTGCCTTCTTGTTTATAAATTAAATATTTTTACTGTCTTGTTTTGATACTCCTTATTGCTCCTGGTGTAAGAGCTCAAAGAACTCTCTGTCTGGGGTGTTGCAGCAGAGCAGATTCAGACAGTTCTGCTCGGAGAAGGAAGTGGAGAGTTTTGGTTCCCATTTTGCACTTCTGGAACAGTTTAGGGAAGGAAGCACCTTTACACCTTTTATTGTTCGTGGTTGCTGACATAATATCCTTCCCTGACCGCTCTGTGCGTGCTTCCTGCCATTCTGTCGAGATTCTTCTGTGTTACAGAGAAGGGATAGCGGGTGTGCATGTGTGTGTCTGTGTGTGCGCGCGTTTCTCTGTGCGAGTGTTCAAAAGAGAGGCAGCGGTGGTCGAGTGATCTGCTGCATTTGTCCTTTAGCTCTTTTCCCTTCTCAAGGCTCAGATCAAACTTCTGTCAGCTACCACTGCCTCTGCCAAATCATATAGTGAACAGAAGTCCGCCAAAAATGAAGTTCCTCTTTTTGTAAGCAGTCTGGTTTGTTTTGGTTTTGCTTTTTTTTTTTTTTTCCTTTCTTTTAATGTTTGGCTTTGCAAAAGAAAAAAAAAATGCAGAAAACAACAGCATAATAACATCTAACTCTGTGTTTCTTTAAATGCAATTTGTTTGCACGTGACCATATCATTAAGTTGAAAGGTTTCTCTTATGTGGAGTTACTTCAACAAAGTTCCTTTTAAGATTCTCTTGGCTATTTGAAGCCTGCAGTACTATTTGACTTTTGTAATACATTCAACTTTTCTAGTCAGTATGCTTTATTAGAGTTGTGAAATAACAATTTACCAGTTAACAGGAACTTTAAATACTTAATACTGCAATCCTTGATCCTGCAAGAACTTTCAAAAATTGTTGAGAACACAGGTGAAATCAATGAAGCCATGGGGATTTGTTGGTCTCCAGAGTTCTTTACATTCTGTTTTACTTGGAAATTACCAGATCTTGAAGATTATAGCCTTTGCATGAGATGACTTGATTTACTTATCTGAATTTCATTGATTGGGAATCAATCCAGCTATCTTTTTTATGTATGTGCTAATGATCTATACAGAACTATGTGCAAACACCTGGTAAGAATGGCACTTGAAGCACTACGTGTTTATAGATGTGGGTGTATATATATATGTGTGTGTGTTATGTGTGTGTGTGTTATGTGTGTGTGTGTAAAACAGTAAGAGAGATATAGGGAGCACTACAGGCTTCCCAACCAGTTTCTAGTAGTAGCAAAAGTAGCAGAAATTGAGGGGTTTTTTTTAAAAGGAAATGAATTTGTTACAAAAATCGAAAAACTTTTATTTGAAATTAGACTAGTAAGCAAAATGCAAACTAGGACCTACAGGAAGAAAGATTTGGGTTTTTAATCCATGAAAGAAAGCTTAACTTACTGCCCATTGAAGCAGATTTTTGTTTCTTTGCAAATTGTATGTTTTATACATATGACCTAATTATATGTTTTATACAAAATTACGCTTCTCAAGTCTCACATGAATTATTTTAAGATAACTTTGTGTAGATCACAGGAATGTTAAGGTTCCGACTTTAAACTGTCTTTTGTTGTTTGATGACTGGTCTTAAATGCGGAACTGATAAGTGTGTGGGAGAGACTCAGCATACTGCTCCTCCACCATTTGTCCTTCTTGACAGAGTTTTGTCAGTATTAAGTGATTTTTTTCTGAACTCAGCATCAGCATCTTGTTTTGCAGAGCAGCTCATGCTCACTAACCAGTCACCACTGCTCTGATCTGTCCACCCTGACCTTCCACCCTGCTGTGAACAGAAGTTTAGGCAGACAGGGTGCTGTAAACTGATAGTGCCACTGGCCTCAGCTGAATGAAAGGGAAGGAAGTTGTTCCATATGCATTTGCTATGGATTAGCGTATGGCTTTGCTGCTACAGAGAAAGCCTGTTAGGCTCCTTTGAGTCCTGCATGTGCATGGGAAACACCATTCTAATTTGTGCTTTGTGTTGGAGGTAAGACTATACGAAAAACAGGAAAGAAACCAAATCCACGGAAATTTAAAACTGCTAAAAATAGACTGTGTTTGTTTGTCAACACTGAAAATCAGATAAGACCGTCTCCTAACTTTGTTTGGGAAAAGACTTTTAAAAATACATTTACAAAATAAATTTATTACAGTTTTGGACTTTTTTTACCTTTGTTGCAAATATGATCTTTTTAACCAGTGAGAAGTTACAGTTTTCAAGTATAAAAAGCAGCAAAGAATTTTTGCAGTCTACATTTTATTATATTTTCAATATAAATTGTTCCAAGTTCTGTGCTCGCCATTATGGTAATGATATATAAATATGCCTAGAAAATAATATAAAAAGGCATTCATGTACAGAAATGCAGTAAGTGTTGCACTTGAACGTTTGTTTTGCCCAACAGATTAATTACATCATAGTGTCTAGTTAGAAAACTCAGACTGACTGCTCATTCGTTAACGTTTTTTTTTTCTTTGAGTGATAAAACACATGAGTAGCTTAAAGTTTAATGTATGCGAAGAACATCAAAAGAGAATTGAAGATCAGAAGGAGTGAGATCTAGCTTTTCTACCACAGTAGCTTTGAATCAGAGCCAAATAATGGATTAAATGACCAGGACATCAGCTTAATGTTATGTAACGTATTGTGAGAATTTATCAGGTTGGCTGAGAGACTGAAAGTTTAGAATAAATAAGGAAATACCAGCCTCTGTTTTAAATTTACTTATTTTTTATTTTCAAGGCAACACTTTTTACTACATTATGGAGCTAACATAAAAACTTTAAAAGAATATTTAAATTAATATTGTTCAGAATTTTTCCGCTTCTGTGTTTCAAAAAACTTTGTGTTGTTCTATTAAAAATGTATAAATATAAAAATATGGTAAACTAAGATTATAAAGGGAAAAAAACTTGTATCTTTTACCTTATACTAGACTACTTTTTCACTTTTTTCTATTTCCATCAACTCTTTTATTGTTAAAAATACTTTTGATATGATAGAAATTAATTACATGATTTATACCATTTTTTGAAATATGGAAAGTTTCCTGCATTGTGTGGTTTTATATACTGTACATATCTCTCCTTAGCTCTGTAACAGAGAATTGCAAAGCTCAGTGCATTAGTAAAACAGTGAAAATATTTTTCAAAACATTCTTAAATTATTTTCTGCCTCTATTATTCTGTTTTTATAAGAAAAGGTGTTTTTGCAGGTTATAAATCCTTTGTCAGAACATTTTTGAGTTTACACTGAATGAAATGAGGGAAAAACGCACTAGTGCTTTCTTAACTATTATCATTAATACTTTCACTAATCTATGTTCTTAAAGAATCGGGTTAAGAATTTTGGATCTAAAGTAGCTGACATCTCTTATATATCAAGTAACACTTTAATAAAGGTCCACTGTATTTGCATAATGAGGGACATTATCACCTCTGCTGTCAAAACACAAAATTGTTTTCCCTTCAGAAATGAATTAGCTGGCCTGTTTAGCATACATAGGTACAGAATGGTTCATTAACTCTCTGATTTAGGTAATTTTTCATATTAGAGCTGTGAATGATATTTAAAAGTAGAGACACCTAATTCTGTTAAAATTTTCACAATGTGTATTTCAGTCTCTTTCTTCATTTCTTGATGTATTCATGTTTGGAGGTTTTTTTTCATAAAAATAACCCTTTGAATAAAATTATATTTTCTCCATGCATTACTTATTTTATAGGTGCAGTAAATTTTTATTATAAATTACTTGTACACTAAATTATAATGAGGATACTTGGCCAGCTCCATATAATAACTTTCATCTGGCTATCAATTTCATAATAACATTTGATTTCCTTTCTGTGTTTAGCAGGAACGGATGCAGGGGACTGTGAACTGAGTAGTGCAAGTGCTGAAGAAGGAGGTTTGTTTTGAGGAAACAGGAAAGAGGAAGAAAAGAGAAGGGAAAAATACGTAATTTTAAGGAAGAAGGAGAGAAAAAAAAACGGGGACTATGGGGAGAAAAAAGATTCAGATTACAAGGATTATGGATGAACGTAACAGACAGGTGAGTTGCAAAAATGACTTGAACATCATATTATATTTATGAGGTGAGTTATTGTCAAAAGTGATTAAAAAGTTGATAATTTTGTGTACCTAAGCATATACCTACACATACGTACACATCTACACAATGTATGTTAGACTGTCAAAGAAAGAATACTTTTGCAAACAACCTGAAACCACACACAGCATTTTCAAGTTTACTAACACACGCAGTTAGGAAGTCACCTACTTGTAGACTTGATTTCACAAAGACTGATGTGTGTGCTCTACTCCACGCTTCCTTTGACTTCAGTCTGGAATATACATGGTTAAATACTTCTGTGAGTTATTACAGGATACAGGCTTTTAGTTCTATACTCTGTGAACTGTTATGAGTTATTATAAGATGAGGACTTGCATTTAAATTCAGAGATCCCAATTATTTATGCTTCTTCACCTTTGTACTGTCTTTATTTTTACCTCCTTCATATAAAAATGATACTGCTTCATAAAAAAGTCTCATCTTTTCCTGTCTGAATTTTAAAAAGAATTTGAGCAGCCAAACAAGTTCTAAAACCCACAAACAATAATATTAGCATATTGTAATTATAAAACCAAGTGACCATTACTGATGCTAAGGCTAAATAGATCCAACAGGACTGGTTAACTATTTTTTACCTCTGCTTTAAAAAAAATGGCTAGGGAGCTGTCACATATTGTCAACACTATCTCTACTACTTAAAATATGGTCATAAATTCTAGAATGTGCTTCCCTGTTTTCACAAAAATAAAATTCAATTACTGACATCTTCAAATAAAATCAGTGAAAGTTGCTGCTGTTTACATTTGATGTAAATGAATGGATGTTTTGTTGAAACTGGAGATTCACAATTGTGAGAATCTCTCCATATAATTATTTAATGCTGTGATTAATGTTCTTCATACACCTGGCTGCAATTTAGGAATAATCTTCAATAGCTGATTTTTAAAATCTTCATACTGAATTACTTTTAATATAGTAGTTCTACTAATTTGATCTATAAATTTCTTCAGATATTCAGGGAGTTTTTGTAAGAAGCTGTTAGTCTTAGAGGATTTTATAAAGTCAGAAAAAACTCAGCCTAAGAATAATAACAAATTATAGTTAAATATGCTTTCCAAGAATTTTTAAATTTTGTACTGTTAGTAGTAACTTGTGATCTCTATAGCAGAAAACCATGTGTAAAAGCAAAATGTTCCTTATTTTTGTGTTTTCCCTAAATCTTGTCTGCTCTTGGGGGATGAGATAAAAAGCAATAATTCTAACAATATAAAACTATCATCATATTTCTTCTAATTTCTAAGAGCTTGGAGTTGAAATTGGATTTGAAATACTGAATTGAATTCATCATTAAATATTAAGACACTAGTTGTTAGAAATTAGCCATGTTAAAAACAACAGGGTTGTTTTAAGGGAACCTGAATTATTTTGGAAATGATAGTCCAGAATTTTGCCATTAGTAACATTAGTTCATACAACAGCTTCAATCTCAACTTGTTTACTCACATATAGGATTTACAGAGATTTTAGTCCCACTTCTGTAAAAAAAAAAATAATCTTTCAAGGGGTTTCATTTACTTTTAAAAAAGAAGACAGCTAGTCTTTCAAATCATGCACAGTAGAGTTTCCAGAATTCCAGCACTAGCTCTCAGAACTAATTATGAATAAAACTGTAACACTAGAATGCTAAAAGCTGTAGTGTTAGTGCAGGAAGTGTTTGTCTTGCTAGCATTCCTTAGACCTACAGAATCACAGAATGGTTTTGGTTGGAAGAAAACTTAAAGACTATCTAGTTCCAACTCCTCTGCCATGGGCAGGGACAGCTTCAAAACGACCAGATTGCTCAAAGCCACATCCAGCCTGACCTCAAACACATCTGAGGGACGGGGCAGCCACAGCTTCTCTGGGCAACCTGTGCCAGTGCTTCACCACCTTCACAGTAAAATTTTTTTTCCTAATGTCTAATCTAAACCTTTCAGCCTGCATACATTATCCCCTGTCGTGTCACTCCATGCCCTTGTAAAAAGTCCCTCTCCATCTTTCTTGTAGGCTCCCTTCAGGTACTGGAAGGCTGTAATTAAGTCACCCCAAGCCTTCTCTTTTTCAAGCTGAACAATCCCAATTCAATATTTGCTAATGTTGGTTTGCCACTGTGAGGCTAGAGGTATAGATTTACATTATTTTACTTTCCACGTAATAAAACTGGCTTGCTTTTGTTTCTTATTTCTACTAATATATTAGCGATAATTGTAAAAACATTCCTACTGGTTTTATCTTGCATTTAGTGCCCTGATTTAAAGCTCAATGAAGCCAATGAAAAGATTTTCATTGTTTCACTGGACAGCAGGATCAGGCTTTTTAATTGTAGTGATATATATGTGATTAAATACAACTGCATTTTCAATAATAACTGATTAATGTTTTAACCATTTATATGAGATGTACTCTTTCAAAACCTCACTGTTTCTTAAAATATCAGGAGGTATTGCTGCTTCAGCATAGCTGCATCAGTTTATTTGTTTTCTAACTTGCACACTTCCAGTAATCTTAAAATACTAACTTGTTTATATTGCTATATTGCCTTCTTATTTGATTGCATAAATATACACCAAAAAAGATTAAAAGGTTACATCAGAAAAAAAAAGAAAAATCAAATATTTTTGATGACTAAAGCTAAGATGCCAGCTCAAGAAAAGTTCCACAAAGCCTGTTTGTAGCTCCATTTGCAAATGGAGACATTTTCTTTCTACCTCACCAAAAAATTTTTACAAGAACAGCAGCAAGTCAGCTGGCTAGAAACTGCCTTATTGTTGCTTATATTCAAACACAGTGTGGTTTCACAATATAAGGTATGTTAGATGGGAATATGATACACCTGGATGGCGCATCCTCAGCTGTTCTCAAGCACATAAATCCTCTGCAGTACTGCACGTGCTGGTAAAAATACATGGAACATGTATCAAATGAGAAGACACAGCAGTAGTTTAATTATTCTGTGTCTTCTCCCAGTGCAAAGGTGAATCTGTTTGGAAAGCAGAATATTTGCAAAAGGCTTCCAGTTGTTAAAAGGCCTGGGAAACAAAATTCCTGTTATTGCTTTTCCACTCATTTTCCCAGCCTCCTGAATAGCTATCTATGTCAACTATTGAATGGTGTACTTGTTCCGTCCGTGAAACAGCTGTTTTCTTCCACACTACTACCTGCTATAGTAGGAGACTCCTCTCCTCTTCAAAGTGCTTGTATGAGTGGATTGGGAGGGACAAAAATAGTGCTGACCTCCCTTCAAGAAAATTTCTTCTGAGCAAGTCTAGTTGGTTGGATTTGTGTACTTTAGTGACCATACTGGTAATAAATGTAAGTTCAAACTATCCAGAGTCAGATTTCTGGCTGAAAATCTCACAGAAATGTGCAATACGAGGATACAATCTGTGCTTTTCCAAAAACTATTTGAAACTTTGACTTTTGGGGATAATTTTAAGAAAAACTTCTGCAACATAGTCATTAGAGACCCAGTCCTTTTACCCTGATCTGCTTAATAGTTCTCACATTGACTCCAGTGAGTGCAGAATCCAGGCTTTTAACTAGGAGCAGCCATTAACTTAATCTTGTTTCATGTGAGCTGCAAGCTGGCTGTAATTTTCCAGTCCTCATTGTTACCATGTGGTGACAAAGGTGGCAAGAATATTTGATTCTTTAAATGATCATAAATTCTCTTTGGCCGTGAAATTTTCAAAGAAGCCTATCTGAAAGATTCCCTTTCAGTCCGCTTTTTGCCTCGTATAGAAGGAGTATGAATAACCAGGCCTAGAGTAAATGTGAATTTATTTTGTGTAGTTTGGTTACTACCACAAAGTTAAATCGAAGTGAGAACTCTCAGGAGAATCCTGTTAATAAGCCGTCAATGTGAGCAAATACTTAGTTTTTATTCTTGTGATAGTTCTTGAATAATATAGTCTTAATAAATGTGGAATGAATTGCTGATAATATTGTTCAGGCTCATGAGGTTGTACTAGCCTTGCGAACAGACTATTCAAGTAGACTGTGATTGCTTACATGATATTAGTTGCACCATCAGCAGGATCAGTAGCCAAAAATATTAGCATTGACATCTCATGTTAGATGTTCCTCATCGCTACAACTTCTTTCTGCAGAAATTTCAATTGAGCAGATTGGAGAAGGCATCTATGAACACTTCTGAGTGGGTTTAAAAAAAAAAAAAATTAAAAAATAAAAATAAAAAAAAAGAAAGAAGGTCATTTGGAAAAAAAATAGGTGAACTTTATTTTCCTGTGTTTTCTTAATTGAAAGAAATAATTCAGGTACCATTTTTATGGTCAACACATAAAGGAAAAACGGCATTCACCTGCCTTAGAAAAATCCTTGTAATTTTTCTGTGTTTTTTATAAGTTTGAAATATCATTTTAGTTTTAATGACAGCCTTTTGTGGTCTGCTTTAGACAAGGATCATCCGAAACTCTCTTTGTAGCCATCCAGACAGGGCTGTCCAGGCCTAAAATAAATAGGTGTAATGACATAAATGATATTGTCTTACTGTTATACAAGGTCTCTCACAAAATATCTCATTAAATCCACGGACTCTGAGCTAAATCCAGCGATACATTGACCCAGGAATGAGGGCATATTGACCCAATGATTTTCTGGTGTCAGATCTGGAACACTGTCTTGCATTTAATCCCTTTTTTCTTTTCTAATTAGTATTAGGAAATATAAAGTCTTACATGGTGATGCACCATTTTTTGTCCCTATGATTGTCTTGCTCATTAGTTTTGCATTATTTTCCTCCTTCTGAAGATTCACAATGAAAACTGAGTTTATCTTATGATTCTGCACAGTATTCAAAACATTTCTTTCATTTTGTAATGAGCTGCTAGGGCCTTAACTTTTATTAAATACCGTAGTAATTGTCCACTGCTATATTAAGGGGCTTAAACAGTGAGTCACCCTTTCTGCAGTGTCACATCTCTGTCATTCTGTGGAGTATAACAGTAACAAACACTTGCTGTTTAACTTTTTCATGCCCAGACATTTTACCATTCGTTAATTTCAGAAAATCCGTAAACTGAGAATTACTGTGTTAACAGCTCAATAGAGAACAAAGCAAAGTGAGGTTATGGGCAGGGGAAGAATATCCTGGAGGGAAATGACCGTTTGCAGGAAGACCTAGATTTGTTCTACTGACTTCGATACCTAATGCTGCTAGTTTCAAAATTAATTTCAGCCTCATGTATCTATTTCCATCTGTGTTTCAGCTCTATTTTAAAGGAAAGGGTAAGAGACTAATGTTTGGATTAGAAACTTTCCTGTAGAAAGAGTCAAGAACCTTGAATACTAATACTAACCTTAGCACAAGATAGATAAAAACGTTTTTTCCACCTATTTCCTTATATTTTCAGTGTTCTCTCATGGAGCATCTTAATTTTATTCAAGATATGAGACTTCCCCACCTGCGCCTAGGGAAGTGTTTTCACGTGAAAATGTAACTGCTTGAATATGCAACTAAGCATAATTTTGTTCAATGAACCTTTGTCTTAAACATCACATATGTTTTATCTTTTACACATTTTAATCCATTGCTTAGTCTAAATTGCACACAGATATACACTTGAAATATAGCATTAAAATTAGGCATTGGCCACGGTTTTTCAGAGGTAAAGTTTCTGCAATCCGCAAGCAAAGAATTGCACCCCAGGTTTTCAAGACTACTAATTTGTAATGATCTGTACAACTCTGGCAACACTTTTCATATTATGCCAGACTACCTGAGAAGTAAAATTTTAAGAGAGCTACTGAATTGAACTGTGAATTTCTAGAATGCAATATTTTAAGGTTAATGTGCTTGTATTACAAATTGATGTTCTGAGCATAATTTAGAGGGAGTTATCATAAGGTAAATATTTAGGTCAAATTACTTTTAATTTTAAGTGTGAGCAAGAAGCCTAAGTACAGAGTGCAGCAGTGAATGTGACATCTGCAAACACAGCAGAGCTGAAAAATAGTGCAGACACAGGCACAGCCTTGCTGTCTTGCAAGGAATGGTTTAGAAAGCCCTGGGGGAGAAAGAGCTGGAGGTGGGAAGCAGAACTGAAGCCATTGTGGAGAGGAAGAAGTTACACTCTTCCTGTTATGACAGGAAATGCAGACAAATGTGCTTCCTGACCATTTGCTCAGCAGGGAATGAAATATTCTTTGACCTTTACCTTATGAACATTTTAGCAGGACAGAACTAGTAAACATGTTTTTTACAATAAACATCTATTTGTACCTGCCAGAACTGATGATAGTATACCCCAAAAAAAAGAGAAATCAGCTTCTTTGTATATTGTATTAGCTACTGTGTCTTTGAGATTATGTTTTTTAGCCTAAAATATGTAAGTATCTGTAGATCTGTCTATAAAGGATTTAATCTTATCTTTCTGATTCAACAAAAGGAAGTGAAGCATCAGAGCTTAGCCATTATTATTCTTTCATCCCTCTTTGGTTTTAGACATTAATTTATAAGTTAAAATGGGAATTATATTGATACTGGCTGACCTCTTAATTTCTGAGATTGCTGTATCATCTATTAACTAATATATCCTTCAATTTTATTCCTCTTTTCTTTTTTTGCAAAGGAAAAACTTACTAGATTGACCATCATGCTGGATTTGGGCACACTGAATAGTATCACTGCTTTAAGTATTTGATCTGTTATTTACGCACAAAGATTCTAAAAATGTAACATACAAAATCTTTTTTATATGGGTTAATCATGAACATTTTATTTGTTATGGCTATAATTTTAGGACATCCTCTTAGAACTCCTCTTTATCTGGACTATTCAGCAAGCCATAACTCAATATGCTTGAGGCTTTCTGGGACAATAGCTCATTTACCAGCATAAATCAATGCTGTCTCATCCCTGTAACTTTTGCTGGAGGATTCTAAGAACATGGAAGCAGTCTGCTGAAAGTCTTTCATTTATTATGGTATGCTCAACAATAGCATAAAGGAAGGTTTGTCTAGATCTAATTCTGTACTGGTGCTGTTTCCCAGTCGCATTTGAGGGTCATTGCAAAGATTGTTGCAGCCAGACTGCTTTACATGACAAACAAATCTAAAGAAAAAATCAGAGGAGAAGAAGAGGAAAAAGGGAAGAGAGAATATGACAACTGCTGTTGTGTCTTCAGAAATTATTTGGAGTTTCAACAGGATAGTCTTAGGTGCCTGGCAGTGACATGTTAGCAAAGAGTCCGAGTATACATGGCCAGCTTGGCCTTGTGTTTGAAGTTGGGTAGCCTGCTCATGTAGTAGCTCCTGTTTATCACACACATCATATCTACTGTGCTCGCTCTAGACCCTGTGTCAGAAATTTAGACACTCCAGGTGAAATAAGGACAAACAGACATTTCTTTTTGACAACACAGTGCCAGTATCAGATACTTCTGTGCATCAGTGATCCTTGTTCTTCACCTGTTTAATGGCAGGAAACGTATTTGGGAAAGATTATGTAAGGATTCTGTTTCTCTCATTTTCCTGTGTCAACAGCTATATGTCCTTATAGTCTGAGTAGAAAGAATAATAAGAACACTGATATTCTGACACTGGTTGGACTGAATTACTTGAAACATCACACAGCTGCTACTTTGAAAACATAAAGTGTTAGCACAAATGCTGTGACTGTTAGTGACAAATACAGAGTGATGTTATGGTTCAGCCTCTTGTAGTTTGTGAGATTTCAGAAAAACTACTAGAAGGACCTGAATTAAAACTAAACTAAATTGGGCTACATTAATCCCAAACTAACTCCCACCAAAAGAAAGAAACAATGACCACGTGGCAGCAAAGATAGATAATATATCCTCAAGGCTGTGTTCATTAAATGAGACTATTTATGGATGCTTCTGTTTCTTCACTGGTATACTAAAATCTATAAGTATAAAATTATCATTAAAAATTTAGTTAAATAAAGACTATTTCCAGTGGCCAGTATCGCCATTTACACAGCTAAATTAAAATTTCAGCAGATGAAAAAAATTGTAATTGCAACTTCTTATTTATATAGCCTAAGTAAGTTTAACTTAATAGCGATTAATCAAGAAAGACGGCTCTGCACCAAATTACCCTCTAAATGGGCATATCAGTGTGTGACACATACTTGAATTCAGGCTGTTTACAGCTCCACTTGCAGATATAGACTAGGCCATTTGAGATGTGTTTCCATGGAATTGAAGAAGAGCCAGAGCTGAAGTGGAAAAACATCATTTTAACAATTCTCTCAATCCAAAATACATAGAAAGCTTACCTTGATTTATATCAAGGAAGTTGAAAGTTGGCTACTTCACTGTATTTGATAATCAAGTAGCATCATGTAATCAAGTAACACCATACAAAGTCATCATCATTAATGCTTATTCATATAAAGAATGCTTCAGACTTTGGTAATCTACCTTCTTGGTACCACCCATCTTATTGATAGGACAATTAAATTTAAAATAAATAAATAAAAATTAAATAAGTAGAATAACCCTAGTTCTAAGACAAATATGAAAAACTAGTGGATTTTGAGTTAGTACGAAGGGATAGAATTAGGTTATTTTTGGTGGAATTTAGAAATAGTTAGAAAATTCATAATTGTGGTGCTCTCCACACCTTACTCTTTTTCCAATACATATTAACCAATGCAAAAAAGCATCTCATACAAGTATTTAGAAATTGTATCATTGTTTAAAACTTTGTGGTTTATATGCACATGCTTAAAAAGCTTTTAAAGACCATTGAATGCTGGCCTCCTATCTGTTCCACTTTCCACTCCACTTTAATTTTTCATCATTTTCACACTGTCATTATAAAGCTTTCTATCTCAAAAGGACTTTCTAGACTGCTTATCCTTCTCCTAAAGAGAAGTAAATTTGTTAACTGAAAAACCTACAAATTAGCAGTGATTTAGATAGCAGGGATAATTAAGCATATGTTGACTAATACTGTCAGGAAATAACATAGTGATTTGACTTACTGCTTAAAATAATTAAATATTAAAAAGATATTGAAATATATGCATTTTTATGGATATGGTGGGGGAGTCTTATTTGAAATATGTTGATAAATTTTCCCACTGTATGTGTGTTTTCCTTCAGTGTCACTAATGTTGTATATGTCATATGACAAAGTAACATTGTCAGTTGTTATATGGCGCTATCAAGACTGAATGTTTTGAACACCTGAGTTTTTTGATACAAGTTACGGCTTGTGTTCATGACAATGTGAGTATCTTGTTCATTCTTAGAACTAAGTCCATTCAAGAGTAATCAGAGCGTCTTATGTGTAGGTTGCACACTGCCTTCCAACTAGACAAAAAAGAACAAATGTTTTAAATAATTTATGCTCATTTTTACCACTCAACAAAACTTGTTCAAGACTAGATTATTATTTGTTACCTTAGACAATATTTATTAGATACTTTTAGTGTGGGCAAGTATGGTTAACAGAGCAAATGGTGAACAAATTGATAGACAAAAAAAGTCAAATAATAAATATTCTGTTTACTTACGTTGCTTGCAAAGGTATTTTAGCATATGGTATATTCACCTTCCTTATGTAGCCTCATAGAAGAATGTATCCAAAAAGGTAATTTTCTTTTTGAAATGGCTTGAAGAGTACTCATAAACTTTCCTGAAGTTACTGACATGACCTTTCATGATAGATTTGAAAATGCAAGTTCTCTATTGTGAGCTGTTGTAAAAGAGTAATAAATTTACATCTATGTATATGGATTATGTATATGTAAAGATAAACCGCTATGAATGACATATTTAAAAATTAATATTCCAAATCACAAGTAATGAAACAGGAGTAGATAAAATTGCCTTTAATTCATTAATCAGCAGTTACAGCAAACATTATCTGGTATATTTTGAAAATATTAGAAAGATCAAGAAATTAAAACCCAATCAAATTCAGAGCAAATAAGGTTATATATTAAAGAAACAGAAAAGGAAGATCTCAATGATTTGTTGTTCTGGTTTGTGGGGTTTTTTTCACTGTCCATAAAAGGGAACTCTAGCTGGAATCATTCTGGTGATAAGTATTATGAATTAAGTATCTGCTCTGCAGCACAGCTGAGTGGTTTTTCAAAATATTGAGGAGTTTTACCTGACAGTAAACACAAACAGTGGCTTTAAGGGTATTTTTGTACTGGGGTGCTCTTTAATGGTGAAAAGCATGCTAAATGCAGAGGTTTCTGTGTAACAGAAACCATACTGTACAGAGATATTCCACCTACAGCACTGTGGTCAAAAAGTTGATTGAAAGGCAAGTTAGATGCAAAAAATATGTTGAGCATATTTTATTTTCTGTATCTTTAGTTATTTCTAAAGCAAGCTTAAATATATACATATATATACATATATATATATATGTATTGATTAGAGAAACTATTAAAGGAATAGTTTGTTGTTGTTTTTTGGTTTGGTTTGGTTTGGGCTTTGTTTGGTTGGTTGGTTGGTTTGGTTTTGGTTTTTTTTTTTTTAATTTGGGTGAAGTTTTGTTACATATCTCATTATTCGTTCTAAATATCAAAAACCATGATAGATAAATTTAGAAAGAACTATCAATAATGCATACTTGAGACCAGTGGGGTAGAAAGCAGGTTGTTTTTTTTTTTTTTTTTAAGTGTGTGAATAATTGTATTTAATGACAATCCATCTTTTCTTAACACTATGTTGATAGAGGCTAAAATTACAGTGAGGGGAATAACATTCAGTATGCTTTTGGGAGAATAAGTGTTCATAGTACTGGCACAGAGCCTCATCTTTCTGAGACAGTCTAACAAATAGGGATTAGCAATACTTAAAAGTCACATTTTCCTTGGCCTGACGTGCTGGGATTTTAAGGTAGTCTGGGGTTGCTGTTGGCATTAACTTGCATTAGAAGGTGACAAGTTAAAACGGCAGCCATATGAATCACATACTGACAAATCTTGCCTCAGCTTTAAAGTGCAGAGGTGCCCCAGAGTGTTTACAGGAATGTAAGGGATGGTAGCAACAAATGCAAAACCAGGCAGACCAGTAAACTTGGTTGTGTGCCTGTCCTTGACATACCACATACCTTGACCATGTGTTAAGTTTGATTAATTGCAGGCTTATAAAAAACATTTTTTTGTCCTAAAAATCCCTCAGTGAAAATTATTTAATAGAAATTGCACATATGAAGTAACAGAGGAGAAAAATTCAACCATACAATTAGCTTAAACAGCTCTTTGTAGTTTCTTATTTTGAGTCACATGTCTTACTGGAACTTGTAAGCTTATACAGAAAAGAAGAGGGAAGAAAATCGTTTGGTGTGCAGGTCTTTCATTGTCAAAACAGTCGCTATGGAAAATTATGGTTTTGTACAGAATTACTAATTATAATTTCCATACTGCCTGGATTTTTCATAATGTCAGGGCATTAGCTGGCCTACAAAGAACTTGTAAGCACATCTCTATTTCTTTCCTATATAATATGACCTGAAGCCTGTTTTACCAAAAATGTCAGTTCATATTCCTAAGTATATAGCTTGAAATGAAACAAAATATGTTATGTACATGTTCAGAAAAGACCTTGTTTGAAAGGCTGCTGACCAGCGATTGTTTTTTTTCTCATTCATGCTTTATAATTCTTATTCCTCACGAGTGTCTGAATTTTTAACACTAGATATTTCCTCAAAACTAGTATGTGTTTATATCAACAATGTATCTCTATTGCACTACTTAAATGCTTATGAATGAATTTTTTCGCTTCAAAGCTAGGAGGAGTTGGGAGTCTTGAAACCAAAATCAATCGCTTTCAGAATAAACAACTGAGAATTGACTGCACTTGGCTAATCTGAGGTGCAGTTTCTAAATGTTGATGGGAAAAATGTATGCAGTCTAAAGGGTATCCAAATTTGAAACTTACAGAGAGACACACAGTATCAACACTTCATAGCACCACTAAATGCAAATACCATGCAGTGATAATTAGGTACATTTTTTCCCCTCATATAATACGTACACATACACATATGACACATATCTATTCTATTTGGGAATTGTATTTGCGTTTATGCATTTGTTTTCTAAGCATGTTCAATTCAAAGACTACAGCAGTCACAAACTGTATTTCAGAAGAAAAAAGAGAAGGACTACAGAGAGCAGATTGTGGATTTCTGATGGACTTTTGTGCCTTTTTTTTCCAGGTGACTTTTACGAAGAGGAAATTTGGGTTAATGAAGAAGGCTTATGAGCTTAGTGTTCTGTGTGACTGTGAGATTGCTCTGATCATCTTCAACAGCACCAACAAACTGTTCCAGTATGCCAGCACTGATATGGACAAAGTGCTGCTGAAATATACCGAGTACAATGAGCCGCATGAGAGCCGAACGAATTCAGATATTGTTGAGGTAAGACTTCATGTTTTGTTCTGAGATGGAGGTGCTCCAAGTGAGTAGATTATACCCTCAGGTGACACGGCAGCAGGGAAGCAGAACAGGACAACAGTGTATAGGCTTGGGCATTGGAGGGGACAAGGCCAAGGCTGCAGGAAATCCATATCTTTATCCTTCTGAGGATAAAACTCCTGCAAAAACTCCTACAAAAGGATCTGTGGCTCCCTATTGTCCAGCTTTCTGTCCTGCTTTGTCACTTTGTCCCATTAATCCTCTCCATGCTTTGACCGCTACGTACAAGCTGAATCTCCCGCTTGTCCCCTTAGTCTCTTCCAGGAGCATGCTCTCTGGAAAATATTGCATATTTTGTCTCCACAATCCAAAAGTTATAATATTGCCTGTCCATGAGAAATTAAGAATACATTGTAAAAGATGTGGAAGAAGATTTAGAACCACTACTTGGAGGTATTTCATTGACTTTTATAGCTTTCTGATTGTTTACAGAGGATGTCTAATAAAATGCAAGAAAAGCTGACTTACAATATGCACAGTAAAAATGTTTCAACTACCTCACATAGAACATTGCTACCATGATATAATCACAACAGTATGAAAGCAATAGTGTCAGAATGCAAGAAACACTTTTTAATTTTTTTTATATTATAAAGGGCAATTTTTATTTACAGTTACTGAAAATTATTATTTTAAATTTAAGATTTTAAAATTTAAGCTTCTAATACTTGCAGAAAAGTCAGTTTGCTTTGTGATCACATTTGGATTCAAACCACGCAAAGTACATGGAACCTTCAATGATTATGTTGCATTAACAAAGCATTTGTATCTTAGACAGATACCAAAAAATGGGTTATGTGACCAATAAAACTTCTGGTTTTAAAGCACACGAGTGATTAGGGATCTCATGCTATCAAATGAAAATACAGTGGAAGGATGACAACCTGTATTAAGGGTCAGCAAAAATTTATTCCTGAATACATTGATGTATACACTTAATTTACTTCAGATCTTTATAAAGTTAGTCTCAGATTTTTTAATGATCTGGATGTTGTCTGAAATGAGACTTTGATGGTCTTGGAATCTCCACCAGGGTTAGTTATGTTTTTGAGACTAGCAGTGTAAGAAAGTAAGTGAGTTATTTATATATAAAATGTTTTTAAAGGATAAAAATTTCTGCATAATTAAGATTGTTGAACTTGTTACAAAGAGTCACAGTCACATCACCTTAGATGGGCAAAGACTGCACATAGGAATAGGTATCACTTTTCTGTGTATCCTTATGTCAACATCTGTAAAATTACTATTTTGCTTCCCTCATGATTTCCCCTCAGATTCTCTCCCTCATTAGAAGAGGGTGAGGTTCTGACAGCAGAACAGAAATTTATGTTAGTTAAGTCTAGGAGGAAAGTGCATAATTTCTTCCTCCTCTCCATCATCTCTTTTCCTCTCTTACTTCAAATCTTTTGTATAGACATGAAGCTTTTCCTGTCACCTCTGTCTGGGAAGCCATGTCCTGTCCAAAAGAATTCAAATTCTATGCCCAAAATAATGTCCTATCCTCTTTTAGTGGCAAAAAGCCAGAATATTCTTAGCAGAAGAGTTTCCTGTGATATCTTTACTTCTTCCTGCAGGCTTTCTTGTGGAAATAGGTGACTAATCCAGTTAGGGGTTTATTACTTGCTTTACAATGAATGAATACTTTTGATCATGAGTGCTATGATTTTTCAAGGAACTTGAATGAAAACTTAAAATTTCACGTAATGTTGAGATTTTCAGAAAGACCTCTCACCGCACCAGCAAAATCCCTTTCTGCATAAACAGCGGGCCAATTTGGATGGGATGGTCAGCAGCTGTGCATGAAGATGTGTAATCTTCTGGCTATACCCAAAGTTTGGTGGAAAACCCTTTTCACTTTTCTAAAAGAAACAAAACAAAAGTAGTTGATTGAAATAAATGTTATTTAAATTGAACAATAGGCATAAAAGGCCAAATGAAGCGAATGTTCTGTCAGCACTGAGTTTTGTTTTTCAGTTATATTTTTCTATGTTCTGCCTGTGCCATAAAATACTTAAACCGTATCAATACTGGTATAGATTCAGTATCCAAGGAGCACTTCTGCAGG
Source organism: Dasyornis broadbenti (assembly GCA_013397935.1). Lineage (NCBI taxonomy): Eukaryota > Metazoa > Chordata > Aves > Passeriformes > Dasyornithidae > Dasyornis > Dasyornis broadbenti. The sequence continues at coordinate 490,888 of VZRN01003577.1, read as the reverse complement.
GTGTAGATTTTAAATAAGAATTTCATATTATCATGGCTTTACTGGATAATGAACATCATAGTTACAAATACAGCAGAGGACAGAGCCCATTAAAATATGCAATCTGATAAATGGCTTGACTCTTAGTGTAGTTTGGGTATATTTTTAGGTACAGGACATAAATCTGCCACACATTTAAATATTTTAATTGATCATTTAAACTGACTACATTATACGTCTTTTCCTTATAAGGAGTCCATCTTCTTTTCACTTTCAGGCAGCTAGATTTCACACTAACAATTTTTTAATCTTCTTCCAGAGCAATCAACAGCAGCTGAGAATCAGACAGTATTATTAAATCAGATCATTTTCAACTAAATGTCTTTTCAATTATGATATTTCAGCAGAAGAAAAGGGCACAGCTGTCCTCATAGATTTCTGCACAGTATTAGAGAAAGAAAACTTTTTTAGGTAGACTTATGAAAATTTGAAATATAACTGTCAACCATATAAAAGTCTTTAATTTAGAATCTAATTTCTGTTCACATTCAGCATAATATTAACTATTTAGTTACTTTTCAGTTGTGGGAGAACTGTGTTATCAGTCATTAAAATGTGGTGTAACTTCTTTGAACAATCTATATTCAAAGAAAATTAAAAGAGCAGCTCTCTAATATGTAGTTAATTACTTTTAAGTTAAACCACTGCTATTCAAATAGAAAAATTACATAACTTTTCAAGTAGATCTGGCAAAAGTTGTTAATTTTATTAAGCAAATTTTTTACTTTAATTACTGTGATTAATTGTACTTAGCATTTCTGAAGAAGTGAGTCTTCAGGCCATAACTTGTTATTTAAAGAAGAAAACAAGGTCTTATATCTAACAAACATCACACTGTCTTTTAATGGAAAATTGGTTCTACCCAACTTAGAGGTATATGATCTCAATAAATTTATCTTGATGAAAAATGGAATGCTAATATTAGGAGAATTGTAAAGGCCAGTTACTGCTCTTCTTCAAGCTCTTTTGGTTTATAAAACTTATACTTTCTTTACATATGTAGCAATTTTATTTACTGAGATGGTGTTTTCCAGTTACTTCATTCAAAATGGAGTTGATTAACATGCAATTTGATATATCTGAGTTTTTCAGATCACAAAAATTGCCTACTAGCTGAATGTGTTTCAGTTATCACTCATATTGAGTTACTATACTGACGATATACACCGGTAAATAAAAGTCAATGTGTACACATGAACAGGAAAATATATGCATTTTACACTCACATTTATCCATTTCAGACAACATTGACAATTACTGTGAGTCTTACCAAAATCTGCATGGACATATGTATAAATTCTGGGAAACAAACAAACAAAGAAAGAAGGCCAACAAAACAAAACCAAACAAACACAAAAGGTACATTCTGAAATTTCTGTTTTTCATTAACTGGATTCTTAAAACTGAAGTTTTCATGTCCTCGCACACCTAACTATTCACACCACAGTCATTAACTCAATTTTCCTTCAGTTAAAAAGTAAGCATTAGTTGCTGGACAAAGTAATTTCTTTTAATGAACAGAAGAAACTCTAGAGAGCTCCTTTGACATGGAGGAAAGATATAATATTTCATCTTTATGATAACCTCCAAGTGTGTATGTAAATTCCAACAATAATATATTCAGCATAATTGTATAGGACAAGGCAATAACCTTCTTATGGCAATAAGGAAATGGGGAAGAAAAAATGTCAGCATTTTACTGCAGTCAAGTACGTGCATTGTGCATTCTTTGCATTTATTAGAAATAAGGCCAGATCCTTTCCTTGTTTCTTTAAAACAGAAGTGGATGCAACACAACTTATTTTAGTTATATTTCACTGTCACACTGCTGTGATTAACAAGAATCCAGTGCTGAAGCACTGTAGGCCCACTACTTAGGACCTTACCTTTAGATTGAAGGGGACAGATTTCAGAGCAGGGATGTGGGCAAATGTTTGCATCTTGGCTGCAAATGTAATTAAAGGTCTAACCATGTTACAAAAACCTGCTGTGATTCTTCAGCTAAGCCATCAAGCCATCACTGATTTAAAGCGAAACCTCCTGCCTGTTTTCTCTCTCACTATCCCTTTTTCCGTGTCGTTTCTTTAATGTCAAAGCATCAGCTACTGCCTCAGCTTCTCTTCAACCTCTAGCGAGTTTTCACTAAGTCCTGGTTTTGATTCAGTTTCTGGTATAGTGTTTATTACGCTGATCCTTGCTCTGAGTGCACATGAATCATTCCTCCGCAAATCACTCACTACTTTATCTTTCAGCTCTTTTCAAACCCCCAATCGATCAATTTCTTTGACCCTGCTGCTATTATTGTCCCTCTTTCTCCACCTGACTTCTATTTGTCTGCTGATTCAGTGGTCACTGCCTTTAGTTCAAGTTCTCCTGCTAGGTCAGCCCTTTCAAATTCATCCCATTAAACATATCTTCCATGTTCAGACAAACATCCATCCATCTCCTCAGTTCCCCTTTGCCATACCGCTAATCACTATTAGAGAAAAGAGAGGTGCGCAGACTTCATCCATCTTTCTCTTTGCTAACTGAGGTTCTATGTCATGAATGCTGATCATCCACCAAATATCTTAATTTTGCAAAGTTCACTGCATAAAACTGCTAATTTGTATGCATGCACACATGTCTGTCTGATCTTTGCAGCTCTCCATTACTTTACAAAAAATTCTCCCACGAGCTCAGTGTCTTTTCTGAAATATCTCTCTTGTTACCTGCTTTTGATCTGTCTTCGTCTGACACCTGTCTTCAACTGCTCCTTTATTTCTCTCTCACCCCTTCTCTCTCTCTCTCTCTCTCTCTCGCTCTCTTTTTTTTAAGTCTTAGAAGGATTTCGTGGCCCTCAACATAGATTTTTACATATACGAAGATGTCAGTTCCTGCAATACACTGTCATATCTTTCTGCTTCAATAAAACCTTAACCTCATCTGGTTTCTCATCTATACATTGTCTTAGTCTGTTAGGCACTGATTTTCCATTACACTTCATGGTCCTCCATCCTCTTTTGCCTCTCCTTTCTCTTGGAAATTAGGTAAGTTCGGAAAACATGAATTGAGTGAACTCTTGCTTTTGGCGATAATGAAGACTTCATCAAGAATTAATCTGAACTGTTCTGGGAGATTAATTATTTTAGGCACATTGTGATGAGGTTGCAGGTTTCGTATGGTGAAAAAAAAACCTCAAAAAGTAGTTCTAATTTACAATAATATGTCACATTTTTCAATAATGTACACATTACAGATTCTTTTTCATGGATAATGAGTATCAAGCATTAGCCTTTTAACTTGTTTTGCATGCACACATGTTCATTCTCTAACAAGTGCAGGTGAATTGACCTTTTACAGAGTATTTTCCCTTTTCCAGTGGACTTCTGTATTCAGTGAGGGAGAACAGTCTGAACATAGCAAAAGAAATGTGTGCCATTCGCAGCTGCTTTTTCCCCTAAGAGGAAGAAGTGAGGAACATGTGAAATTCTCCCTGCAGATTGTTCATCCTTTGTGTTTTACAACTCAGAGAGAAATCTTCACAGACCTTAACATTAAGATAGCAAGGAACCAATTAATACTAAGCCCTGTGGGGTAGAGAAATTCAAAATTTTTTTGTTATGTGCTTTTTTGCTTACTAAAAAAATTATTTTTGCTCTGAAAAACATGTGTCCAATGAAAACATACAACTAGTGATAGACAGCAACTCGTTCTTCCATGGATTTGTTGAAAAACTAGTTTGAACTGAAAATCCAGCCGTTTTTAGTATGGCCAGCAACAACATGTTAATTGGCATACTTTTGTATCTCCTTCAGGGACTTGAAAGTTGAAACTTAGTACGGCTTTAGCACAGTAGAAGGTTGGAGTTGATGAGAATGGCACTCCGGTGGCCATGGGCAGTATTAGTGCCTGAGAGGAATGCCACAGTCCTGTTTTGCTCACGGACTTACTGCACATTATCCCATCAACCCTTACAGATGTGCTGTGGGTCCTGTAGCACATGTAGGATTAGTCACTTGATGTGGAAGTTCTGAATGAGATGAAAAGAAAATTTCTTCTGTCAATTATTTCTAAAGGTCACAGAGCTAATGACTAGCTAGGAGGTTAATTAGATTCTGAAAGCCTCTTCATATCAATTAAGACTCTTAGCTGTATATTTGTAGTAAATAAGCCCATGTAACTCTCTAAATGTTCTCTTTTTAGGAAAAGTAAGGTGACTGTTGCAGCTTGTTTAATGTAATAAGTGTATTTTCTTCTCTTGTCATCATAACATAATACTGCATGTAAACAAGCTGTGAAATACACACTCTTGAGCTGTTGAAATCAGGGGATTTCTTTCAACTACCACGGCTGAAGATCTGGGACAGTATGGAATGTAAGCCTGTATGTAAGAAAGGTTATTCAGGGTGATCTAAAGACAGTACAGTGTATTGGATACTGCCCTGGACTAGGACTCATGAGACTTGGATTTTATTAATAGCTTTGCCAAATACTGTTGTGTGACCTTGGTTAAGTCACTTTTCCTCCTAATGCTTCAGTTTCCCTATCTGTAAAATGGGGATAGCGTTATTGATTTCCTTTGTAAAGTGGTTGAGGACCAGTTGCTCAAAAAACAGCTACTGTTACCAGTTCCATAGGTCAGATATATGGAAAGAGTCAACTGGCCAAAAAGTTCCTTTGGATGATTATTTAGTCTTTTTAAATGCCTTTGTCTTTTTCCATTTTTAGAAAATACAAGCTAAACCATTATTGCCAACATTATGTATGACAAAACCAAGGGATTGACTTCAAGATCCTCAGCATTTTTGCAATATTCCTTTGGACATTGTTTGCCATCTGAGTACTGAAACTTTGAAAAATGTGTTTGTAAATTAATGTTTGTAAACTCCTCATGTGAGGTTTTTCTGTGTTTTTCCTAAACATGGCTGTTTAAAAAAAAAAAAAAAAAAATCTCATAAGGAAAGATATCTTGGTTTTAAAAGTGCTAAAAAGCTGTCCATTTTATCAATCTTGATTTCATTTTTTAAAACAATTGCTTTAGAAATACATCTTTTCTAAGCAAAAGCTGACATTCTCGCCTAATCTTATTATTCCCTCAATCTGGGCTTTATGTAAATGGTAGCTATTACAAGACCACAAGAAAAACTTCAAAGCTGGAAAACTGTATGGCAATTTTATTCTGTCCAAAGTAGACCCTCAGTGGAACTGCTGTTCCAGTCAGTGAGAGTGTCCAAATTGGTCCTTCTACTGTACCCATTAGGTAGCAATTTATTCCCTTCCTCCCACTTATCCTCAGGAGATTTTTGACTCTTTATCTTCCCAGGATATTTTCAAGCTTTCCTTGATAAGTCTGCAGCTTCCCGTTACTGTGCATTTAATAAGATATAGACTTTGGTTGCTTTGCAGTCTAGAAGAAGAAAAGTAGAGGGTCAGGGTTTTTTCCTTGTATTTCAAATTAATTCAGTATGTGAAAAGTGCAGCTAAGGTAAAGTTGCACAATGAGGAGTTTTATTTTGCTTTATCTTAGGGGGAAAAAAAAAAATATTTACATTGTGCTTTATTTCAGCAATGATTTGGTTAACATGAAACGTAATTTGTAATCATAATATATCTCAAATGAAAGCAAAACCGCTCACCTGAGAGCTACTTTTCCATAACTAGAAGAAGAGAGAAGGGACAGAAGAAACTAAAATGGATTCAAAGCTAGTTTTTCTGAAGCACGTGCTACAGCAGAAGCTTCCTTTGAGTATATTTAGGGGGCATTCTGGACCTCCTGTTTTGAGCTTACGGAGCATTATGTGATTTCATTTTTCATTTATTCATTTGTTCTTTTATAACAGTTTTTACAATATTTTATTAACAGTAAATATTTTGGATGAATTGTTGCAAAGATGCTGAAAGGACAAAGGTGAAAAATATGTGCGGAATATAAATATGTTTCAAATTGTTCATGCTTTCTTTTGTTGTCAAACTGGGATCTTAAAGCTGTATTTCTTAGAGCAAGGTCTATTTCACAGATCACTCTTTCTTTCTCCAAAACATGATATATCTGGCTAAAGAGTTGGAAAAATCTTACATGTCTGTGTAACATTCTTAGAACTTAATAGTTCCAAAGTTTTATCCAGTCTAGTCATTGGAGAATGTTCTTTGTTTTTGTAATCACTGTTTCACATAGTAACAGCTTGTTGTATTTTAGTCTGTTTGCCAGAGGGTAGGTTTATTTTTAAATCCCTGAACTCTGAATTTTCTTTATTTTTCCAAGATTGGAAGCAGCTGAAATGCCTGAAGTTACAGGTTGAAGGGCTTGCTTCACAATATGAGGTGAGAAGCCTCATTCCCTCCTCCTTGTGTTTTTTCTTTTTTTAAAATTTTTCCTAACAATGTCTCTTAACTGATATTTGTCTAAAAATAGAACACTGGCTAGCTAAAAATAGCCTGACGTTCAGTCCTGCCAAGGAAAATGGAGAGGAATAGGCGTGGAATAGAAGGCTGAGTAATCCAGCTCTATTCATTCACAGATCCCTTTGAGAATGCAGGCGATGATAAAGTGCCCTCAAAAAACCACAGGCCTGACTTGCTCTCTTCAGACTCCTAGGTGCCAATAAACATTTTAGCCCAAGGATATATTTTTTTTTCCCTCGTAGATCGTAAACACTTTCTAAAGACAAAGCTTTGTTTCATAGAAGCTAGCTTACTGTCAAAAATAGCTGACTTTCCTAAGGTCTTTTTTTTTTTTTTTTTTTACTTTCCACATGTTTTTAAATTTATTTTAAGATAAGCAATGACTGCAGTGTTCTGTCAAGAATTACCATGAAATGTCACTTATTTAGCATGAATGAATGAAAAAAATAGATGCTTTTCAATGACTTCATGTGCCCTCAAAATTTCACATATCAGTAAGAACGAAAAATTTATTACTAATTCAGAGCAGTAAAATTAAATGAGTAGACATTATTTATTTCACTGAAAATCAAACTTTAACTGCAAAGCATTTCTGCATATGTACAAGCTTTTAATTTGTAATTGTTCTGAAACTCATATTTCACCAAGAGAGTACAGAATATTGGAATGGAAAAGGGCAGGATCTAATTTACTTAAAAATAAACCTGTTGAGAACCCTGCAAAGCCAGAACTTTTCGCTTGAAAAGCCATCATATTAGAGAAAGTCAGTCTTGTTCTGTACTGCAGTTTTTTTGCGTCACCGTTGCGGTATTGCAATGTGAGGTATCAGTAATACTACATGGCAGAAAAAACACCAGGAAGGGTTGAGCATGCTATTTAAAACAAGAATGTGCGTTGTTGTTCTGTATGGAGTTCTTTGCTTTTTGGTTTTTGGTTGCTTTTTTTTTTTTTCTTAATCTGAGTAACCTGGTCAAACACAGCAACAGGGTGTGGAAATGTCAGCGCAGTTCACAGGGTTATTTGAGCCTGAGTATTGTTTTGTTCAGTTCCTGTAATGCTGCTTGTGATAAGACTCTGGAGACAAAGGACGATAATTGATGGAAAGGGACTTAAATCACTCCGAAAAGAATCAAGGTCCTTGTATTTGGGTACATCGACTCTTCTGGTCTCCTTCCTACTTGTAAAGCATTTTGTCTTCTTGCATGTTGGCCCCCTGCTGCTCTTTGTAACAGAGGCAGGCCACAAGTGATGCCTTTATGCAGTACACAGGGTGTTATTGTGTCTATGTGGTGTATTAGTAACTACCAAGGCTGAATTCTACTATTGTATCTTCACTGCAAGCGCAGAAAAATAGGACACACTACCCTGCATTACCATTTTCAACCTAGATAGTGAGCTACTTATAGCTGTGTTCCAGACACAAAGGCTTTTGTGAGCAAGCCCAATTTTAATTTTCATCATTGAATTATCCCTGCTTTGTAAGGCAAATACAAAATGTGGTTATTTACCCAGATTCAAATGCAGTAATGATAATGACAAGTGTAAAAATAGCACATATTCTCTTACTTCACAACTGTCTTTAATGTAAACTACTGACCTTGCCCTCTTTTCCCCCCAAGACTTTTTGTTTTATTGGATTCCTATAAGCTCTCAACTGTTCTTTGTTAAAGCAATGTTGAAGATTATGCAACGCTGAGTTTCTAGCAAAATCAGTTACATGATGCACAGTTCTTCATATGCTTACACATGAGTGAGGGGGTTTTTTGATGTATAAGTGTTTCCAGATGTGGGGTCTTAGCCACCGCTCATAGTTGTATTAGGTTAAAAAAGCCCTATGGTAACAAAAGCCAAAAAATTCTGCTATGCAAAGTCCACCATTCAGGTTTTATTAGATCCCTGATTAAAGCCTAGAGTGGTCAATGGGAGCCTTCTGAGTAAATCCACATCTGCCTTGTTACACTGCGCATCAAAGACACAAATTTCTACAGATTCTGTCACCTTCTGTAGTAAGCAATACTAGAACAAGTTTTATTTATGAAAAGATTTGCAGAAGTCACATTTCAGACACTGAAACTTCTCACAAGAAGAAAACTGAATGCTCCTGAAAATCTCTGCAGAATCATGACTCTTTTTCTGAAGCAATAAGGGTGACTGTGTTGGGACCTAAATAGTTCATACCATAAGTAGCATTTATGTTTCTATACTGAGAAATAGAATTCCCTGCCAAAGAGTTGTGAATTCCTCTAAGAAAGGTGCTCTGCAAGAGGAATTTCATCACCAAAGAGGATAGGGAAGAAAGTCAGTGTAGTTCTGGCTTTTTGCCTACTTCACTTTCCTGCTAGGGAGCCAGCATCTTAAATATTCTGCTCAGGCTGGAGCACCTTACCCATTTGATTTGCACGAAGCAAAATACCTGCATACATCTCCTTCCCTAGACTGCACACAGATAGCGCTATCTTTGTGAGATGTCTTTCCAGTTTTCATTGCTCTGGCAAAAGTTTTGTTAAACTTCAAAATATGCTGACTTCTGTTCATTATTACAGTAAGAAGGTATAAATTAATTATTTATTTGTGTACTATAAAATAACATCCATCCTCTATGTATTATGTACTTCATATTGATTAAACTCCGTTTCTGCTGTGTTTTTATATGAGACAATTTAAATTAATGTGAGTTGCCAAATTTGAAGGGCTATAAAACTTCAAATACATATGCTTTGTTGTTCTACATTTTTAATAATCACAAGTCCATGGTCAGCTGTGAATCAATGTCCGTAGTCCAGAGCTGTGAAATGTTGTTAAATCTTAAATAGCCATTGTTCATTGCATTAGAAAAGAGACATTAAAACAGAGCTTCAACCAACATTTTACTTATGCAGCAATCTATAAATCCAAAATTTTATGTAGCTGTTTTCCTTACTTAACTTTGCCACAAAGGTTTCTATATATGGTACCATTAATGAAGAAGTAAAAACTATTAAAAGAAGTTTCATCATCTGTGTTCTAATCAATTAATTTTTTGTGTGGTAGACAGTGATATAAAAAGCAAAAATCTGTGATACATTGGATATGCTTGCATTAAAAAAAATCTCAAACTCATATCATCCTGTGTGATCTACAGACAGTTATAGTGCAGAGTTTAAAAAATGGTCGTGCGCTTTACTTTGAGTTGTTCAAGTAAATCTTTATTTCTTTGATCAAATGTTACAGCACACAGGCTGTTCAAAGAGAGCAAATTACAGAACAGTCAATAAGAGTACTTTAAACAACACACAGCTGCTAGACATTGGTTAAAAAGAGATCAAAATCCTGACAAAGAAGCAACTGCAAAGAAGCGGGAATGCCTCGTTTAAAGTTTATTTAGCTTACTACAATACAGCCATGGCTGTAACATGAAAAACATAAAAATATAATAATTTTCCTTTCATTTTTATTATCCAAGGCTTGTCTATTGCATACTTCTAGCATGTTCAAATATATATCAGTAAAATGGAAGCTTTATGGATTCCCTCCAGCAGGTACCTTAGCATCTGAGACATATTTCCGTAACCTGTCTGAAAAGAAGCTTGCCACTCTAGATGTAAGTTTTCATGTGACCACATATATTTTTTAACTCATGAATAAAAGCTCATAATCATGCTCAGTACTTTCCATTCTATATCTGAAAATGTTTTGCAGAAGTGACTAAACAATAACCTTAAAATATGGCAACCTGGTCATTTATCCAAAAACCTCCTCTGGAGGCACATGAATTTTGTGAAGGATCTGTTATTTGACCTTGAAGATTACTAGAGGCCCGCACTGTGCTTAACAAGCCCCAATCTGGGCCAAAATTTACAGTCTTTCCCAGTTCCATTTTATCACCCAAAGGATTTCAACAGGCTTCCCTCAAACAACAATGCTGTTACAAATCAAAGAACTCTGTCCCCTGTCAAGTTCTGTTTCTCTGACCAAACAAATGGTGCAATTGTTAATGCTCAAAACCAAAATATTACAGTGAAATGTATATAGGTTTAACTACCCTGAACAGTCTAGGGCATAGGAAGCTGAGTAAATCCTATCGCTTCTTGGAATATGGGAAGCAATAGGCTTGAACCCATTTGCATTGAAAAAGAAACAGAACCTGTGTTTCCAGTTAAGGGTTCTAACCTAGCTGTTAAATAGAAAATAAATCAGGAACAGCAACCTTTTCTTAAAAGGGAAGAGGGATTCTTCCTCGAGTCTTTGAAAGGTTGCCTCTAGGAGGGGGCAGCATGCTTCAGTCAATACCTGAATACCCAGTAGGAATGTGGGTGAAGGCATCTCTGCAGCCCTGGCTAAGCTAATCTGATGCTTCTGATGAGGGATAGGATTTCTAAGAACCCATTTGCTTGGTCTGGGTCATTCACAACTTCATCACATGCTGCTGGGTTTGGATCCTCTTCTGTAGCACCAAGCTCTTCCTGTGCCTCAGATCCAACTCTGTGAATTCCACTGTGAAGGCCAGGTGCCTAAGAAGTAAGTATTGCCAAACTGAGATTTCCATGTCCCTAAACCCCTTAGTGGATCTATTCCATAGCCCTATCCTTCACAAGGCCCTTCTTTGCAGCAAGGCAATTGCAGCAGGGTGTGGACTTCTCTTTATGGTTTCAGGGTAAGCTCAAAGCAAGAGGGAACACTCCTCATTGGCCATTTTCCTACCCTGGCACTTTAAAAATTGTTTCTGTTCCGAAGGATGCTTAGGAAGACACGCTGTCTTTTCACAGTCCCAGAGACATCTTCATTTATAGCTCTCAAGTTGGGGGCAGGAGCGGGGGGAATTCTTCCCAACTGGCTACATTAGAGGGACCATTGAACAGTTAGGACCCATTTAGATAACTATATATATGTAAATATGATATAAAAATTGTGAAATTACCTGTATCAATAATAAACTGTTTGTCTAGTAGGACTACAGCCACCTGACAGTAATACTCATGAGAGATTCACAACTGTATCCTGAACTAGGGAGATGCTTCTGGGGTTAGACTTGAGGTGAGACCCTGGAACCAAAGGGTTATAGAAATTTCTCATTTCTATCCCACATATTAATTTTTTCATTCCTTTCCCGATAAGGAGTCAGCGAAATCCACCTACTCCTGGTACGGTCTTTTTCGTGGGAGAAATGTTCTTAATTCCACCTCCTTCTTCACGAAGGGTAATGGAGTAAAATAGCTGTCTAAACCTAAACATTTTGCAGTTAAGTCTGCTTCCTACGGATCTCCATGACCAACTGAGTGGCAGGAATAAAAGAAGTACTCATTGATTACTGCTACCGCTATTTTATCTGGGGTCTTGTGATCTACCATACCCAGGGAGAAATAGGAATCTTGCCAACTTTGCAATCAATGCAAGTAAGCTTTGCAGCAGTTTATCTGAAAGTTTCACACTGTTGAGAAACTCTAGACAAACCTCAGGACTGTGAACTTCTTTAGTGATTCTAGGACCAAAATTTTTCACTTTTGAACTAGAGAAATTCTTGTATTCTCATGGCTTATATGCCCCTTCATGGAAAGGGTTTTCTAGCATTAATGAATTTAAATTTTGGTTATTTACAACATTTCACTACTGTAAGTGCTGTGTTAAAGCCTGACCCCACCAAAATCAGTCAGGATCTCTTTGCCAGATCTTTAATTTTAATATATCAAGAGTAAGAGGCCAAGCCATGTGTATTTTGAGGTAATTCCAGTCAATTTTACCAAGTTTCTGCTTTCATTGGCACAGTTAGCTTCTGATAGATTTTAAAATAGATTTTTCTGTATTCAGACACGGAATAAATGTTAGAGAACCTGAAGTATTCCTTTATCATTCTACGTAATACTCTTTACCCTCACTCTAGGTTGTTTTGCTGCCCTGTAAATGGTCTGCACAGCTTAGGTAACAGCTCTGGCTTCTGTGGCAGCAGGTGGATGGCTGCATATAGAGTAGAACATAGCCAAGGTAATGGAATAGGTAAATAAGCTCAGTTTTCTTGCTGCGGTATCATCAATAGGAAATGCTGTTGTTATATCTCTCATCATAATGGTTTCAAGTTTGGTCTGTAGTTGCCTTCAGCACAAGAAGACTGGGAATAGTGCTTTTACACCTGCGGATTTCTATTCCTTGTTGGGAAAGGACACTGTTCAGTTCTTCCTGATACACAATCTGAGCATGTTAGAAGGAAAATCAGAAGGCTACTGGCTTCTGAATATTTTTCTCAGATCAATAAAGATTTACCTTTTTCTCAGGAATACAGTTCCCAAAACACTAACCATATCCATGGTGCAAAATACTGTGAAGTGATATATCAAATAAGTCAGTTTATTAAAACAAATGCAGTCCACTACGCTGCTCTGGATTTGGGATTCTCTATTAGAAATGTTCCCCTTCTTATATGTGACATGACTTTCTGAGGCTCTGAGAAAACAGCTGTGTTATCTAGAGATGTGTGTACCCTCAGGATATTTATTTCCTTTCCTGCGTTGGAGGCTGCCACCTTCACAGCAGAGTCAGAGGAAGGGAATGTATGCACACCCTTTGACTGCTCCACCTCCGCAGCTCTGGCATGGGGTGAGTAGTTTGAGATGGCAGGGCAGAGCAGGCAGCCCTGCACAGTGATTTATGCTGCAGCAGCAAGAGGCACGAAAACTGGTCAAGAGCCCACACCTATGTCTTCACCAAGTAGAACAGTATCTGTTATATCCACGGTCACGGTGCCCTTCATGACCATTTCTACCAAGTCTCAGAAAAATTAAACAGGCTGAAACCTTGTTCCATTTGTCCAGCTCTCCTGAGGAATTGGGGGACCCAAATGGAGACATCTTTTGTAGCCCATGGAATTTTTCTTTCTGTAAATACCATATGATTAAAGATTTTAAGATCTTAGACAGTAAGACTTTGGCAGGCCAACATACCAATTCACCTTACAAACCTATAATTTTGTCCAAAATAAGAAATCCAGTTTTACAGTGAAAAACCCTAACATTTAAAATGTTTTAGCTGCTTCCAGAAGAAGCCAAAATTTTCAAGCAAGACAGTTAGCTTCTGAATTAAGAATTTTTTTCCACTTTTCTATTGTATCTTCTCAGCCATAATTTTTCTAGTACATCTATAAACTGTGTCCTGGCCAAAATTTCTGACTCGATCTCCAGTCTGCCTCTGACACTCTTGTTTTCTCCAGCAGTGGTAAGAACTGGAAGCTGCTCTGTTTCTAATATTTTCCTCTTTCCCAGGCAGAGCACTGAAACTGACCATCACATTGTTAATTTAACAGCTTCAGAGGGAAGCATGTAAAGTCAGCTTTTGGAGGTGTGTGTGAGGGTCTGTCTGTCTGCATCAAATTTAGACTCCTGACTGAGTATGTTACCGCTTGCTTGGGTTTTCCTTCTTATAGCACCTCAATTATAGTGGTGGTTGCTATCACTCAGCTCTTTAGAGGGAGAATATAGAAAAAGGAATTAATGAAGCCCATGCAGGAAGTCAGTATGAGAAGGGGGAGTTAAACTGCATCTTCTTAGGCTACACAGTAGCAGCTTAACCCTTAGATAATCTTATGTAAAGGGGCTTCTGCCTCCATGATGGCACAGTTTACCGTAATAGAAATTTAGAATTCCCTTGACTGCAAATTATCAAAAAGCTTTTCAAAATCTGACAACTTTTTGCTAATTCTGTCATTTCTGATTCTCTCCTCTTAAGAGAAGTGCTTACTCCTCTCAAGGGAAGCGCAGAATGATAGGAGCAGTAAGACTTTTAAAGAAGTTATGCTTGAGGAAAGCAGTTGTTTGAAGGACCAGCTTTCAAGGATAATCATCCAGTTCTGGAGTTTCATCGAGCTTCTCCGTACTCCTAACTGCACTTTCTCACTCCTCTTTTGGCTAGTGTTTAGTTGATTTATCAGCAGATTTCAGCTTGTAAATTTTCTACATCTTGCCACTCCTGTAAGATTTTCCATGGAAAACAAAATCCAGTTCTTTGTTTCTAACAGATGACATTTTGGTAAGCTGACAAAAGCATATCATAGTCTAGAGGTTTTAGCAGCTGTTTAAAGAGAAATACAACTTGCACAAATGTTTCTGGCAAATAACCGAGCTTACATATAGAATAAAAGCCATCTTAAATATGACATTCTGCATCATTTGAGTGATCTCTTTTCATAGTCAAAATCATGGGCCACTTTGGATTGTCAAATACTGCTTGCTTACTCTAAACCCAGCGAAGAGACTTGCTTCTCTTTCTCCTTGGTGACAACTTGACTCTCTCAGCAGAACACTCAGTTGATGGTTGTTGCTTTGTGCTATTTAAGGCCTTTATGCTGCAGAGAAACAGGAGGCCAGAGTTTCAGAGACCTAGCCTCTATCGTAGTTCACCATTTTTGAAAAATACATTGATTTGAGCATTTTTACCAATGGATAAGCAATTACTGTACTATACAAAAAAAAGGAAATGTTCTTTTTCCTTTAGAAGGAACTGCTCTTCAGCAATATTTTCTCATTGTCATTCTGGTACCTTTTTCTCTTTTTTTTTTAAATACCTTGTCATTTGATCTGCTTTAAAATAAATGTTCAGATTCTGAGAGGAAAAACAAACCTGTCCAGAACATTGATAAATTCAAGATTTTTATGGGAGACCTCCAAAGAAAACCCAGGTGCTGAAGGAAGTGGTGTTCTTGTCTCAGTGGGTGGCATTTCCACTGCTGAGCCAGCACTGCAGAGTTCAGTGCTGCTGGAAGTGTTCTGTTTCAGATGAAATAGAAAAGCAAAATGTTGCAGTCATCAGAGATTCCCTGGCCCCATTGCTGAGGGCGAAGGTGTTTGCCTCATAGTCTAGGAAAAATTCCATCCAAAGTAACTTATATCACATGTTACACTTTCATCTGTCTGAGGGACTCATCGTTCCAGCTCCTGAAAACCTCAGCAGCTAGAGTAGCTACACAGGTTGGAAATATATTCTCCCCAGGACAATTGCATTTTAATAATGTATGAAGCAGTCCCTAAAGATATAATTTCAGAATCTCTTATGGATCTTTTAGAGCATAAATAATGCTCAAAATATATGCAAAGAATAATTCCTATCAGCTGTCATTCTTTCTCATAATAGGTTTTTGTGACAAAAGATTCTGTAAAATATATGTGTTCTTCTGTATGTCATATTTCTCAAGTTCTGTATTTCACATTTCTAAAGTATTTTGAATATGGCATTTAGTATTAAAGGTTCCCATTTATATCATGGAAAAACACCATCTGCCTTTGAAATAGTTAATTTTTTCTGCATTCATTTATATTAAGCCCTGCATATTTCCAATACTGTATATTTCAAGAGCTAGCAACACTGATGTAACAGACTTGGTAACACCGCTGTACATCTAGAATATCTTGACTAGTATCTTTACAGCTGTTCCAAATACAGCTACAGATTTACACTAGTGTAAGTGAGATCTGACTTCAGCCTTGTATTTGTGTATATGTCTGACTAAATTAGACACAAATTAAAATGTTGAGGATGGTGCTCCATCTGGAAGGACTGGAGCCAGAGGAGAATTATAGATAGATGCACATAAAAAGAAAGAGTGAAATAACAACCTGTTGATTATTACAGTGTTTATTTTTAAGGGGCCTCATATTCCCTAAAGAAGCTGAAATTATTCTTCTGCACTACTGTAAAGTTCATTTTTCCATTCATACACTTTCTGTGTGTGACAGCAAAACCTAGTAAAAACTAAATACACCATATCTCACCAATATCTTCTTCTCTTTCAAAGATGCTCCATAAAGATTAGAGAAAACCTGGCCATTTAAATACCTCATACACTTCAATGGTTTTGAAAAATCAGTCAGGCATATAGTGGACTGATATTTTGCTGTAGTCAAGGGGTAAAAAATAAATCAGGGATGCAACTATTGTGGCTTTGGGTTATCTTTGCACCCTTCGGCTGTCCAGGTCTGGTTACAGAATGGTGGTGCTCCTGCCAGTGAACTAGTGGAAGAAGCCAAAATATAGAAGCTTTGTGTTCATGGAGTTGGTTGTTCTGCAAACACTGTGTCTCCAAAAATATTAGGAGTCCATTTTCTGTAAAAAGAGAGAGGATATAAAATGAGATATTTGCCGCTAGGCTATGGTGCTAGCTTTCATTCTGCAGAAGGCACGCTTTCATGGGACAACAGCAAGCAGATAGAAGGGTGGGAAATACAGGAGAGTAACATGATGGTTTTTGCCTTTACCTACATCTTCTGTGTTTCCATAACCCAAAAGCAGTGCCTGGGCCTTTGAGCCCTCAGTAAGGAGTCAGAACCACTGGGGTACTCAAAAGGCACTGATAACTATTCCATCACTAAAAGAAAAATATCCTGAGACTATCTCTTATCTAAGGTAAATAATATGCTAATTCTGTGCATGACACACTGGCAGCCAGTCTCTGGACTGTTGTCAGGTGTTTTTAATACAACAGAGCAGAATTTGACTTTCTTTTCAAATACAGGTTTAAAAAACATCTGCACAAAAGTTTCATTTGAATACAGTCTTTGGGTGTAAAGAGTACATTTTACAATAAATTTTTACCAACATTTACAAGGAATTCTGTTCATTCAAAGATCTTTTTTTTTAATTTTTAAACATCAGATATCTGTACAGGGGGTTTTATCAGAAGCTATAATCACAGCTAAGTCAGCAATACATTTATGTCACTAATCTTAACACCTCCAATTAATCTCATATGTGAATTCATTATTTAGAAAATGCCATTCTTGTCTGAAGAAGCACATCCCTTTTTTTGACTCAGCTAATCCAGCACACCAACAGTATTAAGCTAGTATTATACTGCATTATAGCAAATGGAGGCTGATCACACAAGTGTGAAAACTTAAAAAAATCCATCTAGATTTGAACAAAAAGGTGCTGAGATGTGATTTAGTAGAGGGTATGTATGCATAAATATATATAAAAATGTATAGATATACATACACACATTTATGTGTATGTACCTGTAAGCACAAACACTGTGCTCCTGTAGCTGCAACCACATGAGAGCTGAGAATTGTGACAACAGCATGGGTGAAGAAAACCCAAAAAAAAAAAAAAACACCCAAGCAGCCAGGAGCAGAGCGTCCCCAATCAGCATCGCAGCCCTGGGAACTGCCATCTATGGCCACGGGGCAGCAGGTGGCGGCACTGACAGGTGGGGATGGCAGGGATGCGTGACATTGCTGGGGACCCGCTCCCCACTGGCTGCAGCTACATCATGCCAGCCAGCAGCGTCAGTCACTTGATGCTCCTCTCCCCCCATGGATTCCCGGGTGGATGGGATCAGTGGGTGCTGCCGCCATCTCCTCTTTCAGGGCTGGGGAAATGCGATCCTCTCCATTGAAGGTTGGCAGAGGAATCCTACGTCAGCTGGCCTGAGGGATTTGTGGGGTTTTCAGACCTTTTGCACCATGATGACGGATGGGAATAAGCCTGAAGGATGAGGAAATATTCTTAATTAGAACCTCAGGAATTATTCAGATCTAAATTCTTCTTTTAAAAGCAGTTTACAAGTGATGGACAGAAGTCTTTTACATGCCCCATGAAATAATTGTGAGCATAGGGAGGTGTAAGTTTACACAGAATAGGCTGAGTTGGAGGGGACCCAGAAGGATCAGCAAGTCCAGTTGCTGGCCCTGCACAGCACAGCCCCAAGAGTCACACCAGGTGCCCTAGAGTGTTGTCCAAACACTTCTTGAGCTCTGTCAGGTTTGATGCTGTGAGCTGGGAAGTCTGTTCCAGTGCACAGCTCCTCTCTGGGTGAAGAACCTTTTCTAATATCCAACCCACACTTCTTCTGACACAACTTCAGGCCATTTACTCAAGTCCTGTCACTGGGCACCACAGAGAAGAGATCAGTGCCTGCCCCTTCTCTTCCCCTCAAGAGGAAGTTGTAGACCACAGTGAGGTCTCCCCTCAGTCTCCTCTTCTCCAGGCTGAACACACCAAGTGACCATGCATTAGCAGAAATTTTAATATAAAGATTTCATTCCGGAGTCCTCATGTGATTTACTTTTGTTTCTTTCAGAGAAAATCCCAAAAGACGTGGTTTAGTTTAGCTGCTGTGAGATCTCTGAATCTGGCATATGGTTCTTAAAAAGCCAAAGTTGTTCTGTGTAATTTAAGTCAATACTAAACAGAAAAGCACAGTCAAGCTGGTAAGATTGAACATTAAAGAAAGGGATTGCGCATGATCTCTTTTAGAGAGCAAACAAACTTCTGGCACCTTCTTATCCCCAGCCTCACTATCTCTCCTTAGGGGAGACATAGGCACAGCAGCGGACAGCGAGGTGTGCTCTCTCATCCAGATGCAGGAGAGGCACTGCAGAGAGGCAGCAGGAGATGTGGTGGTGCTGACCAGTCTGCTCCAGGCTGCAAGGTCAGCACAGACGGACAACAGCCCCTGGGGGCTTTGGGGCTGCACCAGGTGTGCTGCCTTCCAAAGCTCCCCCATACCCAGGTTGGGTAGCACAGCTGTAGGTGACAAAGAAACAAAACTCCCTCTATCCTAGTGCCCTTTTGAAAAAACACAGATTTCGTTTGTACCAATGCTGCAAAATATTGTAGAGGTGCCTTGGCACACAACAAGAGCACGAGTGGAAGAGGATAGACCGAACTCTGTAATCAGGTAGAGAGATCTCATGCCCTGACGAGCTTGCAGCACACATGTACTGATACTGTTAATGCACCGGTCCGCCATTCCTAAGCGGAAAGAAGCAGGTGTTACTGGCAAAGGGTGTCAGCGCTGTTTGCTTTCACAAGAGGTGTGATTAGAGAAGGTACTTGAAGGAGGAGAGAATAATCACTTGGCATGCCAAAATGAAAGGCAAATCCAAGCAGAGGGTTTGGTGTATTGTTGTGAAAGGCACATTTATTTGAAGACAGACATACAGGACCAGACAATGGATTTTTTTTTGCTTTGAAACTTCAGTAAAAATAAAGTAGTAACGAAAAGATTAGTATGGGGTTATAGAACTTCAGTTTTATATAAGCCCTGTAGTTTGTTTCAAAAGGAGTAAAAACCACAAAAGCATTTTATGATTTATAAAAAAAGAGGGAGGAAATGTTCCATTTTTCTGTGTTACTGGTATACATTTTGTGTGTGTGTGTGTAGTTTGTTAGGTAATGTAAGTGTAATAATGTTTTATGTGATTCTCCTAAACATACAATTAAAGTACATTAGTACCAGCATACTAGTTTATGTTCATTATTAAATGTAAAAATTTAAGAACTTTATGTTAATGGCACATAAAATTTGAGACTTTAGTTAGACATAAGTTAGGAAATTCAGATAGATGGTTCCCATAGCAACCTATGTCTTCCTCTGTGTTTTTCATTTCAGTAGAACCTTTCATTACTTGATTGCACCATACGTTGTATCATGCAATTTCATCATAAAATTTCATTATATAACCGAGAAGAGAGTGGAGCTTGTCTTCACTCAACACTTTCTAACTTTAACATTTCTATTGCACAGAGAACAAACTGATGCTTAAAAGAATCAGGCCCATGCCTAAATATTTTCTGCTCTTTTGGGGGACCTCCATAAATTTGGCTAGGTTTTTTGGAATCATAGAATGACTATAAATAATAAAGCAGTTGAACACAATAGCGTATAGTTCCTTTGTAATTGGCTATTGTCTGCCTTACCACATAAATATGTGGCTCCAGTGAAGAGAAAAGAGAAAAAATAAGTTTTAATTTGTGGCTAAAAATTCATTCCACCCAGATACAGGAAAGAAAGTGATAGTGAAAATGGAGGGCACTTGAAGATTTTTTTTCTGACAGTGGAATACAGTTTACCAAATTGCAACTCTGTGGATTGTCAGTAGTGGATCTGTCAGCTAAAGATCATTGTGGCGGCTTCTAGACAACATAAAGGATATGGGAATTTGTAGAAGTAGACATGTAATTCTGAATTTTTCTATACCGTAAAGTTTGATTACAGATGAAGACCCGGTGAGAGCACACTTTTTATTACACAAATGAAGATAGTGATTAACCTTACAATTGTTAGGTCTTTGTTGCAGAGGATATCAAAAAGGAACATAGTGAGCTGGTCTGAACCTTTTGGGAACCTCATCAACTGACCTGGTCTTTTTAATTTGGCAGCTATATTGTGAGCATTTCCAAGCCCTGGAGTGCTGTGAGAAGCAGTTCCATGGCAGATAAACCTACTAAAAATAATAATAATAAAAAAAAGAGGATAAAACTTCAGAATCAGAGACTAGATTAGGAAAAGGAAAGGCTTTTCCTCCTCAAAAACCTTCAAAATTACAATGATTTTCATTGTTTTGATAAAATCAGACCTGGGTGTTACTGCCGTATTTTCTTTTGAGCTTCCACAGTGATGATAACTTTAGCATGAAATGAAAGTAAATAGTTGTTTATACTATGTTTTACAGCAGTCAGCATGTCATTAAGTTAGCACTTCTCCTCTGAGATTTATGGAGTAGGATTTAGGCTAAATTGCTGGCACAGGAGATTTCAGCCACAGGTGAAACAACTGAAAAAACAACTGAAATCTGGTTTGGGGTTCTCTAGAATACAGTGCACTATACAATTGTGTTAATTTATGCTTTTTAAAATTCATTAAATCTTTGGAAACTAGCTAATCTCCAGGAGGATATGATAGGTCTGGCTATTTTCCAGGGTTTGCAAGAGGCTATGACAACTTAACATCATATGAAAAATTGTTTCTAAATCACTGTAAGACTGGGTCAAAGACTCTAGAACCAGCCTCTGCTTTCAAGAGGTGACACAGAATAGAGGAGAAGAGGAAGAAAAACTGACACAAAGTCCAGAGAGCTTGTGAAGAAAGATGAATCAATTTGTTATTGGTCAGTGCCACTTTTACTTGTGCTGTATCAACTTGTGTTGTGTTAAAGCACACAAATAATGGGGGGAAAAAAAAAAAAAAAAGGAAAAAATGAGAGGTTTAATGTGGTAGTTAATGACGTGGAGAAGAGCAAAATAACAAACAAGGTAAAAAGATAGGCAAGACTATAGTTTGTATTTTGAGAAGCCAGAGAGACTACTAAGATGTTCAGTCATTGTTTTTGTCCTGAATACAACTCATTACCTTAGTGCAGAATTTAAGTATGTCACTTCCAGCCTGCTTTCCTCTCCAGAGGAGGACTGTGAGGTGTGTATTTTCCAGTCCGTGTGTAGTCTATCAGTCTGTTCTTCTGTCTTTTCCCTTGCAACTTCATTTTTTATTCAATGTCAAGCAAATCTAGTGCAAATAGAGTGGTCTCAAAGGCAGTGAAATTCCAACAAATCTTATGAAAATTATATGGTTTTGTGCAAAAGAAAAGAACCACAAATCACTCCCATCAAGACTCCCAGCTGAAGGCAGCATTACAGCCTCAGTCCTTACAGGCCAAAGCAGTGAAGGATCAGCAGAAGGATGGGGAGGGAGAAGTCCCCAGAGACCCTGCCACAGGAGATCTTCTCTGCATATTACACTTTACCCCAAAATGCAATTCACAGGGAATAAGGCATTAATTCCAGCACTCACAAAGGTAGGAGCTGTGCCTCTGAGTCCAGCATACATGTGGAGATTCCTGTTGCCTAACCTTAACCCATCTCATTGAAATATGCTCTTGTTTTTGTTTGGGATTTGTGTGGTGTTTTGGTGATGATGGTTGGGGGTTTTGTGTCTTTTTCTGTTTGTTTGTTTGTTCTTTTGATTTCTTTTTTTGAGGTGTGGTGGGCAGGGAGTAAGTGGCCTGCATTTCTGAGCTTGATTTGCCCTATCTGCCAGTGTACTGGCTGAACACACTAGATTTTTCAAGGGAAAGGTTTGCCTCTACTCTTTAAGGCTAAAGTTAATTTTGGGTGGAATATCAACATGATTTTATTAAATTTGGTCCTTGGCTTTTCTGGTATGGCAGTCTTCTTTTCCTGGTGTGGTAAGCAACCTGCCTTCTAATTGTATGAAAATAATGTAAAACTAAAGATGTATGGAAATAAAAACACTTCTATGATGGGAGGGAAGCCAGTCTCTATGGAGACTACTGCAAGACATATGTGGGCTCACACTGCCTTTCCTCTTCTGAACATCTGAAAGCTGCAGTGCGTCCCTGAAGCTCTACAAACCACACAGCCACTGCTTCACATGAGCGCTAAGTAATCATCTGCAGAGCTTTAGGGAATTGTGAGTTTGCTGAGGACAAGATGCATCTGCTTTCACCCAGACACAGTCTTGTGAATGCAGCAGACAAGGATTTGGGAATGATAGGAGGGGGAAAGATTCAAAGAAGCTACAAAACGTTCTGCCTGGTCTTGTCTTTTCATATTTCTTTTTGCCTGTCATCTCAAAGCCTGGAGTTGAGGGTGCCATTCAGTCAAACTCACATCCCCATCAGCCCTCAGGGACTCCCTGGGAATCAGCAGGACTCCATCAGTATATCAGATGAGATCAGGAAATGGTCCCAAGTGTGCTGATCTTGGTTTCATGTCTGGACAGCTTGATCTAATCTTGAAACAGAATATTTTATATATTTAGAGGCCAACTATTTCGTACTTACATGAAAAGAATGTTAGTTGAGATTACAATGAGACATTTTGCTTTTACTGTATCATGTTGTATCTATTAAATCATCAAACAGCGACTGATTTCAAAACCCTCTTTCTAATTGGCTTGTTTCAAGCTACTAGCAGTACATACCGTGCATGATTATGTCTGTTCTGCTAACTGAACATTTAACATTTAAAAGACAAAAGAGAGATAAGAGGGAATGGGTAAGGTGAAGGGAATCATTCAGGTTGTTTTAGCATCTTAAATTTTTATTCTAATGGATCTTGATTTTGTTGGTGTGTCAGAAGGAGCTCATGGAATTGAGCTGAAGTGTCTACAGATATGAAGTTTGAAAAGAAAGATCTACATTGAGCCAGCCTTCCACAAATGCCTAAATCTTTTTCAGAGGTCTACAATGTGAGATTGGAAGGCTTACATCTCTTAGGGCAGATCACCATCACTTTGGTTAGTTGACGAAAATGGAAGGTTCGAGGGTTTTGCCATAGTATGGAAGCAAGGTATGACAGAACAATACTTAAGGGTATTAATAGCGGTAAGCTGAACATTGCCATAAAGAAAATAATTATGAAATGTACTATTCCTGAAGGAACAAAAGGCTCAGATGATATGCAACTGTTCTGAGAAGGCAAAAAGAAACCAGAGTATCTCACAGTGACAGACAGTACAAGTATAGACACTAATTAACACATATTAGTTGTTATGTGATCTTTTCTTTGTAACTGAGATTGTTTAGCCAAGTTTCAACACAGAATGGACAGCAAGCTGACTACAAAAGTTTGTAGACAGTCAAGTGGATTTTGAAGAGTTTTTTAAGTGAGACATTCTTGAAGCTAAATAAGAGAAATCATGAAAATACTGGCTTTATGTACTATTGTTTCTACTTGAGTGATCCACACTTTCTTCTCCTATTCTTTCACCTTAATATAACCTGTGGCTGTTATTTGGTGGTTTGTGAGGGTAGATCAGTTAAAACCTATTTGAAGCCAGACAACTGCTCTGAATTGCAAGCTACTGATTTCATTCTGGTTTTAAGGTTTTTTCAACTCTGTTATCTTAGTGATGATAATCGTGGTTGTGAGGGTCTACTTGAGTAGCTGAACCTGAAATTCTTTCACTTTGACTTTTCACTATGCATGTGTTTTAGCAGTGCTTTTTCCTGTACATTAAAGCTTCAGCCCTGTGCATTTGTAGCACTCCGTTGTCAATAAAAAGGAAACACTGTGTCTAGAAGCACTTAATTGCTATTTTATAGCCATAATATCAACTCCGTCCTCCCTTTTGTCCTATGAAAAGCATATGCTTAAGAATGACATTGCTAAGTCATTTCTTGAATTCAATTTAGGTAATTATTCTCTTGTGAAGAAATTGATCCCTAAAATTGTGGCAGGTTTGATTTCTTTTTTTCCATTTCTTCCTCCTGTATCTGTCTTTAAAAAAAGCCACCAGTGTATTCCACTGTAAACAGTATGGATAAACATGTTAAGCTTGTTTTATGTTAAGGTAAATTGCATTCTGTGTGTTTAGCTTAAACCTTTAAAGCTGTCGGATATGGGGAGTACAGGGCAGCAGGGATACTGGCACAAGCACTTTGCTAGCTGCCAGATTCATTCTTTATTGACTGGCTCCAGTTTCTGAAGAAAGAGGTCTGTATGGTCCTTATACAGCACTCGTAATTGGAGAATTGCAACATTAGTGCGGTGGATGACAAGTCACTTTCTTTCCTTAAAGCATAATGTAAAACTTTTCTATGATGAGCAGTTTGTGTTTCTTTAACGCTGCTGAGTCTTTCTTGCAGCCTGCGTCGAGGATTGAACTTTCCAAATTATGTATTTCAGACATTGAGAAAGAAAGGACTTAATGGCTGTGACAGTCCAGACCCCGATGCAGATGATTCAGTAGGTCACAGCCCTGAGTCTGAGGACAAGTACAGAAAAATTAATGAAGATATTGATCTAATGATCAGCAGGCAAAGATTATGTGTAAGTACTCTGAGCTCCTTTTCATTTTTTTTACTTTCTGATATTTCTCTGAACCTGGCAGGCATTGCACAAGAAAGAAAACAAAGGTTGTGAAAGCCCTGATCCTGACTCCTCTTACGCTCTCACCCCACGCACTGAAGAAAAATATAAAAAAATTAATGAAGAATTTGATAATATGATCAAGAGCCATAAAATACCTGTAAGTACCAAAGGTTAGGTGGCTGTCTGCTGATAACTGCTGCAGTAACAAACCATAACCCTTTCAGTTCTGGCTTCTTAAGGGAATCATTTCAGCTAGAAAGAGGCTTTAATAGCCAAATCTATAACTAAACACTGTGGTCAGAAAATTTCCCACAGCATAATTTTATTTCAAGTCTCCAACTCTGACACACAGACAAAGCCTATTATGGGTGAAACCTACAGAAGGAAGTGAAATGTAGATATATGCACTTTATTCACTTGATTTACAGAACTATTTTACCACACCACTTGCCCAAATTATACCTTAAAAATAACAATGGAAATCTTTCTTTGTGGACAGGCTAACAAATCCACAGAACACTTTCTGTGGTGATATAGAAAAAAACTATGTAGAACTGAAATTCCTTTATATATAGTAATTGCCATGTTTTGTGCGTGTAACTTCAGTTCTCGATTGTCTCTGCCAAACTCAGTTGCAGCACTGAAGGGTTACAGCTACTTGCTCGCTGCAGAGAGACAGACTGCATGAGAGCCTAATGGCAGGATTCAGACATGTTTGTGTGTTGGGGTGATTTTACAGCTTTATCAGAGAATTTGCTTTGACCTCATCAGCATTTCTTTAATGCTTTAACATGAGCTAAATTTTGTCTTAACCGAGTCAAAATTTCTAACAATCAAACATATGCCTTGCCAGATATCTAAGAGAAATAACTCTGCATGTGCTATTTGGTTTGCACAAGACATACAAAGGGTGAATACTTTGTTATTATGTTTGATATTACATTTATAAAGCCAACAAAAAGAATATGGAGGTTTGGAGGTTCTACTTGGTTAATCTTCCAAATGTCTGTGGAAGATAAAAACAGGAAACCTTAATTTGCTCAGATCCAAAGAAGCATTTGAATTTGCATAGGTAACTGCTTGTTTCTAAAAGACGAGAGATGATTTGTATGTGTCCATTCGTTGTTCCCATATGAAGATTGCATGGTTATCTACCAGAAAGGTTGTCTGTATACCCAGAGTGAGCAGTTTCCTCTGCAGTGCTAGTCAATTGCCCGTACAAAATCTGACACCTAAGATGGGGGTAGTTCTTAAGGACACTCACATTCTAAGTGTTCTTTCCATTAATTCTCAGCAGAAGGATTGTTCACTAAAGGTAATTAAAATTTGAAGAAGTTCTCACATAATGCCAAAAATATTTTGAAAAAAATAAGAAGACTTAGTAATACTTTCCCAGAGATCAAATTTGATAAAAGTAATATTTGAAATGGCTGGTTAAGAATGCCCAACGTGTATACAGAATATCAGGAAGGAATACAGATATATACCAGGTTTTTTATCTTCCTTTTTAGTTGCTTCTTTTGGAAAGCTGTTTTTCTCAGAACGAAAAGCTCTAAAGCTGTCACCATGAATTTGGTTTCTCAGGATGGAACTCAGTTTGACAAATGATGACTGCAGCATTTAGGAAGACTGTTATAAGCCAGAATGCTTAACCCTTTTTCACATCAAAATCTCGACAAATGCCATTTTTCCATTCCTTTCCTCTTTCAAGGATGAGTTTTGGCTTTTTCAAATTAAACTCACAGAACTTTCACCAAGCTACTTTTCTGCCTTAAAAATGTATTTGGGATGATCCTTCACAACCTTTGTTTATCTCATGCTACCTGTTTCTTTCCTAACAAAACAGGTCACGTTATAATAATCTGAATTCTTAAGACATTAAAAAAAACCTTGGAAAAACCTTAATTCCTGTAGTAGTGAGTTCTATCAATCTCTTTATCTCTCTAAGCATTTGGGAAATTTTTCTTTTCTACAAAACCAGGAAATTTGTAAGATTTAGAAAGAACATAGTTTAATCTGAGCATGGTACAACAGTTTTGTTCTCCCAAAATCAATGGAGTTTCCCTACAGTTGCTTTCATCAAATGTAATTTTTTGACATCAAATATAATCCTACTTCAGCAATTAACTGGTGATTTAGGGTATAGCTTCCTACCTTTCAGGGATTTTATGAGGTGCAGTGCATTAATCTTTTTGTGAAATTACTTTAGAGGTGCATCAGAGATACAGAACTGCAAAACGTCAGCATTTCTTCATGTGAGACAGAACAGCCCTCCACTGAACATTTTGCATGCAGAGCTCAGGGTCTGTGTCCTCCATCAAGCTGTTTACCACAAAAGGAAGAAACAGTAGATATTCTCCCCTAATGCAACAGGAGCTCCTTCTCTTGGCATAAGCTGAGATGTAATGGGCAAGATAGTAGTCACAATGGTACATAATGAAAATTTGTATCTATCTGGCTTTATAAGTATTATATCTTGTATACAATAATATCCTTAACAGGACAAATCAGAATAACTAAGTCAGGGAAAATGTGTTCATTTACTTGTGATCCTCGAAGGCAGCCAAGAAAATTGGGGAGAAGAAAGCAAAATTAATCAAAAAGTCACCAAGTCAAGTCTCTAAATCACTACTTACAGAATATATAAAACAATGCATTGCCTGTGCCTGGTCTTGTAACGTGATAAAGCTGCTGCCAAATGAAAACAACATTGGCTTTTACTCCTTTCAGCTAAGCCCAATAATGTTTCCACAGATAATTTTCTGGGGATAAGTATTTATATTGTTCTAAACCATCTGATAATAATTAGACACTTATTTGTAATTTTCATAAGAGTGATGAAAGCAGAGGAGACAGAAATAGCCCACTAGAAGGAAGTTGTAGGTATCTCTGTCTCTAAATAAAAGAAGGCCTGGTTGAACTCGGCAGGGATAAAACCAATATTTAACACAGAATGTTTGGTCCATTAAGTTCCAAGGGCGTTGAGTGTCCAGCACTTCATTTTGCATCCCATACATCACAGCTTGCAGAGTGCACATCTAACACAGTGTGTGTTGTACACTGGAAATATCGTCTCTGGTGAGCCATCTGCCCTCTTTGGCAGCAGTGTCCAAAGGTGAAAAGACAAAGGGAGGGAAAAAAGGCAAAATGTGGCAAACTTTGTACACATTACAGCAAGGCTTTGTCTATGTCAGAATTAGCAAAAAAGCAAAAAACACACTGAGGCAGGGGGAGTTGTGCTTATCTCTGAGGTGAATTCTTTGAACGGTCCCTGGCAGGCTTCAGACACTTTGACACCAAATAACATTCTCCCAGACACATTCTTAGCTTTGTTTGGTTGTTAGTCCGCACCAGGAACAATTCCCAATTGTCAGTCTATATGTAGTCACGATTTTTTTTGAGGTTGGGAAGCTTAATGGTATGGACACGGGCTGCTTTGTGGCCTCAGACGGCCTCAGATGGCCTCAGTTCCTCCCTAGTTCCTATTAATATAGATATTACACAAGTGCAGCAGAAACTTTGATGTCCATCAGGCCTAGATGGAATTGATATGACCCATATCTTACCACCAGGACAGACTAGGAATCTGCAGGAGGTTGCAGTTCTTGGTGAGGTGTGTGTAAGGCTGTAATAAAGTTAAACAAACAGAGTAAACTGTAACTAGAGACTTAGTATTTAATACTGATGTTTATCTAGTCTCTTAAGAAAAAGTCAAACTTTTCTCTCTAAATTTTGACTGTGGAGAAGAAGTAAAAACCACTATATTTTAGATACAGTTTTATCTCAATTTAGAGACAAGTTTAGGATAAAACCACTCTGGAATGAGTATTTCCTCTAAGAAAAGAAAAAAAAGGGGTGCAACCATCCTTTTCTCCTAATAAGAAATGAATACCACCGGTCCTGGCCGACTCCTCTCCCACTGGTCTCAGATCTCGGACCAAGACCAAACCATCCAGTTCACTTCAAAAAGCCACCAAAGGATTGGTTCTGCAGCCTCTCCAAGGCTAGGGAAAGGAAAAAAAAAAAACCTTCTGCCTCAGTAACAAAACCGAAACACCAAGCTAGCCGAGCAAAAACCCAGACCGCACTGCATGCCCCAACAGCCGGGGAGTGAAGCTTTGAGAAAGCTCTCCGAAGAGCCCCAAGGCTTCCCCCTCACCCCAAACTCACCTTTAAGGACAACAACCATTTTGGAGCATAAAGCAGGTGATCAGGGAATAGACTAATCATCATAAAATCAGCCCAAGACAAGCATATATTGTGCTGAAAAGCAGTGAGTAAACTGACTTTGCCCTGATAAAACTGCATATTAAGTGCTTTCTAAACAGCTGTAAGTAGATCCAGACAGTTGGTAAAAGGATGAAAATTAGACCATTAGAACAGAAAGCAAACAAATAATTCAACTAGTTTAAAATTATATATATTTTTAACTGAAAAGAATGAAAATTAAGTAACAGTTTCAGATGACATGGGAGACTGGGACCCCCAAGAGCAACCAAGACTGGAGCTCTTTTGTGCTGTACTAATGTAGAAAAAGAAGAATCTGGGTCTTGAACAGTCTGGGTTGTAAATGGAAGAAAGAGCATAGTGATGAAACCAAACAAGTGTGTTGAATTCTGGCAAGACCTTCAGTTCTGCACTTGTACTAGTGTTTTAGTTTAGAAAGCAGAAATTTGGATTAGGAAAAGGTGTTAAGAAAATAGAGGCAATAATAGTCTCTACCCAGACTCAGAGGGCAGACTTCATAGATCTTGTGACATAGGTCAAGAAGACGTTGTGCAAAGTGCTCTCCTGTGGGTGATAGTCAATGCAACATGGACTGGCACTCAGGCAGCCAGGACCGTGGGCTCAGAGACTGCTCGTGGAGAGAACTCCATCACAGCCCTGAACGTTGCAACAACCAGAAACTTCATGTCGGCTTCTTCATGTCTCACATCAGGCTGGAACTGGGGCTGAACCATGAGGCTGTTCACATCCTCCTGTGAATTCACTGGCTAAAACCTTTTGAAAAGGCGGGAACCAGCAGCAGCAGCCAACTTTGAGCTCCAGGAACAGTCATGTGCTTCTAACGTGGGATTTAGCAACTTCTTGGGTCCTTCTGCAGCCAGAGAAAAGAATGACTCCAAAACATACTTCAGGCTGATAGAATGTTTCAGATTATGCTAAATGAACCTCTTTCTAAGCAGCCTAGACCTCAATTATAAGGATGTAGATTCCATGTAGGTTCTTACAACTGCAGAACAGACTATGTAGAACATGAGGATTCCCAAAACACCTCACCTTCCTTTCCCACCTCTGCTTAAGCCAATCAGCTCTACAAAAAATACAGCCCTTGGAATGCACTTCAGCTTCTCAGCAAAGGGAAGCAAATTCCCGTGTGCAGCCCCCAGGCTGGGGAGCAATGCCAGCAGGTCCATCCATTCAACTACTGTTGCTATGGCCATCACTCGCAAAGAGCAGGCCACAAGCTATGTAGAGGGTATCGGAGCTAAATTATCACTTTGAAATAATTCCCATGGCATTTGTGTAATGTATCTTTAACAGCATACCTTGAAAATCTTGCTCTGTGTTTCAGTGGTTAGGCAAAAAAATTCCTCTATATTTAGAGCAAAATTTTCTCTTTCCCTAGAGAGGTCCAAGAAGGAAATAAAAAAACAGCTTAAGACATAAGTGTAATTTGATGGGTAGTGCTGTAATACACAGGGCATAGCCAACAGCTCCAGCCAGAGAGGAGGCATGGGTGGCACAAGGTCAGGGTGTCTTAGTTGCCTGACAAGCAAATGATATGTCCAGCTTTCCATGTACTCCCTCTAGGTCCTTGAAGGCATACCAGTACCAGCTGCCAACAAAAAAATTTAAACCTAGTAGGTTACCAGTCTACTTTAAAAAAAATTTTTTACATGTTCAAGCTCTTGAAGCTTGTAAAATTTCTAAATTGCAAATTGAGGGGTACTTAGTTTGCATTCAGGTATTGAATATTTAAAATGCTGTCAGGTAATTCTGAAAAGGTTTTTCTGATCAAAAAGGAAAGAATTTAATAACTTTGAAAACAAGTAAATTAGATGTGGATTTGTAATGTAGTCATAATTTTATAGAAATTCAAGCAACTGCTACCTGAAAAATCCCCAACCAACAAACTCACAACCAAACAAGGAAACCTGAATTGAGCTTCCTAAGAGCATAATGAGATACTGCATTTCTTCACACCCTCTGTCAGTGTGGTATATTAATCAGTTCTTTTCTTGAAAAGCACTCTCTCAAAGGGAAGTGGCTCAAGAGATGTTGCCTATAAGTATGAAAACAGTATATTGACAAGGCATCACTAAACACCCCCTCACCCCCAAAGAAACCCACAAAGACTGGTGTGCATCTAAATTTCTTGTATTTGTTAGCTGTCCCTGAGTAGACCTTTACTTCTTTTAAGCATTTCCAAGCTAAGATAGCAACTTGGAAAAAAGGTGATTTACTGTTTTGGTGTCTTTTACATTATTTGGGATAATTCTGGTTGCTGAAGCAACACAAGCTGAAATTAAAGTCTTCCCTTTTGCATTCTGCCCCTTCTAATTTTTTTCCATGCAATGAAGTCACCACTGTCATGTACCTTTGATCCTGCAGTCATCTATGACACTAGATTAAGGTATTAGAAGAAAACAATTATGACTTCACGGAATGAAAGAAATAGAAAATTAAGCTGCATTAAGCAGAGGTTTGTTTTAAACAAGAAGAAAATAGAATAAAAGAAAAAAATCTACCCAGCTCTTACAAAGTAATTGTACAAACTGCATTAAAGGAAGATGGAATCATGGCTTGAAAAATCATATTTAAAAGCCTTGGAAACTTTTTTGAAACTCTTCTCTTGAATGGTGGGGGGAAGGGGCAAGCATAAACATTTTTACCACAAAGTACAAAATATTTGAACTAAATATAGAGTGACTGTACTTGAAGGCTGGTTGTGCTTCTGTACTATTCTCGTCTTTGTTTTCCTTTTGTCACTTGTACAGGCTGTTCCACCACCAAATTTTGAGATGCCAGTTTCTATCCCAGTGTCCAACCACAACAGTTTGGTATACAGTAACCCCGTCAGCTCACTGGGAAACCCCAACCTTTTGCCACTGGCTCATCCTTCTTTGCAAAGAAATAGCATGTCTCCTGGCGTGACACATCGGCCTCCGAGTGCAGGTAACACAGGTAGGCTCTGTTCAATCCCATCCCTTCAAATGCTCTACTACCAGCTGCTGCATACCTTGGGACACTATAAACTGTTCTCCAAGAAACAAGAATGCTGTTTCTAGCAGCCATAACAGCTGGGCCAAAATTGCTGTGTCGAAACATCAAAAGAAGACAAAAAAAAAACCAAACCAAAACAAAAAAAAAAAAAAAAAAAAAAAAAAAACCAAAAAAAAAACCAACAAAAAAAACCAACCAAAAAAAACTCCTCTAGAAAAAGCTTAGTATTGATTAAGATTGAAGGAAATCAATTAAGTCAATAAAAGATAAAAGGGCAGACAACTTGTTGTTTCATAAAAAGGCAGCTTATCTACTTAATTCATGCAAGAACTCTCTCTGCCATAAAGCTTAAGGGGGCAGAGGAGAAAATGTAGCCAAAGCAAACAAATTGAAGTAAGTAAATTAGAACACTCATTACTTAAATAATCAGTCTACAGGCTAAATGCAGAATTTATTTTTATTGATTCATTCACAAGTTCCTGGATGGGTTAATGTTAGTTGAGCTCTGTACTTTAGTGCTTTACATAGCAAGGGGTTGTGCTTTGTTCTGGTGATGATGAGGGCTCATCTCTGAATAGGATAAGGGGGGATTAGGTTGTTTCAATCTGTCTGGCTACAGCAACATCAAGATCCTTAAGTATACCAGGTTCAAAGAATCATCTCAGGTCTCCAAGTCCAAAGAGAAGTTTTAAAAATCCTTAGTGTGAATGTCTGTGAAAGGCTGAGGAAATTAAAAACTGTAAATATCTTCTGAGGTACATTCTTCTCCAGGAACATTCAGCCTCTTCCTCCCAATCCTTTGTTTTTCTGACTAGCATTCAACTAAAGATAGTTTTCAAATGAAGGACTACTGTACATAACTTCCAAACATAAATTTTCATACGCTGTGGAAGTATGAAACTAAAATAATGAAATTATGGGTACTCCATATTTTGTTTGTCCTTGAAAGGCGAGTGTCTCATGCAGTTAACATTAAACATTATGATTTTATAATTGTGGGTCTGATTCAACTGCCTGTTGAAGTCAGATGGTAGAAGTGGTGGCTACTGCAGTAGGCTGATTGAAGGTAGAGAAAATGTTTTGAATGTTTGAGTGTTGTAATTTACTGTGCTCATTTACAGTATTTCATTTCAACCCCGTAGGTGGCCTGATGGGTGGCGACCTCACAACCGGTGCAGGCACCAGTGCAGGTAAAGAGAAAAGAATTTATATTTATTTTTCCAAGTGAATAAAGAACTTACTTCAAAAGCTGAGTCCTAAAATAGCCCATTTTGGAGGTGGGATATTAAAAATTGATCGGCATTGGTTTAATTCTCTCAGCTGGGTTGTGGAGAGTTAGTTGATATTTGTGCTTCTCTTATTAGTAGAAAGAGGCATGGTTTTTACACCTCGACAAAATCCACAGAAACAAATGTTTGGTTTCCTTCACATTAGCCTTTCCATGAAAACTTCTGGGTACATTGCTTTGCCTTGTTCAAGGAAAACTCCTAGTGGAGTCAGTGTCAGAAACCCTGATCCTTCTTAAATCTTGGGAAGGTCTGCCATTGACTTTAGTGGAATTGGGGTTTCATTTTATGAATTTAAGCTTGAGTAAAGATTTCAATATTGAGTTGTTCATTAGACTTCAATGTAGTTTGTGTAGATTTTATTTCAAACCCCTGCTCTAAGACCATTGCTAGTCAACAAAATCTGTTAGCATTTACTTAAATAATCATTAATTAACTTAAGCTTAGTTTTATGTATTTGTTTAAGTGCTTTGATACACAACAGGGAAAGGATTTTCAAAATACCCAGGCAGAGAAAAAGATTAGCCATTTAGTCCCGCTTCATTAGAAGTAATGAGAACCGTGCTTGCTGAGGTCTGTGTTACCAAAGCAATGTTGTCAGAGTAGTCCCCTTTGCTCAGTGAACTCGGTGGTTTGTTAGCAATATCAGCAATGTTGCACTATGACAAATACAGATTACAAAAGACAATGGCTAAATTACTCTTGCAGTTTGAGAAGTAAACATGTATGTTCAAAGAAAACAACCTGAGTGGTAAAACATGGTATTTTGCTGGGTTAGCTGCTCTCAGAGGGCATTGTATGGAAAAATAGTTGGAAAATCTGTTTTGTGCACTCTAAATCAAGGCTGATATAAGTGGCAGTTCCAATATTGCCTCTTAAAATTACTTATAAAGAAATTTTTTATATAGTGGGGTTTTTTCCTCCCTTGTCTATCCTTAGCCTGAATTAGAGACCTCCGCTCCCCTTTTATCTTCACACATAGATGAGTCACAGATGTTTGTGTGATGTGTTCGTAAAACAGTTGAAGCTGCACAATGCTGTACCAGAAAGGCACTTTAAACACATGCCAAAGCTCTGAGGGGTCGTTTTGTATCAATTTAGAAGTAGCGGAGGCAGACCATGGAAACTTCACTATCAATCTCCTTTGTTCTCAAAA
This sequence comes from Dasyornis broadbenti, assembly GCA_013397935.1. Taxonomy (NCBI): domain Eukaryota; kingdom Metazoa; phylum Chordata; class Aves; order Passeriformes; family Dasyornithidae; genus Dasyornis; species Dasyornis broadbenti. The sequence goes on along the minus strand of VZRN01003577.1, from coordinate 456,220 downwards.
AAAATAAAATAAAATAAAATAAAAGCATGACAGAAAATTATAGTTTTGTTCATTATCGCTTGTTAACCTGCAAAACAGAGCTAAAGAAAGGTTCATTCCTCAGTGTTCACATTTCATCTTACTTTTAAGCTTCAGTAGAGCTTCAAGAACATCAGCAGAGGAACTGGCATAGGAATTGATCGCCCTATTAAGGGGCTCCCTCTCCTGGCTCATTTAGAAATATCATCACCTCATTACTCGTCTCCCATTCCTTTAAATAGATGCTGAAAAGCAATTAGTAAAGAAGGCAGTGCTTTCTTTTAAAATGGGAATACTAAAATTAAAATTCGTCTGCATGTGCATTTCTCATAATAATCCTTGTGCTTAATAAAATCTGTATATCACTACACCAGTTGAACATTTATATTATTTCTAATTTTTTTTTTCTTGAAAATATATTAAAAACATATATAAGCATAGGAAGACAAATGGTTTGATTATTTACTGACAAATTAAAGATTTGCATTAAGCTCTCAAGCAAAGTACCTTTGGAGCAGGCAATTGATTTGAGGGGCATATATATGAGGGACATTGCTAGGAATGCATCATAAATATTTAATTGCAGGAATAGTCTTTGTTCTTTATTGAGCAATAAGAGCTTTAAACATCATTAAAGAAGTGTTTTCTAAATCTCTTTAATGCAGAACAGTAGGAAGAATTTGATAAAGGGCTAAAGGAAGATGGAAAGGTCACTATTAGGTCCTCTGCCTTAGTTGCATCATTCCACAATGGCACTATTTTGGACAGCCGTCTTTCTTTAGGGCGCAGAAGAATAAACATCAAAAGTTAGCTTTGTTCATAATTTTTCATGAGAAACAAAGACCTCTGTGTTTTCTCCTATTTGGCATCTTAGAAGCTGGTAGCACAATCATGTTTGGGTTCATATTTCTGGCCAAATTAGAACCTTCTGAATTTGCATTTTTCCACAATATCAAAAATAGCATACATTCAAAATAATATAATCCAAGAAGAAGAGTCTAAACAGTTTCATTTCTGGCATTATATAATGAGACTACTTTTTGTTACTTACACCAGACCTCAGCTGCTTCCCTACTTCAACAAATTACATTAAAATAAATTGCATTATAACTGCAATATCAGAAATGGAAAAAGATTATTTAAGCCTGTGTTTTAAGAGGTATGCTATTTCATTGGTTTGGATTATTTCAAGTAATATCCCTGGAATCATCCACAATTTACCTTGGGAGTCAACCCAAGACATAAATAGAATTTAAAAAGCTGACTACTTCTTTATTGTATTACACAACTATTTACCATCCATGGTATTTTTAAGTTAAACCAAGGTTATCTCAGGTTTGTTAGAGTAAATTTGTTCTTAGCCAAACACTGATTGAATAGTTTCTATCATGTGATAGTAGCAACTGCCAACAAAGCTGGAGTGAACTTCACATTTAGTATCACTGCTAAATTATACATACAGCAATATCTTTGGCACTATTCTCTCAAAACAGAGGCTTTCAATAGACAGGCAGAACAAGAGCTCTTTGGACCCAAATAGGCATGCTCTAAATCCGTTCTAGTTTACTCCATAACTAATATGCAGGCTAAGTGACATGTTTACCTGTTTACGTAGTAGACTATGTGAAGTTCTTTTAAGAGACTGTAGTCTTTAACAAAACCTCTTAACAGTAGCTTGAACAGGAATAAATAATGTCTGTGAAGTTTTAGTACTGTAAATCGTCCGAATTCAATTTTTATTCAGTGGCTTATTGTTTATGTTGAAAGTTTGATAGACGATTAAAACATATTTCAAAAGTTTTAAAATTGAACAGTGTTGGGGGATGTCTTTCTTTGCATCCGTACTTCAAACTTTCAATTTTCAAAGTGAGTTCTACTTCTAGATTGAGTTTTAATTCTCATTTTTATATGGTTTTCAGAGTAAGACATTTTGTATTTTTTAATTGAGGTTTCCTTTGATTGGAATGAGCACTTTTATATCAACAGGATTTATAGAGTTAAACTGACTATAAATAACAAAATCAAAGGAAAATTTCTGTCTCAAGTTTTAAATCTGTGATAGGTATAATAAAAGATACTTGCTCCGGCTTTTTATTTCTGTAATTTTTTTGTTTCTCTATTTGATTTCTGTACTGCCCCCATCTTGACATTAGAGTAAACTAAAAGAGAAAGTTATTCAAAAGGACAAAAGTACAAATGCTGTCAGAGGAACTAAGCTCTTGTTTTCTTTTAGTATAACATCTTCAAACTGCCTTTAAATCTGTTCTCAAAAAACACTAGAAACTGAAAAATCAGCGCTGTATTTTGAAAAATTCATCCCATGTTTTTAAATAATTGAATCCTGTATTTACCTATAAACCAGCAACTAGTCATTTCCTTCTGGAAATTAGCCACACGCCAACAATTGCCTGCTCATCTTATGAAGGCTGAGGTCTTGAAGTGCCAGCCAGTATCATAATTTTCTAGTGTTTTCGTTTTCTTTTTTCACAGAAAGTGTACTGACTATGGGTAAAGATATTATATATTCTACTAGTATTTCAAGCCACATGGGAATATGTGTAACAATAGCAGTTTTTAATTTAAATGCCCTCAGGCTAGAGACAATCTGGAATGGTATATCCTCAAAGAAGAGTGGTTTAGTAAAAAGATCTGCAATCTACCCAAATAAGCCAAACAGCAGTACCAAAAATAAGCAAAGATTTCAAAGGCATCTAGCTGCATTAAAGAATTTTTGAACTATAAATATAAATTTAAAAACAAATTGTAATTTTTTTTTCAAAGAAATTAAAATCTTACATAAGTATTCCTCACTCTGCCCTGAAATCATGCTTGGTATAGTCAAGAGATGGTAATTCTTGGGCTACAAGTGTAGACTGTGTTAAATAAATATGTGAGCTTGGAAAAATGTCTCTCAAACCACAGTGTATGGACAACCTGTTAGTAGGACAGCAGCTGGGTTTGACAGGGAGACCATGGTAAGCTGTTGCCCATTCCTTATTATTTGTTGAGTGCAATAGCCCACAGATTGCTGATCCAAAAACTGGGCAAAATGTGGTACAGAATCACAAGAAACAATAAATCCTGTCCAAGGAATCTCACAGTACAAAAGAAAGGACCCTCAGGCATTCATAACAGGGTTTGTGATGCAATAGTGCCAAATGTAAACAATAAGAATTCATAAGTTGGAAGGTTGACTTAAAACCATGGAGGGGAATCAGAAATGAAAAATATAACAGCTGTTTTTCTCTTTTTCCTCTTGTATTATGCCTTTAAGTAACCTCTTCCATATAAAAAGATATATCTACATATAGATAGATATATTAATATAGATATAGATATAGGTGATATAGATAGCTATAGAGAGAGCTAGAGATAGATAGACAGACACACTTTTTTTTCTTCACTGTTTAAGGGATGTACCTACAGGTATACGAGATTTCATGAAAGCAGGGAAACACTAGAACTTGTTTGACAGGTCTAATACGTTGCATGAAGGAAATAGTCTATCTACTGAATTTCATATTATGTAGGCAGTCCATACAGGCCTTTCCAACTCTTATTCTGTGTACAAAATAACATGTGAATATCACATCAGTGAAACTTTGAGGATAAGTCTGAAAGGATAGATGCTGCTGTCCATATAAATTTTCTTTAAATCCTGCAATGGGTGTCATAAGCAACGGCTGGATGTGTGTATCTTCAGCTAACTCCTGTGACCTCTTACCAAAGAAGAGATCCACACAGGCCTATTCACTTAGCCAGCAATGAAAATCTGTAAAAATTTGTCCTTTATTAGGTTTCCATCAGTTGTGTAAGTGTTGACTTAGTAATTTATTTAGTTATTCTCTGTCTCTTCATCTGTCTAATCAACAGTGTCTTAATATTTGTATTTTTAAAAAGACAGCTTGAAAGGATTGAAAAAGAGAAAGCCATAAGTTCACATGTAATGAACAATTAAGTGAGTCATACCAACTGTTCTTTGTAAGTGGAATTTTAAAGACAGGCATGATTGACTTCCTTTATTACAAGAAGTTCCAAATGTTCCTCAAGACTAATTTGGGTTCTTTAGATAAAATCCCTTTCCTAGTGAAGTCTGGGGGAATTTTGTGCTTCCTTTAAATGAGACAGGGATTTCATTGTTTTTTCTGTCTGTGCATTCTTGCTCACTAAGACACCACAGTGTCTTCTGTTGCACACTGCAATACATATTCTTGTTCAAATTCAGATAATAGAAGAAAGCATTGCAAATTAGTAAATGTCTGGATTTCATGCCTGTCCTGAGTCTTGAAAGGGATAGCTGATGCCTCTTGGATCTGGAATGTAGCAATGACTTTGCTGTGAGAAAGAAAACAAGAAATGCTTTTAAGCTCTTGAAGCTGTGACTGCAGCCACACATGGAAGTTCCTGACAGTATTAATATGACCCCTGCCCTTTAACTTTTAACATAATTCACCAATTAAGATATTGAATCCATAAATTCCACTTTTTTTCCAAATTTCTTACAAGCTGATTTTTGCTGTGCTAACAGTTGGAGCAGTCTCCCAGTAACAGAGGAGACAGGGATGGGTTAGTTAATAATCTTTTCTATGCATCTGTTTAAATTTCAAGCCAAGAAAACTAGTATTATGTGTATGCAAAACACCTCACTCTTGCCTGCATATCTGTTTTAATGCCTTGGTAAGTTAAAAATATAAGTATCTATATTTTTTATTTCATGTGTATAGTCTTGAAGTTTCCCTGGCATTGAATTTAACTTATATATTGTTCATTTTTCAATAATTTTGCATACATCAAAAAATCAATGTTTCAGCTTTAGCTATATGTTTAGGAAAACAAAAAAAATGTTAACAATTATGTCTAAAATTTACTTGGGGAAGCAAGAAGGTACATTTTCAAATAAGGTGTTCTGTTTCTAATTGGGATTATTCTTGTTTTGAAATATTTTTTATTGAGAAAGCAGTTTCTTCAATATGACAATTCATTTCAAACAACCCAAAAAGGAAATTTTTTGTCATCAGCAAATAATTTGTTAAAAGCTGATGATTACCAAACGGGTCATGCCTTCAGACTGAAAGAGGACAGACTTAGATTAGGTGTTAGGAAGAAATTGTTGACTGAGGATTGTGGTGCTCTGGCAAAGGCTGCCCAAAGAAGCTGTGGATGCCCCATTCCTGGACCTGCTCAAGGCCACCTTGGATGGGGTTTTGAGTAACTCCTACTGGAAAGTCTCCCTGCCCATGCCAGGGGTTTGGAACTGGGTATCTTTAAGGTTCTTTCCAACCCAAGCAATTCTGTGATTCTGTCACATGATTTGTCAAAAGTGTCTTGCTGGCAGTCAAAAGAGATAAGTCCTCTCTTCTTCTCAGGGATGTATTTTCCTCCTGTATACCTTCAGAAACTAGTATATTTTTCAGCAATATAGTTTTGTCTCTTACATAAGACACATTCTGGTGGGTTTTTTCTCAATTATTGCTATGCTGAAACAACCCATATTAAAAAAAAAAAAAATACTGTTTATTTTTTGCATAAACAGGGCTAGAAAGGAGAGCCTTTTCAGCTAGTGTACTTATAAGAACACAGTTAAGTCCTGAAAACATATTTAGGATAGGTGGTTATCTCAGACCTCAGGTGAAGGCCACATTTGATTTGTTCACATGTTAAGAGATCAGGGCTATGCCAGTAACTGCAAGAGTTTTGGAAAAGCTTTGATGCAAGTCAGATAAGTTTCAGTTTCAGGCAATCACCCTCAACACTTGGCATTGACCTCTCCTGCTAGATTACACCTTAGCGTGGAAGAGCAGTGCATTCCTAGTGCAGATAACATTTGCAAATGTCGAGTGTGAACAAGGAGGGAGCTCTACACGAGGTCAGGGACATTGCGCTGCGCCAGCTCCTCATGGTAGCAGGTACAGCACCAGTGCTAGGGGCAGGAGTAATGTTTTACCATGGTAAGACTCCCTCTGACCCCTGACATTCTGTTTGGATCTTACAAAACTGTGACACAAGAATATATTCCTGTTGCTCGTTGTGCCGTGCCCACGTGTTTAAACTACAGACATGTAATATTTATAAAGTGCAAAACTGATGACCACTGTATAATTGAGTGATTTTTCTCAATAATTGCAACTTAGTTACTGTGTTGATTAGCTGAAGCTTCAAGCTAAACAATATAATGTGAAATATATGGGTTCTGAGATAAGCATAGCTATTGATAAATGTGTTAGAACAAAACAGTGGAAATGGAAATAAATCAATACAAGCAGAAATAAAGATATCAGAAAGCTAGTGTTTCTGCATGAAAGCTCTGTGATCTGAGATTCCTGAAATGAGATGTTGTTAAAGAATTATGAAAGCAGATGCTATGAACCGATATTATATTAAAAGCATACTGGCAATAGTAATTGTAGTGCAACATTAAAAAACACAAACAGGACCTGGACTTGGATAATTTATTGCTCTGTTCTTTGCTGAGTTAAAAAAAAAAAAATAAATAAAAGGAGAGAGAGGAATAAGGATGATCATGCTTAAAGAAAAAAGCGCATTCCTCCTTCTCTCAATGTATAATTTGCCACAGACCCACATCGCCTATTGTATACACCCCTATTCCGAAGGTTGCAAGGAGGGAGTCAGTGTGCTGAAATATGTGCCTGCCACTTGGGAAGACTAATTGCAATGAGAATTGTTTTGAAGGGTTTCTCACAGTTGTTTGTGTGCGTAGCCATAGGCTAATTCAAGACAGTCAGGTGGCACCTTTACATTTATTTTATTAAGGTGTGAACTCCTAAAGTGGGAGAATACTTACTGCAAGAACTAATTTAGAAACATTTAAATACAGCTCCTATTATAGCAATAAAACATAACGACAGGGTTAGTGATCAGGTCAGCTTGCCATGCACTTGACTCAGCAGTGAAGTGTTTGCATGAGGTGTGATGCGCAGGTCAGCTTTCTGTTTTCATGGTCTTTCACCCTACATCGAAATAAGCTCATCTATTTCTCCATTCAGCTGTAAAATCATCTGAGATTTCTAGCCTCCTACATTCATGGTTTGTCCTTAGATTTTCAGAAATTTATTTTACAATATGTTTTGTTTTGTCAAGTGACCAAAGAGCCACTTCTTTGCTTTGAACCTCTGCCTGAGAACCATCATCACAGTCCTGAAGGACATCAGAGCCCAGTTGCTGCATTATGGGATAAATGTGCCCTTCTGCAGCAATAGTTATGTGCACCAGCAAATACCCCACACACAGCAGATTGCAGGGATGTTTCAATTTTCATATGTAGTAGCCCATGGGTTAGAAATAATTTTGACTATCTCATCCCCATAAGCAGTTCAGTAAGGTAGCTGGCAGTACTCAATATGAAGAGTTGATGAGGTGAGCCGGGTTTTAATTCCTACATGAGGAACCTGCTACCAGAACACACTGGGGTAAGGAAGCAGCTGGAAGCCTGGAACAGCAGAAGTTCCTGGGGCTTTGCAGCCAGGACCAATCCCACTGCAAGAGTATAGGAGAGACCCAGAAGCCAAGGCAGACCCAGGGCCAGGCATCAGGAACCTCAGTGGGGATGGAGATGGACCAGACTATCAGCCTATGGATGGGTATCTGGTGAGGCAAACCATTACTGTTTAAAGGACTGTTGGTGGCACTAAACACGACTTTCAGCAGTAAGACACGTGCAGTCACAATACGTAGCATCTGAACCTAAGTACTTGAACCAGCTCAGAGACAAAGCAAAACTGAATAATTGCACAGAATCACAGAATAAGCCAAGTTGGGAGGCACCCACAAGGATCATTCAGTCCAACTCCTGGCCCTATAAGTCATGGGACAGAGAAGTAACCTTCTTTGTTATATACTGTAAATATGAGCAGATAATACACACAGTTTCCTTGGGAAAATTGAAGGGACCATTTACTTCCACTGCAGTGAAAGCACTGGAGATTTGCCTGATTTTTAAAATTAATAATTAAATAATTATATGGGATATAATTATTATGGGAATAATTAAATGGGATGCACAGTGCGACTTTTAGCTTTGTGCAGTCCCAGTACAGGTGGCATGTACACTTAAAGAGCAAGAAGCTCCCTTTGACAGTTATAGAACTTGCATGGCAAAAATGGGTGAGTTAGAGAGAGAGATGGCTTAGTCTGCTGTTGCAGTCTTCTCTGTCTTTTAATTATATTATTTCTAAGTGGTTAGTTCTAAAACAAGAGTTATTGAGATCGTTTTCTCCTCATTTTTCCTCCCATTCGTCCCAATGTCTGTGTGTGCTCTGACCTGTCATCCCATTTCAGCCCAAAGAAGCTGCTGATACTTTCACAGAATATTTGGGAATTCTTCCACACAAAATTGTCAGGTTTTTTACACCACATCTGTCTCAGTTGGCTCCCCATAATTCAGTAAGGAAGGTCCATTAGTTCAGTGCAGTGAGAATGGGCAGCTATTTTAACGTGAATATTTCCTTTTTTTCTAGATGAGGGAAGCAGCAGATTGCTTTTCTTCTCCCATTTGCAGTTAGTAAAGGTTGTGTGCTGTGAAATGTGAAATGTGACAAGCATGTGACATATGAGTAAGAACTTTCAATTACCTCTTTTTAAGATTATTTTTAGGTGAACACCAGTACAGCTTCCTAGCATTAGTTCTTTGTTGTTGGTATTTTTTTATTTTAGGAGGCAAACCATAGCCTGTTCCAACAGTGTGTATGCATTTAAAAAAAAAGACACATAAGATGTAAGAGAGAAAAGGAAACTTTTCATTACCTTTTAATTAGTATAAAGAACAATTACCATTTCTTCAGAAAATTAGAAAATTAATTGAGTAAAGAGTGCAAAACTGGGTGCAAATTTAACAAATTTTCTATTGATTCTTTCATATGTGTGCACATATTTTGAAGTGGAGCTAATGTGTGGAATAGTTTGCTCTAGTGTTTATATACATTAATTCTATATTTAACATTCTTTTTAAGAGGCTTGGTGATCAGTCAAATATCATATATATTGGATATGCATTTAATATAACCAAGTAAGAAGCAGAAATCCTCCATGAAATCCAATGGACATATCCATCTCCGAAGAAAGATGAAAATTTTCCCAAGTCAGAGCATACACTTATTGGAAACTTGAAATGAGCATTAGTATTTATTTAAATTCCTTTAAGAATTTGAGAGTTCTTTTCCTATTAAAATTAATCTCAGGTTCTTAAGGTTCTTGTAACTTCTCAACCCATATAGTCAGTGAAAAGCACTAGAGTAAACAAAAGAGAGATCAAATAAAAGACATAAATAGGTGTCTTGCTCTTCATTCTTGCACTCTAGTACTTCAGACTACCACAGAGGATTTTTCATCTAGTACATCTTTATATCTTTGAAATCACAAACGAAAAAAAAAAAGAAAGAGCTAGTAGGACCATGACAGTTCCAAAAGTTAAAGAAATCAAAATAATAATGTTTTCAAAGTTTTCAAGATTTAAAGACTTTGAACTATGAAAATGATGTTCAAGAATGTTGAGAGATAAGAAGTTATTATTGTCTCATTTGTGTTACCTCAATATGTGGAAAGTTTCCTGGCTTAAATGCTCAGTACAGAATTACTGTCCTAACTCTGTGAATATTAAGAATTGCGGCAACTTTGGAAGCCCTGTAACACCAATGGCCAAAACTCCTTAAAAGCTACAGGTGTTACTAGTGGGGGATGAAAGGAAAGAAGCAAACTTTGCTCTTTGTTCTGTCCTGAGTAAACCTGTGCCCTTCTGGTATCCTTAAAGTCTTAAAATATGGAAGTGACCATTTAAGACAATATTACATGAATTTGTAACACAGTTAAACTTGTAGTTTTCCATGACTAAATGGATATTTTTTTTAATCATTCTTCCTGATTAAATAACTACCCATGTACAAAAATAACTTTTCCAAGTTTTTTGAAAAGTGATATTACAGAGATTAATCATGCAGTTTGTACTTGGACAGAATTCATTCTATAAGTCAGTGGCAGCACTTGTGCCTAAATGCAAAATGTGGGAACATGCCCAAGAGGAGTGTTCTGTGCTCAGAAAGCATTTGTCTTTATATTCTGCCATTAGTCCAAATACAAAGTCTGGCACTGTATTTCATGGCACGTGCTGCTCCACTAGCTCTGTCTAGAAACAAGTTCTTTTCTGCATAAAATATTTTTACTCTTACAAGTCAGTATAACAAACAATACAAGGAAAAGTAATTTTTTCTGAAAACTTACTGAATTGAAAATGTTGTAAAATCTACAAATTCTGACATACGTCCTTTAAAACTTGTGCATCCACTGTTTTTATTTTCATTATTCATTACAGAATATATTTGTAATGTTTAAAAATGTTCTATTCCATCAAAAACATGGCTTTTAACCAAATAAAAATGTAAAGCCAACTTGCTCTAAAATGCATCTGGTTTCCATTTTCTTGTGATCTATAATCAGGAAATCCATTCATATACGACGTATAATTTTTGTGCTTTCAAGTGGATAGTGGAATGAGATGTTCTGCATACGGTCACATCTAAATTGATAATTGTCCAGGCAGAGTGTAATTTTAAAGTATAGCATGAAGGAACGTTTAATTTGTACATTAGAAGTCTTATGCTTTTTTTTTGCCTCTGAATGTAAATGAGGCCATTCTCTTCAGTGAATTTATCTGAAGGTGGGACAGCTGCCTCAGAGCAGGCCACATCCCTCTTGAGTTAAAAGGATACAGTTTAAAGAGCTGGTTTAAATGCAGACTTTTCTTAACTGTAAACCACATGCATGCATTCATCATTGATTTCCAAATGATAGGTTTCTGTATCACTGGTTTAAGGTCCACAGTCTTACATTCCTGAATCCTCATTATACCAAAAGAATAACAATTTGGTGACTGGAAAGAGGAACTGTTATTATATGGCTCCAAAATGCTAGCTGGCATAATATGCCATGAACAGCAGAAATCTGCTGGCAAAGAAAAGATTGTAGTAGTCCTTAAAAACAATTTGATGTTTTGAAAATATAAATATAAGAAGTCTAATCACTGTCCAAACTGTTTTACATCAGTAAAGGTCAGATGAAAGTTTCTGAAAAGTAAAGCTTTATACAGAAGCATTCTTTCCCCTCATGTTTAATAGTAAATTATAGTAAATTATATTAAATAAATCTTATGTGGGAAATGGGAGTTCTTTCTTATAAGGTGCTTTATTGCCATAAAATCACAACTAGAAACAGAAATATAGACTACAGTGCATTCTGTTTTGCTATATAGCTTAGGTTCTATATAGTAGAATTAAAAAAAAAAAAACCTCTGCTGCTTCAAACAGTTTCATTGTCACTCTCTGAACAAATCCTTATCATACAACAGATTTCACAGGCAGTTTTACATCCTGCTGGTAAAATATCTCCTGTATGAAACTGACACCGGAGAAACCCTATTATTGTTTCTTCTGTTGATCTTTTCATGCCTTGATTTTCACTATTCAGTTTATAAAAAATAAACTTTTTTAAAAGGCAGTGTGGTTTCTGGCAGAAAATATTGTTGTATATTCAAAATGTCCCTTCCAATTTCACTGCCTGTAGTAACACATAGCATTAATTAGAGCATAATAGGTAGCTAATCTACATTGAGAGCTATTTTTCATTTGGAAAAAAAAGCCTACTGACACAAAATGGAAAATTTTTGATAGCGTTCTTCTGCGTTTGCTTGGTAAGTCTAAAATACACTTCATTAACTCATTTTATCATACTAACTGTATGATATTATTAGGGAAATAAACCAGATCAATTATAAAAATATTTTAGTGCACAATCTCCAAAGTCATTTTAATATGAAATGTTACAAGCAATCTGAATGCTCTTAAGTTTTCACCTTTCAGCAAAGGCTTGGGAGATCATGATAATAAAAAGCGTGAGAAAAAACAAGCCAGGCCAGACCAGTTACTAAAGGTACCTGAGAAATACAGAATTCAAGACTTTTGATAATTTTCCTGTGCCCTAATCCTAGTGTTCACAGTTCAGGGTCTTCCAGAGCCTGAAGTGATACTTTTGTATTTAATAGCCTTTGACAGATTTCGTTTCCATGAATTTGCAGATCTGATAAATACATTTAGCTGATGCGCTTGAGGATTAAAAACCTGAAAATCTTAATCATGCTTGGACACACTTCGTTATCCTAACCAGAAGAGCAAATCGCTGTCATGTACTGTCATTTGTATGCCCACCTCACAGACATTATCAAATTTGGTTCCATAATCCATTTATGTTCTTCAGNGGGGGTGGGGGCGGGGAGGGATAATTGGATGCTTCACCAACTTTGGGACTACAAAGGAAATTTGAAGGTCCAAGGGTTTTGACCCAGAGGTTTCTGCTACACTCACTAGCTCATCTTCTCAGACAAATTCTAGGCTGTGTTGCAGCTTGTGACTAAAAGCCGAACACAGAACAGAAAATCTTCCCTAGCATTTGTTTCTTTGGTATTTATCCGTGAAGATTTTCTCTTTCCACACTAATTTTCGTGCTATTCCCTCTCTATGACTGGGCAGTTTCTGTACCTCTCTTGAGACCACATAGACAGAATTTCAAGGTTACACTAAAAAGTCGTCTTTTTCCCTAGACTTTATGTGGTAAGAGGTGAAATCACGTGGATGGAATAGGAAGGTCTCATTTTTGGTGGGCTGGTATGTCAGTAACCTTATGGACACGTAGTTGTCAATGTGATGGGGTAAGAGAAGAAAACCCTTCTCTGAAAAAGACACAGGAAGCATTTTCTTTTCAGAATTGTTCCTGGAGCCTGCAGAAGAGATATGCAGGTGAAAGATACGGTGGTTTTCCAAATAAGGTTATGATCTTGCTCCCATTGACTTTAGTGTTGACAGAACCAGGTCCAAAAAGTGTAGTGAAAAAGAGCCAAAAGCATTTATGAATCCTCCTAGTCCTCTGCCCGCATTTTGTGGAAATTACAGCCTTGCTGCACTCATCATTTGTTTAAAAGCAAAACAAAATCATGACCTGCAAAGGGCTGAGTAAACAAAGGCACAATCTTCTGTAGTTGTCAAGAAAACATGGAATAGCTTTGACATCTTTTATGCCCTTAAATTATCTGACTTTCCTGATCCTCTTGTAAGGCAAACTTCAGATGTTGGCTGCTATAAGGGGACAGTATATTGTGCTATATACCACATTGCTGTAAACAGAGTTGTATCATCAAGTTAATTTCAGCACATCACCAAGATGTCAGCAGCCATGAGAGAATGCATTTGAAGACCACTTGTTCCAAATACGGCACATTGTATTTTCCTATAAATGTATGTGACATAGATATTTACCGTGAGTTTTTTATGTCACAGTTTTAGAGAGGCTTTAAAAATACAGTAGATTTTATCAAACTTCTCTCTCTCTTTTTTTTTTTTCTTCTCTTTTTTTACATTAACAGGAAATGGATATGGCAACCCCCGCAACTCACCAGGTCTGCTGGTCTCACCTGGCAACTTGAACAAGAATATGCAAGCAAAATCTCCGCCTCCAATGAATTTGGGAATGAACAACCGTAAACCAGACCTCCGTGTGCTTATTCCACCTGGCAGCAAGAATACCATGCCATCAGTGGTAATGCATTTTCAAAGCTCTTCTTTTTATCTGCTTCAGATAAGTTACTTAGGAATTTCAAGGCTGGCTCAGGCAACTAATTTCTTGATTGTTTGGTTTTTCTGACTGGGGCTTCACATCAAGCTGAGGATGTAAGCTGAGCCTCTTTGATTGCTTTTTTGAAGTCTTATTTACTTCCTCCTTTTTGTCTGTTGAGTTACAAAATAGGAATTGTGTCCTGCACAGTCTAAACTTCTGCAGTCTCTTTCCTAGTAGCGGAAAGAGTCTTTCCTGAATTTGTTACAAAGGCTGAATTTAACCCTGATTAGTCCTAATCTATTATGTTTTTCTTATATATTTAGCCTCACAGACTCTTAGCAGATGGCATATTAACTGTAATAAATTAATTTGAACCCTATCACTGTGACCTCCAAATTTTGTAATGATAAGAGGTAGTAAACAGACAGAGCAAGAGAAAAAGGAGCATGAAATTTCTGTATCTCCTGCCAGGAGACAAGTGAAATTTAGACAATATACTATGCTAGAAAGTTGAATTGGGAAGGCATCATGTCCATGTCTTGTAGTTCCTTTCCAAAAGTCCATTAGTGTTTCCAAGTAAATAATTTGTGAGTGACTGAACATTAAAAGTGAACATAATTTAAAACTATTTTCATTCAAGTGACACCGTTTTCCATTTCGTAACAAATATTATTAAAACAACCTCCAAGTTGGCTACTTCAGCTTGATGCAAAATAAATTAACCATCAAACTAAAACTGCCATAAGTGTGACGTTGCCTCCTAAGTGAAAAAGTGACCAACCATCCTACAGGGCAATCATCAAAGTTGACCAAGGCAGTGACAAGCTATCTGCATCAGATTGTTCATTCCAAGCCCCATAAAACTGATATTTTCAAAGGGACTCTGTGAATGGTCAGGTATTGCAAGACACTCTGCAACAAAAGGGGCTATGGAAAAAATAATGAATTCTTAGAGAAAGTCTTGTGCTGAAAACTGGAGAGGTTGCTCCTACAACTGGGACAAACATTCCATTAGAAGGACCAATAAGAGATCTATGAGGTGTTATTTTTTTCCAAGCTATGCTCAGGTGTTTAATTTGCTGCCTCTATGGGATGAAACTATTCCCTAAGCTAAAAACCTACATCCTGGTAAATATTTATATTCACTAATTTTTAACACTCCTTTCCTATGCAATCAGTCTGAGGATGTTGATCTGCTTCTGGTAAGTGGTAATGATATTCGTCTTAATAACAAGGAAAAGAAAATCAATATTTTTCATGATGTAGGTGAAATGTTGGTTGAAATAAAATGGAAAATGCTACAATAATAACCATGTTGTGAACAAAAAGGTCATCACAATTTTTTAAATATAGCAATAGAAGGCCAGATGCAGTTGTTACACATATTCAAATTATGCATGCTGGAATTAAGCTTTCTTTTTGGTGGTGCTTTGAGAGCATGTAAACTTATGCTGTTGAGGATGGTGCAGCCTTATGACTTTTTGGTGGCTCTCTGGTCATTTTATCCTGCCACTCAAATAATTAGAATTCTCTAGTGTAATTTTTACAGTGCAATATCTAGTGCCCTGGAGTTAAAAGATAAATGTATAAGTGCTGTGCAATCAAACAGCCTTGAAGGTTTTTTTAATTGAACAGAAACGAAGTAGTCAGAGCACCATCTCCTGGTAAGAGCTCAGTGTTCAGCAGTCTGGGGGTGCTCCTCACTTTCAAAATGCAGCAGAGCTGGGTTTAGGGGGTATTCTTTTGCCTTTTTGTTTTGGTTTGGTTTGTTTTGTGGATTTTACTGTTATTTGTAGTTGGTTTTCTTGCTGTATGAGTGAACAGGAAAACAATGGGAATAGAGCTTATATATTTCATTAGTTTTTCACATGATCTGTTCTTCTACCCACAAGAAAAGCAATCTTACTAGTTCAGTTACCTAGGAGATACTGATGTAATGGGTTACTATGGTGACAACTGGTCTCTTGAAAGCTTGTAAATGATAGGGTTGGCAGAGTTCATCAAAGCCACATGTTAAATGATTAATTTCTAGAAATTTGTAACAGCCTGTATTTCTCATGCACAAAACATTCCCAGAAAGCAAATAGACTCAACTGACTTAAAACTGGTCAATAATCTGTTTATTTTACTTACTTTAAAAGAATCAAAGGATAAATAACTCCCAGTCTGCTCAGTCATTGGCTACTCCAGTGGTTTCCGTAGCAACTCCTACTCTACCAGGGCAAGGGATGGGAGGATACCCATCAGCCATCTCAACAACATATGGTACTGGTAAGTATGGGTGCAGCATGCAAAGGATGGGGAAGGGAGCAAGGTGCTGACAAGTGCCTATCTCAGTATTAATGAATTAGCTAATGTTTCTTGGGAGAAACTGAAAAATTCATAGCTGTTATGCCTTTGCACTACATTTGCTTCTTCTGTACCTGTCACTAACTTCGGATATATCTATTTTAAAGTTAGCTGTCTTGTTTGAAGTAGCTTTCTTTCATTGTCTCTAATTTTTAAAAATGGAACATAAAAGACAGTTCTTGGTCTTCCTTGGAAATAAGTTCATGCAGTTGAGTGCAGCATCCTAAAGCCATGAGGGTAGAAGGAATAAGCAGCTTCACTGTGTCCACACCAGAGTTCAGTAACTCTGCTGGCTACCACACCTCCCTACCTGGGAGGGCACAGAAATGAAGCCTCAAGGCATCTTTACAGCTCCTGTTGAGTATTGCTGTGCTACAGAGTGTTCACAATGACACACAGGTCCAGTGCTCTCAGAGAACACACATGTTCAGAAACAGTCTGCCTGCTGGGTCCTGAAAGAAAGGCTGTAACCAAAATGTTCTGTTTTTCAAGTCTTTCTGAAAGTGCATTTGTAGTTACAGTGAATTTACAGGGTAAGAATGCTTTAGATCTGCCAGACTCGGTAAGGCCCTGATAAATTACAGAATAATTATTAGTGCATTATTTGCTCCCAAGTTAATGAGTTGAGGGAAGAGGAAGGTTTACTTTTTCTGCTCCAACTTAATGTGATTGGTGTAATTAAAATTAAAAGGCTTACAAAGTGGCATGTGAAAATTACTGTGCTAGTTGTTGTTTAATTGCTTCCTCTTTAATTCTCTCTTAATTACTGTCTTTCTGTTTTCAAATCCAGAATATTCTCTGAGTAGTGCAGATATATCATCTCTCTCTGGGTTTAATACAGCCAGTGCTCTTCATCTTGGTTCTGTGACTGGCTGGCAACAGCAACACCTACATAACATGCCACCATCTGCCCTCAGTCAATTGGGGTAAGCGGTATTTTCTTTATTTTACTGTCCCACAGTGAGTTCAGTCTCCCCAGTAATACCAAACAAGAAATATGTCGAGATAACATACCAGCACATATTTACTGTGCGCACAAACTTGATTTTGCAAAACTGGAACAATGTAATTCATGGAAAGTTTGCAAGGTAGCTACGATGAAATATTCTGTGTCCATTATATTTTCCCAGTAGTGTATTGTTTATGTTTTAGTTTTTATTTTTTTTTAAATAGCATTTTATTTCACTACTAAAACCAAGGTAAAGACCTATATTGTACTATATTTACTATTTATGCTTTTTATTTCCAGTTACTGTAGCACATTTACAGTACACTTGAAATTTTTCTAGACATTTTAATAAAGTAAGATTTACATAATTATTTGACCTGAGATTAAGCCTTAACCTTATATAATAATCACATACTCCCTTCTGCTTAACTCTGAAATTCAAGTTTCATTCCTCTGGAGATGATTTCTATGAGAAAATAGGATGATTAGGCCATAGAACTGTGAGCCCACAAAACTCATTGTGGTGTGCCTGTGCCGAGGAGAACAGCTATTCCTGCCCTCTAGTGGCTAATCTTAAGACACTTACTCAGGTTCTGGGGATGCACAGCGCTCGATCATTTCAGTGTCCTTAGAAGTGTGAAAGTTCGCACAGGGAAATCACTGAACAAGCAACCTCTTGGCTCATTGAAGCGAACAGGTGTATGATTTTCAAATATTCTGATATCTGCCGTTTCTATTGCATAAGGCCATATGCATGCACCACTGTGGCACAGTAGCCTAATGTATGGGTAGACATGTTAGAATTTTAAAAGGTTTAGTTATAAAAATACAAGCCAAAAACAGCTGGAGTGTGTTTATGACAAAAAAATTCTTTCATATACATTTGAAAATAAACCTTTTTTTTCAGAAAGAGGTTTTGCACGTATGGACTTTTTTTAAAGATAGTTGTCACAATGTGGAACTATTTAATACTCTAAATGTGGCTTAAAATTTAAAATTCTTGTTCTAATTTATCTGACCTTTTTTTGTAATTTACTTTAGTGTCTTTACCATGTACAGATGATTTGGGTTTTTAAGGACAGCTATACAAGTGTTTCAAAGGAAATAAATTTTGTAAATCTCATTTCTGTATAAATAAGTATATATAGATAGTAATGACATAAAAACATACAACTGAAATACTTGCTGTGCTAGAAAAAAATAGTCTTAACATCTTTCTTTTACATTTTTCTTTCTGAGTTTGCACTATTTCTTGGGCAGCATTCAGACTAACTGTACATAAAGTTCATAAAGTCTCAAAAAAATTGAAAGTTCACGTTAGATATCACTGTATAAACATATAACAGGCTGATTGTTTTCAGTAGCACACCAAGGAATGTAATCAGGCTATTTGGTTAGCTAAAAAAGTAGAAATTAACTCCTAAACTAGCTACACGCCTTTTCAGAGATGTCTCACATCGTGATCTGTTTCTGATTCATATCGCAGAATGTCAAAGTGTAATGGCTGTGGCTGTGGAATAGATTCTGAGTTGCTACTCTTATTATTATTCTTTCAGTGATTTGTAAATGAATTCAGCTATGAAAGCTGCTTCACAGACAGTTCTGGAGAAGTCTTCTATCACTGCAGAAAATCATAAGCCTTTATTTTAGCCACTGAGTTCTACATGCAAAAGCACGTGTGTTAACTTTTGGATTACTTGAAAAACTTGAAATTTTGCGGAACATATTCAGTCCATGTGAACCTGATCTAGAATCTGCAGAAAGATTTTAAAAATGAAACAAAATTAGTCATCTTCACATATTTGAGAAATTACATCTAAAAAGGTTTTGACAACACAAATCTCTGCTGAGTAAGGTCATATACAGAAAAGATTTATCAACTGTGAGATGTTTGTTAACAGTAGGCTATAAAAACCTGTGAGAAAACAGAGTTAGTGAAAGAGACTTTCCAACTCTCCTTCAGGTTTTGTTTTTCACCAAAGTCTAAAGGTGAAAATCAACTCTACTTCCTCTGCACGACAGAAGAATGTCTGCAGTAGTAGAATAGGATAGGATTAGATGTATTATCTTGCTCCAGATAAGTCGTCAGCAATTTCAGTAGCACTGTCAGAACCATCTCGGAGATAATTGGGATCTCTGCAGCCCAGCTCTTAGCTCTTCATGTTGACTGTGCAATTAGGAGCCCCACTAGTGCTGGTGGACTGGAGGGCAAATATGTGAGGACATGGCAGTAGTTCATTCTCCCAGTCTGCAGCTTTTGGCCTTCAGCCAAGCCTGGTGAACAGCATAACAATGTAGAGCCTGTTTAGACATGACTGGGACATTAAAACAAGCCAGACTTTTTAACTTTTTGGGTTAAAAAGCAAAATCGTATTTTCATGGTCTTTTAACGGCATCTGCATCTGGAAAAAACACTCACACAAATTCTACCGAAAATAAGTCCCACCCAAAGCTGTGGGATTTGACATGAATATTACATCAATGTCTCTTACTGCTTATTTAATGTGTACCAGAGAGACTAACAGAAGTTGACTGCTGATAACCAGAAGGGAAGTCCTTTCCAAAGTTTGTAATAAATTGCCAAAATTTTTATGCACAAATCCGTAGTACGATATATGTTCCCTTGCATCCACACTTTCTAGCCTAAGAAACAATCTTTTGGTCTAAAAGTAACATCCACAGGTGAAGTTATGGCTTTCCTAAAACATGAATGCAAACACAGAAACAGTATTCCATCTGAAGATGCTTCAGTATTGACAATTATTTATGTAAAAGAAGTTTCTCCAAACATCTACCCACATGAGCAAAAAGTTGTCCAAATTCATACATAATGTTGACTTGTTCTGTGACCCTTATATAGCAAGATTATTACTTAGCAACAATTACTTTTGATGAGATAATAACCATAGCTAGTTATAGGAAAATACTCTCCATTGAACTATTTTTACTGAAAAAATTAGAAACACTGACATCATGTTTAATGAATTTGTATCAGTTCTGCCAATTTCCTTGTTTTGAATAAAAACCTTATATATTTCAGATTGAGCCTTTTTTTCTTATGCCACTATTGTAAATAAGATGTTCTAGTCATTCAGTTTCATGTTAGTTTTTAAAAATTCCTTTTTAAAAAGTGTAAACCTTAACATGTGAGAGCTAAACAAAACGTCTTGACACAGAAATTCTTATTCTACTTTTACTTGGATCAGAAAAATACTTTTAAAAAACTAACAAAACCAATAAATAAAAATTAGCTTTTACCTAAAATAAAAACAGAAAGGAGGCAAGAAGTTGAATTGCTAGTAAGTCAAAAATACATTCTCCTAGCTACAAATTAGCACATAACTAAAATTACATAAATAAATTTAGGCATGCATTTTCAATGGTCCTTTACATGTATTTATGGGGGAAAATTATATGAAGTGAGGAAGTAAACTGATTTAGAGAAGCAAGTGTAGGTATAAAAGAAAAGGTGGATGAGTCTCTCTTCCTTCAAGAGACCACTTTCTCCCTGTGGAAAAACCTACCAGGTCCATGTTCATGTCCTCACTCATCACTTAACTCACACCTGCACTTCTACCTGTGCATGCTGAGCTTCAATACCAGTTGGCGATTCAGATAGAAGAAGAAGCACACAGAGCTGGCATCAGTGAGGAGACCAAACGCCCTCCCAGGCTCATGGCATCCTGTCTTGCTCCCCACTTCTCACACAGCAGAGCTGTATAGTTGTTCCGTGTGGAACTCAGATAGGAAGCAGCGTTTCTCCATGTGGCCATCATAATCTGAATAAATGCAACATTTTACCTACAGTGGTCTCAACAGGAAGTGCTGTGCCAAGTAAAAACATTAATCTTCTTCATTGTCCCCATAAAATAAAATGTTTTCATACAATATGTGGAAAAGGGTGATGATGCCAGCATAAATGGACTGCAGGCACCTATTCAGTGCACATAATTATACTCAAACCTTTGAAATAATTTTCTTTAGTTTCTCAGTAGTTTTTCCATATTCAAAACCTATTTGTTTACCAGGGAATTTAGTGAGAGTTTCACATGATGGAAATAGGGCATGCTCGGGCCAAAGTCATGTAATTATATGAAGCAAAAGTGTAGAATATGCATTGATACATGTAAGGGCAAAGAGCTGTTTCTACACTCACACACAGGTATACAGGAAATTAAATCATTTTGCCGCAGACAGAATTCTCATTTCTTATGGTGCACCTTCCACTCTAAATAGAGGTCATTCCTGTTTAGAAAACAGATCTAAAGACTGCACCTAAGTACCTATTATTTCACCTTTCACATGTATGTGTAACAGTAGGTTTTCCATGTAAGTGACGAATTTAGCTTAGATGAGTTTCTCATAAAAGTATTTCACAAAATGTTAATGAAATATTGTAAATTATAGTCAAATAAAAATACATTAAATTTCAGAAATACTTTCAGCAGAAAAAGACTATGTTTAGAAAGAAAAAAAATGTGGAACAAAATAAGTCTTCCAATTTATTTATATTGTTTAAAACATGAAAATTCAGTCTTGACCAGCCAAAATGCCTTCTTGTCTTTTTTTAAATACTAAAAACAAAGGGAGGGAGGGAGG